>CM053172.1:54492315-54516873 GCA_012977825.3 Pteromalus puparum
TACTTGCGCTTCGTGTCATACTTTCGTGCAGCCTCGGAAAAAAAAACCAAAAAAAAAAAAAAAAAAAAAAAAAAAAACAGGCGGGCACGGAAGTAGACACGAGTCGCAAGTGATGACTTGTGGTATCTTTTAATGGAAAATAAACAAAGAGCAGTAGCTTGATGTATTTGAACGGACATTCGAAATGTCGCGCTTTGATTTACTTTTTAGAGAATGCTTCTCTTGCCAACGCGACTCTCGAGCGTATACATATATTACAAGAAAAAAAAAACGAGGCTGATAGAGACAAACTCGATAAAAATTCGACGCTTTCTTTCTGAACTTCGATTTCACATTCATAGAAGATTGAAGCGTGAAAAAAAAACAGTTATGCAGAAGTAACATAACTATAAAACTCGATCTGTCATAAATTTCGATGTGAATTTACATTTGGATTCAGCCACCGAGAAGAAATGCGCAATCGAGCGTGCGAATTGATTTCCGAACAAACGACGATACTTTCGAATGAAAATCAAGAGTGCGTGTCGTTTCCATACATAACTTTTTTTCCTCCGAACTCACCGAAATAAAGAATAAATGTTTAGCGAATTGAAGATAATACTATACAGCGCGTCGAAAGTTGCGCGCGCGCGCACACACACACAACAGTTCACGAATTGCCACATCGTCGTTTACGTTGTCATTTGCCTATTTATACAAATACACACACGTAGAGGCCATTCGAAGCGCATAAAAGCCCATCGAAATAGCGCGTCTGAAGAAACTTTAACGACGTCGAAGCGTCAACAACGCGTCATCTCTATATCGGAAAAATCGCGCCCGGCAACAATCAGTTGTGCCGCTTTTACCACGTTGATTGGCGCCTCGTCCATTATAAGTATAATACGAAGACGAGGCGAGCGACTTAACGAGGGCTGCTCGCATACGCGCGATGCATTTTCCCGCCGACTCTCGCGGTCGAATGGCATTTGCAAGATGGGATGACGGGCACTTTTGTTAATATTATACACACATAAGCCTAATGTTGGAGCATTTTTTGCGATTGAATTTGTAATTGATCGACTGATTTGTGCTCTTCGGTTATGATTGATAACATTGTATGTATATGAGTGATTGGCATATCGAAGCTGAGGAAAGAACTTTTAGCGTAATTTGAATCGATTGCAAATTTAATTCTCTTACTCTCTATAGGGCACCTCTGGTTTCTATTGTCTATATACAGCAGTGGCACAGTATGTGAATACGTCCTCGATCGGATATATTTGTTTTGTTATACATATACCTGTTATACTATTATTCGTTTCTTCGTTATATACTTGTAATATTACGTATAAGCTTTACTTATTATAATATACTCGTTATTATTATTATTATGATTATTATTATACTTCAAAGGGATCTAAGCGCATGTTTAATTGTCATCGCACGGGCGCAATTTCTCCGTTAAATAAGCTCTCACGAAACGACAGATTATAAGAATTAAGTTATAAGCGCGAGCAGTAATATAGTTACATAATATTACTTTCAATTACTACATGAGAAAACAAAGAAAGGACTTTTCGTAGACTGTCATCATTTGTCCTTGTGAAATATCTAGTTAATAAAAACGAACAAAAAAGGAAGATTAATTATGCGTACGTTCATTTTCACCTTCCAATATCACATCTGCACGTCGTGCACTTTATATCAATTAAGCTCGAGCCCATCGCGCGAAACGAAGTTTCCAAGACTAGACATGGAGCTCAGCGGGCACAAAGTTTTAACTTAATAATAATGAATCTAACACACTTTTCAATTAAAACTGCGAGTCGGAACTGCCTGGCATGAGCCCTAACCCACTTTTTTTCCTTCTTGTCATTCTACTGCTAAAACTTTCATATCTCGCTGATTTATCCGCGGAGAAACTCAGTGACCCGATGAGACTCAAAAGGCGCGAGAAGTGATGGCAGCGGATAGTGCAACTGCATCTATGTGCCTCGTTCTGGACTCCACGAAATTTTATTCCAGGAAGTTTGTTCCGAGATTATTATGGCCGAAAATCGTCGGATTTTATTGCCGCCAATTTTCTAGAAAGTCACTACGCCCAGCGATGCTTTTAACATTTCACGGGGGGTCACCGTAGCTCTGATGCCATTATCGCGTTATCAGCTGCGATTTCCCTGCGTGTCGGCATACTTACGTACATCGGAGAGTGAATTCAATTAACTCCCGCGGCAGCAGCGCGTATATAGTTATGACATACACAATGACACGTTCCGGCACATCCGTTCGCGTTCCTTTCTCGCGCTCAAATTTTTCCCGCGTTTAAGAACGAGACCGAAAATAAGTCACAATGGCTTTTAGACTAGGAAATTCGCGTCTAGCCAATTATTATCCCGTAACGTTTCTTTTTTTTCTTTTCTTTTTACGATCGCGTAACTCGCAAACGCGCACAATTTTATTCTCTTACGCCGAAACGCCGCGCGCTCGCGACACACCGAAAGTCTACTGGGAATCAGCGTAAAAATTGAATGTGTAATTTTAATTTCGTTATACACTATAACTGCCTTAATATATTTTACGACGCCGAGAGAGTTACTGCAGTAGTGCAAACAAGTTACAAAATAAACAGATCTTTGCGTAATCCCACACTCTGCGACGATTCTTTCGTACATATTCCATTTCACACACGGCGCGCACGTGTGACCCATACTTCTCCTCTATATACACGTGCGGTATTACATCAATTTTCGATTTTTCAAACTCCAGAGTAGGTATAATTAAGTAATCGCGTTGACGCAATATACACGCTCGCGGACGACAAAATAAATCATGCCGAGTCTCTATATACCCAAAAAGAGGGAAAAGTCGAACCCTCGTATAGTGCTCGTATAGTGCTCGAGTATAGTAGCATTTTATTTTTAAATCGCAGATCGGTTCAACGGCTCGCAAGCCGATGGGTATATATACTTCCGATTTTCTATACACATCGCTCGCTCGCTCGCGCTCGATAAAAGAAAAACAAATCACTTTCACTCGTTCCAATAAAATTGCACCAGCGGCACACATACGTATATACACAACGGCCGAGAATAGCTCACTCTGCTCTCTTTCTCCATTAGAGTAGGCAAACGCGCCCGCGCGTCACGAGGAATTTCCCGAAAACAAATTGCAACAGGCCATTTCTACACGCGAGAAACCCGGACGCGATGATGACGAACCGTGTATAGACGCGACTGTAATATTTGTAGACTGCAGCGGTACCGTTATCACTTGAGAGAGTCATTCGAAGTGAAATAGATGTATAAACGAAACGAGGAAGTGATACTCGCGTTGAGGTGGCTCAAAACGAAATCTCGCTGTTTCGCAATGGAAAGCTGATGGATCACTATAATCATTCGATTTTCGCGCGTTAGTTCGCGCTGCTTCGCGAGCACAGTACCGATAACGATCTCGGAGTGAATTTTCACCCCAACGCATAGCTTATAATTCATATATCTCGCGGTAGTCATCGGTAAATACAGCAAGACTCGCTCAGTAGCGTATAACGCAGAGCGATCAACTTCGCGAAGCGCACGTAATAGCCCATAGAAGCTATAGCGCATCGAAAAGCGAGAGACGCGATTTCGACAACGACACTCGACACACACACACCCCGCGACAATGCATAATACCCGCGCGACGAGTCCCAATTTCAATCCGCAGCGCAACGCTCCAATACACCACACGCATATATGTCCCCGCGAAGACGTCTCCTTTCCCACAATATAGGTATATACATATAACTTTCATCATACGCACGCGCACGCATCACACAAATCGGAGCGATTCGAATGCTCGCGCGCTACTACGGCCGCAACGAGTCGATTCACGGAAAGAAGGAGGTAGGAGAGTCAGGTGAAGCCTACTTTCTTTCGTGGCGCTACGGGTGGGGAGTCAGAAGGCCCAAGAGTCTCTCTCTCTCCGACTGGTGGGCCCCCCCGAAGAAAGAAAAGTCGCGGCGTTCGCCGTCGAACGGACATGCTAAACGGCCAGTGAGTCCCAGAACCGCGGAGGACCAACAAGCCGATCATCTCCGAGTATAAAGCGCGATCAGAGCACGGGCGAGCTGAATCGCCGTGCACCTTATATTGTTCGGTGTTTGTTCTTTTTTTTTTTTTAACTCTACTGAAGAAGTTGTCGAGAGAACATAATAGGATACCTTGTGCGCCGGAGCAGAGATCGGAGAGTGTGTGGTTATTACGTTTAGTGTAGAAGTCGTGGATATTCTTCTGAGGTGAGTTAGATATCGCTTCTGCGAGATTTTGAATTTTCGCGCCAAGAGCGCGAGGAGAAGTCTTGAGGCGCGCTGGACGATAACTCGATTTTTGGAAAGTAGATTTTCGAAAAAAATTGGTTACCCAAGCAACCCGTTTTTTTATCACCCTTTTAACATAAAAATTCACGGTAAAACTCAATTGCCAACCTGTTTTCGTCGGTGAGCGCACGGAGCGAAATTTATCGCTAATTAAGCAGCTTGGCCGGTGTAAAGAATCGGCTTGAAATTAAACGATAATCGTTATGTGCGAGAAATAGGCTAATTATACACGAGCCAGAAAACTTGCTGAACTTATATACTGCATTTCGACCGGGCTAACTAGCCAGTACTAAACCTCTTTTCTACTCTCGCATTCTGAATCAGCCAATTTCCATAAAACACGATTATACCGAATTATAATCGCGTTAACGAGCAACGCATCCACGCACCAACGAGAAGGAATGGCATCGCGTTGCGATCGAAAGTGAAACTCACATTCATTCGCCTCTGCTTTGCTTTCGTCTCTTGTTTTCCCATCCGCGCTGAGAGATCTCGCCAAAAAAAAGGCAAAAGTTTTACGCGCGCTTGATTTTCGGCGGCGCGAAAAGCATGGGCAGCCGTTCAGAACTGCGTGTCTGCTTGAAAAATTCAAATGCGCGCACATCTCGACTAGCCGCGAAGATTCAGAAAGCGTGAAGCGCCGCCGCCGCCGCAGTCTCCGATTATTTTTATTCCGTGAAACTACTCGTAAGACACGGCGGCTAAACTAGGATAACGATCGCGATGAAAACCGCTGGGCTAATCGATGAGTAGGTCAGTCGATTTCGGCCGATCGCTTATTGTAATATTGTATAGGTATGTAAATCGATAGTCGATCATATCGCGTATCATAGATGGATACTATAACGCGATGAGTCAACGACGAAGCTATCCGCCTTGTGGAAGGGAAAAGCCGGAAGCGCGCATTATAACACCGCGCGCTACTGCACCGATGTAGGTTGCAGCAGCAGCAGCAGCAGCAGCAGCAGCAGGAGCTCGTTACACTTTGCGCCGCGGGCCGCTGCATCACACGTCTGGCTTTCGTTCCTTACAAGATACCTACACTGCAGTATAGCGCGCGTTTCTATTTTTGGTTCGTTTGTTTATTGCGATCTGGGTTTATAGCTGTAGAACCGAGAGAGTTTAGCTCTTCGATGGACGATGAACAGTCTAAATAGAGCTGCGGTTTCGCGATTGATTGCAAGCGCCGTGTGTGTATCCGAGTTGAAATTTCGCGCCAGGAATATCAGGCGTTGTGAACATGTATATGGGCATATAGATTATGATGGGGAACGTGCGCGAAAGAACAAGAAAGTTTATGGTGATTAGCAGCGCTGCCGTAGAGTTGATTGCCAGGTGTGTGGAAGAATTATCGAGAATGTGCCATTCGTCATTCGGGAATATCGCCGCGCGGGAAACCGGGTTACGTGTTCTGGAACGAGCGCGAGATATTTTATTCTCAAAGTGCGGATAATTATGATGAAAGTTGCACTTAAAAACATATATGTTAATCGTACAAAAGCTTTCCGAAATTTCGCAACTCATTTGTAACTATAAATAACCTGCACTATATGGGCTGTATCCTCTACTATGAAAAATTCCTGACTCGTGAGCTCTCAGAAAATGAATATACCGGCGCGAAAATACCAGCCGTAAAAGTGCAATTCCGCCTCTGCGTATACCGAACGCGTCGCGAATACGCTATAAGTGTATGTAACGTATATGTATATATATATATGATGCGCCGTACGTGTGCGCCAAACACGGCTAATATCTTCGGTTTACAGCGTCGAGCAGGTCTCTTTACGGGCCAGAAGCTTCGCGTTTGGGTCAGAGGCTTTGCGCTCGTAAAAGCTCGTGCGCAGGGTATCGTAAAAATCTTCGAAGCGTGCTTTGCAACGTGGAAAAGGAGGGGCCAAATTGGAGACTGCAGGCCACGATCATCGTCCTTGCCACGATCTCTTCGCAGAACGGCGCCGACAATAACGTACGCTTATTGTCCGTGAGATGCGATTTATTACCGAAAGAATATACGTTTGGCAAAGGCTGGCGCGATATTATTTGGTTTAGAAATGGTGGTTCAGTCGAATTGCAACGACGGTTTGAACGAGAAAAATTAATATACTGCATTCCAGCAAATTTCGAGAGCTGCTCGAAATGCATTAGACGTTTTTGATTCGATTCAAAGGGCGGAGTCGCAATGCGCGCTGCGAGCCAATTATGCCGTTACGAAAGAATATTGGAGCGAAATAAAACCGCATGAATTTTTGGGATGCGGTACGCGCGCGGGTGCAGTGGCTGGAACAATGGGCAAACTCCGTACTTATTAAGCGCGTGCATCAGGCTTCTTCGGAATAAATGGGGGTACGCGATGCTGCGGATCGGAACAACGGAGAGAAAGTGCTTCGACCTAGTTGTTAATGAATTCAATTTTTTTTTCTTCAATTAATTTCTCGAATTAGGGAAATGAATTGATTTTGTTTTCTGTCGGAAAACAATGCCACAATTGGCATAAATTAAGGAAAATCTCGACCGTGCGCTTTACTTTCTATTGTTGTAAAAAGCGCCGGAATGGTATATCACGTCGGAGAGGCTCTTCCAACGTTGCAATTGCGTTACGCGAAATCCCAATGGTTTAGCAATTCGAGAAGCGACATTGCTTGTCTTTTAAACATTGATTGACTTCTG
This sequence comes from Pteromalus puparum, assembly GCA_012977825.3. Lineage (NCBI taxonomy): Eukaryota > Metazoa > Arthropoda > Insecta > Hymenoptera > Pteromalidae > Pteromalus > Pteromalus puparum. The sequence goes on from CM053172.1 coordinate 54,499,319, forward strand.
AACAAGAGTTATATCATATACAGCTGACATGATTAATGGTGTGCGATTGAGCAAACGTATACGAATAATCTGAACAAAAAGTATTATCATTAGCTGACGTGATAAACAACGCAGAGGCAAAGTTTATTGTTTGCCTGTGTATAATCTGAAAGATAATATCGTTCGTTATAACGACGGCAAGTATGTAGTTATAATTGTGAAAGGCGCGTATAAATCATCGCTTTATATTATAATTCTAATTAATCATTTATAATTACACTACACAGAGTGAAAACAGGTCACTGCTATGACCTGCGTGAAGAATACAAAACCTTTATAAATTTTACACTTACAGGAGCTTTCGCGATTGCAGCAATTTCCTCCCCAACGTCAAAACTCTCTTTCGTCGAGGTTGAATTCGATTCGCCTCTGAGTCTCGAAAAAGCTCGTCCTTCCGCGAAAGAAGATGGAAAAAAAGTTCAAAAAGCCAGTATAAGCGGCAATCGCTTCCGGTTGGCAAAACTCGGCCGACCACCAGCAACTACGCGTTCTCGTTCATACAACTCGTTGGCGCGGAGAAAAATAGCCGCGGATAAGTGTACAAAACGAGCGCGTTTTCTCTTTTCCGAGTAAGTACATATAATACTCTACCGACCACACCGCCGATACATCAGCGCAGCGCCGACGAAGCGCAGAGTAGCAAGTCTAATCATTTCTCCCAGATGGCTCGTAATCTTTGTTGTTGAGCCGCAATTACATCACGCGCGAACAAAAGAAGTTATACCGGTCGGAAGTTACGCCGCGCATGCGTGTATGTGTACGCGCGCGAGCGAATTCATTGTATACGGAGATCGCGAATTATGAAAGTGCGTTTAACGTGCTGATCGTCTATAGGGAATAGGTGCGTGCGGATTCGCGGCTTTTTTTTTGGGAAGTGAAAATTCTGTGGAAATTCGATTTTGTCTTTACGAGCCAGCACTCAATAAAGTCAATTGGTTTTACTATATCCGTGCTGTACTGACGAGATTCGGCAAGTACATATATAATATTAAGTAATTGGATCATCGAGAGAATTGTTCCGCGACGCCGTAAATTCGAGAGTTGCACAAGCCGGTCACGATTCGACTTCCAAAGTATATATACGTATATATATATAGCAAAGCCGCAGTTGTGAAAAGTATTCATAAACTTTGCGATTTTCAAGCCAAGAGCGAGAAACGCCAAGAGTCATTCCTCGTATAGAAAAGCAGTCGGTTTATACAGTACGTAACTCTGGCTAAACTTTTGCGAAAATAAATTACGATTCCAGCAATAAGAAAGCACATCTCGCGGCAGTGCGCTTATTCCGTGGAACACGATTAACCCGCGAGAAGCGAATTCCATATCGCACCGAGAATGAAATTCCTGCAGAAACGATTGGAATAATGCAAAATTAAGCTCCAGCAATGAGTTCCAGGAAGAAACTTTCATCGAACACATACTGACGGCCGTTGACTCGACCGAGAGGGAAAATAAAAACGCGCTCGAGATATGGCGTCGGCGAAAAATCCACGCTTCATGTCGAGCTAATGAGCCTCGGAGCTTTACGAGCGTAGCCGTAAAGTTCCGATGTTAATTAAACGGAAATGAGGCTCTTAATGGAGAGCGCAACTTGCGCGCGAGAGCTTTTGCACTGGCTGTACAACAATTGCGCTACGCACGCGCCTGCGGGAATCGAATCACGCTCGAGCGAATGCACTTTTATCTCGGCATATATACATGGGACAGCAAGTCTGCCGCGGGTCTATAATCGATCTTTGTGTGATGCTCGCGCTGAAAGTCGCAGAACTTATTAATTTTTTGGGGCTGAAAGCTACTGGCTTTGAGCTCGCTGTGTTAACGATATTTTTGCATAATTGTTTCCACCTTGCTTTTGACTTTTATTATTATTATTATTATTATTATTATTATTATTATTATTATTATTATTTTTAGAGGAAAGCATCAGCCTTGAGCAGAGTATGCAAACTTAGGGCTCGACTTTGCCTTTCTGCCGTTCGCGCGCCTCGACAGAATTATCTCTTGCTTTGACAATTTGAGTTTGAAGTAGAAATTGTGTAACTCGCTTTGCAAATTCTGGCCGAGCTCCGCTCAATTGGCGTTACCGTATAAACGCTGTATTTATTCCTTTATTATGAATATTAGGGAAGACTGAGCCTCCGAGTGGTTGCTGAAATCTTTGAATCTTCAACGGTTATCTTCCGTTACAAGTTATAAATAATTTCGTTGCTATATCAGAATCGGCAACCTACTTTCATGACGACCGAAGAACAATAAAAAATTATCAATAATTTTTTATTGTTCTTATTTTTTTTTAATTTTTTTATTGTTTTTATTTCGGACAATCACATTTTCTCTACTGCCCTAATCACAGTCGTAAATAATCCTCCCGCATTTATTACCCGCATTTGTATCCAGTCACTCGAGTGACACTTTTATTTTCTTCGGTTTTTTTCTCCTACTGATTTCGTGCCGGCTTCTCTAATCAAAATGCACGAGGGAAAAAAAAAAATCATAAAACAATGCGCCGTGCGCAGCTCTGCCCCTTGTATGAAAAAATTGCAAAAGCTAATGGAAAAAGCAACGCACAACGCGCGAGAGAGATGAAAGCTTTGTTCGGATGCGGAAGTTTATTTTCACGGATTTTTCAAACGAGCGCAGAATTTTCACGCGACGCAGCAGCAGCAGCAGCAGCAGCGTAGAATATTCATGATTATCGGATCAACGCGTCGTAAAACGTCGTGCGATACGCAAAGCTCGTTAAAATTAGTCTCATCGCTGCGTTATATTATAATTATATCGTAAGGATTTGGAAATAATTTTCCGCGCCAAAACTCTTCGTCGTCGAACCGCGACTTTATCGCAAGTTTACGTAACTTCCTGCGGGCAGCAGCAGAGCAGCAGTCAACACCTCCCCAAAGTTTCGGCAAAACTCGTAAGCCGCAAACGGGGTCACGACCTCTCTATACTATACACACACACCATCACGTTTCTCTTTGGCAATACAGCCCCTCCTCAGAGAGCAAGAAGAACCTCCCCAAAATCCGACGGATTAAAGGCTTGATCCTCAAGTCTGCACGCGCGCGTGTGTGTATATATATACTTATTTCACGCGACGCTGGCAAAATTATTCCGGACTTTTAATCAGTAGCGGCCGCAGCGGTAGATTCTATCGCAAGTCCGTTAATTAAACAGTTTCCAATATAGCGGCGCGACGAAGCCCCTTCGCGCGCAGTTTTCAATATCCGAGTACTATACATCTTCTCTCTCTGCTGGTCGGTAGGGAAGCTGCGGTTATTCCTTCGTATATTTACTTTCGCGGCGGTGCAGCTATACTTGCTCTTCATTTCTTCTCCCGCGGAGTATCCCGATGTTATAACAGCTCGGGCTTCTCTCTCTTTCTCTCTGAGTACATTTTCCGCGGGACTAGTTATACGAGCGCTGAACTTTGAGCTTGCGTTTTTTCTCTGCGGAAAATTGCTTTGACGCGGCTCCAGGAGTGGCATTTCGGTGAACAATGCGACTCCTCAGTTTTTGCTCGTATTTTTCAGATGACGTATTAGACGAGCTGTGCGTATTAATATGTATTACAGCTGTTATTTATATAAATCTGGATATTCTGCGTTTGTTTGATCTCGCAAAATCGCGTTGATGAAATGCGCGATGAAAGCAGAACGAAAATTTGAATCTGTCATCATATGAATAATAATTAATGCGACGCAATACTGTTCACGAGAACGTATAATTCATCAATGCTTACGTGCTTTTATTAATTGGTATGTGCAGCTTCGTTCTAGCTATTAATCACAAATAATCGACACACATGAATTACATCGAATCGTATATAATCTCGTAAATTGTATACACGCACCGTTTATTTCGAAAAAACAGCCACAGAGATGTATATAATCACTTCGTTCGCACCGATGGAATTTCTCTGAAACCGAATTCGCACATCAAACGCGAGTCTCTGATATGTGCACAGCATCGAACGAAATCGAAAAAGTTACCTAAATAAACCTGCGCCAATAGTCGGTGAAAATGTGTATGTTTTTTTTTTTTCAAATACTTTTCTCGCTCGTCTGCGCGCGCTCATTAACAGATACAAGTATGGAAAAAAAATCTTTCCTCTATACACTGCAGCGAGTAAACTGAGCGTGTATACATTGAGAAAACTGCAGAAAGTCGAGCACGACGAGGAACCGTTGCGCTTTGAAAAAGCCTTATGTGGAGCAGTTCGCGGTTTGCAAACGTGCAAAATATACTACTTGTAACTAAAGTACCAGAGCAGGGGTTGTACTATAATGCAGTATACACGCACTTCTGAATGTTCGCGAACGCTGAGTGTCGGTACGTGCTTCGATAATTAACGCGCTTTTCGGCGAGCGAGAAGAAAGAAGAGACGGTAGAAAATTGGAATTTCTCGATAGCAGGAGGATCGATGGAATTTTTTTCGACCCACGGCATACCGTTCGGTTTTTTGCAAGCGACACTGCACTGCTGCTGCTGCTGCTGCTGCTGCTTTCAATCAAGACTTTATTGACGCTCAGTGAATTCGAAATTTCATTTGCTCGTGTGTATTAGCTGCAGAAGTCCACGCGTCTTTTCGCTCGAAGAAAATTCCGTTGATGTGTATATAGATTGATTCTATAAAATAAAATGAAATACGAATGAATACGCGGTATCTTGATACATCGAACGTCACATGAAACGAATATAATATAAGCGCAACTCTGATGACGAGGGATCCATCCCTACAAGCGATATACAGACGTATTAGTGTCGCATCTCCGGGGTGAAATTACGCGTTGCCTAAATTACGCTGACGTATATATAAGCCGTATATATAATTTACGAGGAAAGCATCGCTCTCGATTGGATTGCGCGTGTAAAAAGAGCGTCCCCCGCGACGCGTTGGAAAGCGCATCTACAGAAGTACCATCAATCAAACGAACACAAACTATTTAACGCGGACACTCTTGATAATGAGCCTACTGTCCTCCATACACATGCGCACTCTTTTCCGGTTTCTCCAAATGCAAACATACCACGATCAACGGAACAAACTGCAAGTGTCCCTTTCATCGCACTCGCGCCGGCGCATTTAACGATCGAAAACACTCGTGCGCTGCGGTCATCGGCGAGCTCGCAAACATCAAAACAAGAACGTCGGCCAGCTGTCCCCGATTCCGAAATTGATCCATCAAACGTGTGGCCTGCTCTCTCTCTCTCTCTCTCTCTCTCTCTCTCTCTCTCGCGAGCGCGCGTGTATTAGGCGCGCCTGACGACGTGTAACGGAAAGTCCGGCTCAAAAGCTAATCGCTATAAGTCGCGGGGAAATCGTAGTGCCAGATATGCGATGGCGAGGGATTTAGCGGCTGCTGATTGGAATTAATATGCGTTGTGTGCGCAGCTCGAATTATCGGTAATAAGCCGCTGGAGGTAGGCTAAACTGCGCTTTCTTTGTGAATCGGTGATCAGCCATTCTGAAAGGAATGAACATTACGATGATTTATAGGCGATGATCATACCACTTAATTGATAAATAAATCAGATCCGGAGTAGTGTACGTGTGAATTATAAGATAATCAAAACTCGAAACTTTTGAGCGCGACTGGCCACTATAGTACACAGTCCTGGTCGCGTCTGCGAACAATTATGGCCCTCGCGAACAAAGCATCCGGACCGTGCGTGCGTATACACCCAGTCGCACTTCGATCGGGCGTTAATCGCGTCGTTTACGCAAACACACATACGCAGTGGCCCATCATATGTCATTTGTCAGCCTCGAAAACGTGAAAGCCTGGCGCGTCGTAATCGAGTATATATGCGACGGCATTAAGGGCGCTCACTACTCGGCTGCTATATCTGATGTAACACTTTCGAATGAGACTCTCGCGCCGCTCAGAGTTTATACTCGCGTACCTTATATATATGTATACCTGTACAGAGACATTAAACGCGTCGATCAGATATATAACGTAACGCAGGCGAGTAATTAAAAGCGCATTCGCGTCGTCGCACGAGATGAATCTCGCCGAGTGTGCGGTATTTTTATGCCCGGGTATATTTTCGGAACGACTGCTCGTAAAAGCTGTGCACGCGGACGGTTAAAAGGATAGTGGGCTAGTAGGGAAAACGTTGAGGAGGATGTACCTATATTTCCTGTAAAAGAAAGTCTAACTGAAATTGACTTTGGTTAATCAGAGCTTATTATTCAAACGAAGCTCAAACTTCCAGAACAGGGTTATACCACTTGAACTTGCTGCAGTAAAATACGAGTAGTTCTGGTACCTACAGCGAATACATATATATGGAATACGGTTTTAGAAACTCCCTTACAGCGGCGGCAGCGTTATTAATTCTCGCAGCTGACCAGACCAACTATATATAGTAGATTTCTACTTCTGATGCGCATCGGAAGATCACGAGAGAGAGAGAGAGAGAGAGAGAGAGAAAGAACAACGACTCGCTTTCGCGGAGTCTAGCGCAACCAGGCTCTCCAATCAACGCTACAGTGCAGAGAAAAACGAAGCGACTGCACCCGTCTTTCGCTCGAAAAATCAGCAGCGATTTTCGAGTGCGAATGGATACTCTCAGCGGATACAATAATACGCCGGTCAACAGCTGGTGTCGCTTTCCCGCGCGGCATGACGACGCGCGCGTTTGCTCTCTTACACGGCTTCCTTATTAATATCACGTCACGTGCAGTACACCGCGTACATGCGTTACAGTAGGTCAGCCGGAACCGTCTCTCTCTCTCTCTCTCTCTCTCTCTCTCTCGCGACTTTTCGAAATTCGCAGCGTGATCGAGAGCTGTCCGAAAGAAATGAAGAATAATGCCGTGTGCTGCAACGCGCGAGAATTTCACTTGCAGGCTGCAGGCACGGTTGAATTAGCTGTTTCTTCTTCCTCTTTCAGACTCGTAAAATGGAATTATGAGTATACTTGAGAAAGATGGATTGCACTTATGCATATTGGAATCATTAAGCTGAAGAGCGCCGCGATGTGCATCGCTATTATGCGTTGTTTGTAATACTTATTACACGCGATAGAAAATCGTTGAGAATTGAATTCGATTTCTACTCCGCGTATGTGATGCGCGATATTGAATCAAGACATCGATTGTCGTGTGATATATATTAAATCGATCGGCTTTTGTCGGTGCCTTACATGTCTATCTTTATCAAATTAACTACTGCCAGCTTATGATTATTGAGCGAGCGAATTTATATGATGAATATGTATATAACATATAATCGCTGCTCGTCAAAGCGTTAAACGATTCATATTCATCGCGCAGTTTAAAAGTTTATTACAACAATAAGCCGTAGAACTTACGCAGTAAAACGCGCAGTTTTCATAATGTGCCTCAAGAATCCTCAAGAACAATATGCAATATATATAGTTAACGCCTCGTTAATAACAAACAATTTTCGGCAACTGCCCGTCTTTCAAAAGCGTCTATAGTCGTAAAAATATTCGGCGGGCCTGCGTCTCGGACTCTCCCAAGCGCGTCTTAATCGCTCATTGTGTTATATACCGCTGCGTCCTAGTCCAATTATGTCAGCCGGCAGAGTACACAACGCAACGCGCGCTTATAATACACTAGCACGTGATGCTGCTGTTTCCTCTTCCAGCTGTATGCAAAAACGTATCTATAATACACTCGCGCGGATTGCGCAACACCGCTATGAAGCTAACGGGCGTAAATAAGCGCCGAAAGAGTATATACCATCAGAGAGAGAGAGAGAGAGAGAGAGAGAGAGAGAGAGAGAGAGAGGAGAGATCGTTATACCTGCTACTGCGAAATGCGTATTACGATAGTGTAATATGAAAAAATCGTTTGGAATCACGCGGACATAACACAGCGAGATGAAAGTATACGTCATATATAAAAAAATCGGATTTCTTTTTCACTGCAACGCTGCAGCAGCCGAGACGTATAGTGCGTGCGTCTGCATCAGGAGAAGAAAAGAGCGCGCAGTGCCTTGTATATTCCGCTTGAAATATCGGGGGGAAAGTAGGCCAGGAGCGAAAGAGCGCGTGAGCGAGTAAAATGACGAGAGCCGCGCCAGAGAGGAAGGAAGGAAGCAGCAGAAGCTACTCCAGGTATGCGATATGCGGATATAATACACGGCGGCATACAAATGACAAAAGAGAGAGAGATAGAGAGAGAGAGAGAAAAACGTCGACGAGCGCGTCGTTCTCTATATAGGCTTAGAAAACGACTTCGACGTCTGCATACGGAAAATTAGCTTCCCGCGTCGAGACTTTATCTCGGAGACGTGTGTACTTATATGAAACTCGTTTGCTTCCGCGAATGTGGAATACTTTCCGTTTTCATCGATCGTCTACTACTGCACAGAAGAGGAATATAACCAAGCTTCATTGGTATTTTTCACTCAGACTCAGAGCGCGTACATAGGTATCTCGTCTTTTGAGAGTATATCCGCGCCTTATTCGAGAATAAAGAAGGTAATGCCGCACGTGCACACGTCGGATATATTTATACGGGTCTGCGGAAAATCGTCTCGGAGCAGGAAAGTTGGATAAAACCAGAAATGACTCACTCGCCGGGGTTGATCGTTCAATCTCGCGTGTATATATAAGCTCTGCCTACTGTAAAACTAGTTCGATTACGTATATAAAGCGAGGTACAGCGAAACCGAAGTTTCTCTTTTCAAAGAGCAAAATTGCGGAAACGCGTTATATTCTCCCGCGCGGCGGGAGAATTCAAAGTATCGTTTAATATATACGTATTATTTCAAACTTTTCAGTCGTTCAACACCTCTCTCCGGCGTGGTATAATGACTCAGTTGAGAAAGATTTTCCTCGTAAACACTTGCACTATATGCAGTCCAGAAAATTAAACACAACAATAACGCCATTGTTGCGAGCTGACGCGCGAAAAGAAACGTTCCTTTTCTTTCCTGTCAGCGTGTGCGCTTTGCTATCTGACCGATGCATCGTGGATTTACGAGACCAAGCAGTGGCTGCAGCGTAGAAAAAAAATGACTCCGCTGAAATTACTTCGCGCGACGTCGAGAGTGAAAACGCGCGATAGTTCCTTCTTTTTTTTTTCTTCTTCCTCTCGCTCTTCCCGTCACTCATTTGCACTTCCGCTTCGACGAGGGAATCGATGCAGGCGCGCTTTTCATTTCGCGCGCCGTCGGACTTTCAATTTAATTACCGCGGCTAACGAAGATACATTAATTTCTTCGAGTAAAATTCGCCTCGTTACAACCAATTAGCCTAATGGACTTTCGGCGCTGATCGACGCCTCGTCCGTTGGCGTTGTTTTTCTTGTTGTTGTTGTTGTTGTTGTTATTGCTAAAAAAAAAAACGTCAGTTTTGGATGACTTCTCACGCGCGTCTAAAGTCCATCGATGTACACTTTCTCGATAGGCTTTGTATGTACGATCGCCTACGAATCACGCCCGCGCGTTATATTTCGCAAAGTAGGCCGACTCGCGGAAAACGGAACGTAATTGTTTTGCTACTCTCGGCCGATCTTTACGCTCCATTATATGGCTGTATATAGTATAGCCATATAGCCGGCGTGTGAAATGACGCGGGACTTTGATCGATTTCCACGATCAGCCTCGTTTGTCTCGATTAGACGCGAGGCGGATAGCGAGAAAGAGAGAGTAGTAGTGCGCGTGACAAACATGATTTATTAATGAGCCGGCCTAGTTATATGGAGGCCGGTATTTTTATGCGCGCGCGTTGAGCTCTATGCGAGTTGAATCGGTGATTCGTCGGCCCCATCGCGTGAACTGATACGAGGGATGAAGGTTTATCGATAATTGTGCACGTGTATAACCGAACTCGGTAACAGCAGTGCTACAACACCAACGTAATGAATATGGAAAGAGAAAAAGAAGTCAATTCAGACTGCAATACAAACATTCGTTAGCGCAAATAACCCGTGTAACAACGAGAGATAGAGGGAAAAAGCCCCGGAGGAAAATCCGCTACATCAGGTCTCGTGTCCGCTCGGAAAAGTCCGCTCTCTGATAACATCGCGTATATCAGGGGAGTGATATACGCGATATAAAGCCTAGCCATTTCCTCTCGCGGGAAGAACATGCATTCGCCAAAATTGCCGCAATTTCGGTCTCTTCCTACAAAATTAGTCAACTTGTCTGACTAATTTCGGCTAATGCCTCGCCTGAAGTGACTTATAACACACTGCGCCGAAATCAGACCCGAAGAAAAGTTACGCTGCACGCAGCGACGGCCTTTTATTAATTCTCATATTCAAATGACTTAATACGCAGGTCTGCGCAAGAGTATACATCACACCTGCGCCTCGTTTCACAAGACCCATATAGTAAATCATTATTAATGGGCAATTCTTTATCAAACAGCTCAATTTGACATTCACGTAATTTTCACAGGAGAGATTTACCCGACGCAAGTTATATATACTAAGCACGCGCAAACGCTTACGCTCCGAATTCCAGTGTACACTTTATTTGCTTCCAAAAGAGCTTCTCTCGTCGCTCCGTTGTCAAGACGCCGGAATGCAAGGGATTCGCAGCAATTTGGCCAAAACCGTACTCGGAAACTCCTCGAGGACTTGCGCCAACATTTCCTTATGCAAATCCACTGATCTTGCGGCTCGAGTGGTAAACGCTGGCGAGTTTTCAAAAACACGAGAGTGAGAGCCCGACAAGTGCAGGTCCTATACATCGCGGCTTTGTTTTCGCGTAAACGAAGCTTGTCGGACTCAGCGTATCAAATTCATTCGTTCTTCTTTTTTTTCTCAAGCGTTAATTTGATCGATTCGCGGAAGCGTTTTCAGCTTGTCGGAGGCGCTTTAGTTGGATTACTCTTCAGAGAGGGATGCGCGCTTTCAAGGTAATTGGATACTCGAGCTTTTAGAGCGTCGATATTATTACACTTTGTAAACTGATCACGTTTTAGCCGATACTTCGAAAGCACTTACTTCTCTATTTTACAACGCTCGAATCGTTTGGAGAACCACGATGCTCTTCTCTTCCGCCCGCATATCGGACCTCGATCAGATTCGAAGCTTTTCCAGATATTCTCTTTTCCTCTTCCTTTCTGTTTGGATTGCGGTCCACCAGTGTGTTATTACGTAAGAGAAGCCTTCCCTTTCGAGAGCTACGTGTGGATTATGAAATAGCCATAGGACTGAATCATGTCTATAACAGGATTGGAAATAGCCGCGGTGTATATTTTATCCTTCAAACGATGAAAGAAATCGACGAATCATAATCACGACGATATAATAACTTCGCGAATGATTGCAGAAACCAACCTTTTCAAACGCAAGAGTACACAAACCGAGCAAAACGAGACGTTTATTATTGCGAGCAAATTGTAACGAGAAAATACGTATACCGGTGCGTCGGAGTTACGCGAGCGCGGGCCTCTTCCTAAAGGATAAAACCGCGTATATACGATTTTTTCCATTGCACAACCGCTGTACCCACTTACTCTAGATCCGATTATCCATTCGTCCACTCAACGCGGGACAGCGTAACCCTCTCTCTCTCTTAAATTCATACGCATAACAGAACAATGCGCGACGAGTCCCGTTTAATTCTCTCTTGTTGTATCTCTTTTTCGTGCAAAACCGCGCTTGGCGTGGGTAATACACTCGCCTTAATCATCATTTACATTTTTACACCCGTGCCATCGCACACGTTATATTATCTAGCCGCGTAATAACTTTCAAGACGCCGCGCGCATTATCTCCACTCCAAAAAGTTTTACGTCTCCATGTATACCTATATACACAGCAGTATAGTCGTCGTCGACATAAACAGACATTATAAAACCGAGACCACTACTGCTCTCCTCTCTTGCATTATGCAATCGCGTGTCCGCGAATTCCTTCGCGAAGTGCCGAAAAAAAGTGAGCGTATATACGACTCGCGCATACCAATCGCAGTCGTCCTTGCATGCGCGCAATTATGTATATATTTTATATCCTTATTTCTCGCGGCTGCAGTAAGATACAGAGAAAAATCATCGTTGGGTGTTGCGGTTACGCACTCGTTAACACGAGTGCGTGTGTCGACCAACTGTCTGTATTAGAGATCGTCTAGATTTCTCCTTGGCAATAAGGGTGAGAGGATGCTACTGCTTTTTTTTTTTCGCTGGAAGCGAGTGTATTATACATAGCAGCAGCAATTACTTTTTCCCTCGTATATATACCGAGTGTATACACAACGCGTTGCGGGCAAAAATAAAAGATGAATTTCTCTTTGTGTTGTAAGAGCTATTTTTCGCTACGTACACACAGCGTAGCGACGGCGCGCTTGAAAAAAATCTAGAGCGAGAGATCTCTGTCCAAAACAACGGAGTGTAATCTCTCTCGGAGAGTGTTTAAATAATTCGCGGATTATGCGGTAGTATGATATGTACGAGAGAGACAGAGAGAGAGACAAAAGCAAACTTGGAGCATTTCGTTCGTGTTTGCTTTAGACGCAGTAGTATACTTACCCATGGATACGCAAGCGCTGTAGGTTTGTTTTTGCAGCCGCACGCAAATATTTCCATTTCCCAGACAGCGGTGTGATGTTGGATTCCATTCAAATGGGATTCCGCGCATTCCGAGGATAGGTACACCGACGAATGCATAATCGAGCGCGACTGTGCATCGATTCACCTACCGTGACAATATACGTGTAATATAACATGTAAGTTCGCAGCCTTTCCATCTCGCGTGACAAAACTGCCAGCGATAAATTCTACATGGCTCAGAGGAGATTTATACACGCGGCGAAAAATTCAGCTCGCGCGTGTGCAAAAGTCCGTGTATGCGCGTGATTAGAAACTGCAACGCACGATATACAGCAATGAAAGGCGCAAATGAGCGGGAAATTTGTACTATATTTCGAGCGTAGAAAGTCCATCGAGATTCCATCAAACTGGAGCGCGCTACGCCCACGCACACACGTTATATAGGTGCGTGTATACTGCCACATCAGATTTCCCAGAGAGGAAAAGCGAGCCGAGTTTTCTGCGGGAATCGCATCACGTTCGAACTTGAACGGGATTGAGCGAGTATAGGACGCTGGGACCGAGTATTATACATATATATATAGTACTGCAGCCTTCTGAAGTTGAGGAGAGAAAGGGTGAAGTTTTATGTACGAGTATTACAGAGTTTGCGCTGCGCGACGGAGGCGTACAAAAAAGCTGTGAAAAAATACGCGAGTACCGCGGATGAAGTGTATAACCACGAGAAAATATTGGAAAAATCGTATACTTATACCCGTGTGCTCGAGAAGTTTCTATACTATAGTTATATTCCTCTCTCTCCTATAATCCGCATGCAGCGAAATCCGACGATTTCATCAGTATAACAGACAAACAACGCGCGCAAAAGCCACTTCCCCCGCGATAATCCTACGGATAATTAAAATCCTCTTTAAAAGCGCATTATTATCGCGATATTATACTCGCACCGCGGGCTGATGATGAATTATTGCGAAACGTGAATTTCGCCAGTCCCATCACACGCGACCGCCTGTACAATGTAGGATACTCTCGCATATATACGTATACACCGACGTCAAAATCCACAACGGCCTTATACACGCTAAATATAATAATAATCGTACGCCTAGCCGCTGATCGGTGTCAGTTTCACTTATCCGCCGTTGCGGCACCTGCTCGTAAACTATCCGTGTGTGCGGCCGCATTTAAAAGTGTAATACACACACGATGGGGCATAATCAGAGGGGATAAGCTATACATTCGACAATCATCGAATGGCAAATATCGACGCAGCTCCGACGCGATTCATTAATGAGGGAGTGGGATCGTACAGCCTCGAGGCTTTATCCGCGATGATTTTCAAGCTTATGCTTTGACGGTAACGCGTATAGCAGTCGGATAACGTATGAAGTGGAAATTGTAAATTCACTGAAATCTGCTGCCGTGTGCATAGTACCGAATAAACGCGTAACGCGCTAGCTAATACACGGTTCAGTTATACATTAGGCAAGGAATTCATTTTACTCTCACCGCGCTTGGAATTCACGCTTGCGCCTCGATACGACTGTGATGCAGACGTCGTGCAGCGTCGAGAAAAAATCGCGATGAGCTTTTACGGCTTGATGGAACTGGGTCAGCGCGGCCCATAACAGGTTCAACGCGCTCCACTCGCTCGCAGTGAAAGAATCGGAGGTGTCGTCTATACACACCTCATTATACAGTAGTGTATAGAGGAGTAGCCGCGGCGACACGTCCTACGGAATTCCCTCGTCGGCGGCTCGATTGAGAGACGGTCGCGGCGAGTGAAAGGAATAGCTTAGTTACGCCAGTTATTTTCGGTTATACGCGCGCACGCGACGATCCTTTCGTTATATCTCGCCAGTGTTTTTTTTTTTTTCGCTGATGACTCTCAGCCTGATGTATACACACGGGCAGCGAGGAAAAAGGAAAGTGATGCCGGCGAGGAATTTGAAAAATGACTTTTGCTTGTTCGGAAACGTCGCCGTGTTTATCCTTTCGGATTTGTATTTCGTAGTGGCTGATATGCGGGGCTTATTTTTGTGCGCGTCATGAGTCAAGATTAGGGTCATGAGAATTATCGTGCACACATTTATGCGGAATAGATATTTTTTATATTGTTGGCGTTGCGAGAACAATGACTTGCGGCGGCTAATCGTGGGAGTATGATTTTTAATTAAAAGCCTCGTTGATCGGTAGACGCGAGTATATACGAACAACTGTATCCCGCGTTTCTTCAATTATATATTAAAAATACATAATCCATCCGCGCTTCACAATGAGTCGCCCTGCATAATGTATACAACTCTCAAGTATACGAAGTGGAGTTATCCCCTATTTGAAAGTTTAATACTCCTCTCGAAAGTTTCTCGAAAATTCTCGCTGAATCCTCGAGAGGCAAAACTTTCGACTGCGAATTCTTAGTCCATCTATACGTATAGGCGAGTCATGTATGTAAAATATAAGCAAAAGACAGCTGACGCGGATGAGAGAAACAGCCTGGAAAAAACTCGCGGAAAGGCACAAGGCATATTAGAGAAAGTAGTTTTTATTTTAATAAGCCGCGCGCGCGCAGCGAATAAAAAACAAACTCGCATGCAGACTATATAGGGGTCATTCGGAAATTGTAAAATCGAGGTATGTCCACTCGAGAAAGTCTGTATTGTTATGACGCGCGCGTTCATATATACTGAAATCGGCGGAAGATCGCCGGATAGTGAGGTAATTTGTAATGAAATCGAACGGCGGTATGTAAGATGGAAAACCGGTTTTCCGTTATATATTCTACAAGAATGCGGATTTTCACAAGATTCCGGAAATTTCACACGATCGATAACTCGTTCAATTTAAGTCGAACGTAATATTCGCATTTCGAGTATATAATAAGAGGATGCACAGAAGCTACTGCAATAATCAGCTTTACGATGACGAGACATTGTAATATACCGCAGCCGACTACTCCCCGGAGGTTTGATACCTGATGTATATGAATATACGGCACACTCGCCGCATAGTATGTTAACTATATACAGCGGTGTATACGCGTCAACGGCATGGAACAAATTACTGTCTCGAAAGTTCAGCAATTTCACGAATTAATCCTGCCTCTTTTACTTAAACCACCCCTAAATAAAGCTCTACACTAGCAATTCGCGGACAAGTTTATTTTTCATTCCTCGCGGCGTAAAGCTCCCGCAATAACGACGCACGTTATATTCGCAGTTGGTATAGACACGCGCGATAGTAAACCGCCCACGAATTGAACCATTACTCGAGTATAATGACTGTGATTTCACGCTCGTGTCGGCAATGCACACACACACACACATACGTGTACTGCATGCTCGAGCAATCAACGACCTTTATTTCCAGAGTGCGGCTTCTCTCGATTAAGTGGAGCACTTTCACTGCGACCGACTCTACGCACGCGAGACGCTTCGCTCTCTATAACAAATTCATTAATCACGTGTATTCTCCTGCTCTCTCAGCGTTATATCGATTGATACACGATCATTTTCACTTTCTTTTTATATATATATATACGAGAGCTTAATGCGGATTCTATATACTTTTGGCGACATCGCAGGAGCTCTGGCGCGGAGATAAGATAGACTATACATACAGGTGGAGTAGTTCTCCCGCTAACGGAATACACGTGATTTATCGTTTTTTAATCCGATCGCCATATCGAAGGCGAATGCGTGTAAAAATCGCCGACGAGTGCGCGTGCCGTATCAGGAAGTGAAAGTGTGCGCAAAAAAACGGACAACATGCTAATTTATTACGCTTCGAGCTATAGCTATTCTATCGTCTTTCATTATACAAAATTTAATTACGGTATATTCGCCACGGCAAATTTGTTTCGGATATTATGCGTGTGCGTCAAGTCAATTATTCGCTTCGAACGATATTTTCAAAATACGATGAGCCAAGTCAATCTATAAGTTAATCAGTCTCGTTAAGCGGTTCACCGATATAACTTTCGTACAAACGGCTATATACTCGCATAAACGATAAACTCCCGTACGCGTCTCCTCTGTGTCACGGGATGATAGTAGAGCCCAATGAATATTCGTTCAGCTCAACGCGCACATCCTATTACTTTATAGACTGTAATAAGCGCGTACTTACGTAACGGCTTTTGTCGCGCAACGGTCCTCTATACACACATACCGTATCATGTAGCTGCAGCCCTGGCGAAACTTATAAACACAGCGCCAATCATTTTCCGCGTATCTTTATACGTTCGCTTGTTGTTCACCGAAGATCCCGCGAAAACAAAACTGCCGAAAAATCCTTCCCACACAGAGGCGTTTACGTTCCACGAAATACTGCAACGGCATATACACTATAATTATGCATCTCCCTGTATACCTATATATATATACACACACACAGAAGCGTGTTGCACTTCCGTGCGGTTTTCTCTTTTTTTCTCTCTCTCTCTCTCTCTCAAACGAGCTGCCGCAGTTTTACGGCGTTCCAAATTGAGGCCTTAATTTATATCGGACCGCGCGATCATTAGAGCGCGCGAAAATATGAATGATTGCCGCAAGCGCGTCGTCTCTATTATATACCCATACATACGTGTGCACATAGTATATATACACACGGAGATTCCTGCTGCAGCCGCAGGCGGAACTATCGTCTCGCGTATCGCGGTCGCGCTTACTATGTATATACGCGTACTGCAGGTGTGTGTGTGTATTATGACGAGGATATTATGCTTTGTAGAGGTGCCGCGCAGTCGAGAGAGGAAAAAGATTTTGTTGTAGGAAAGCGAGTGAGGAAAGATATACCGGCAAAGTCGAAGGAAAATGGGTGAATTGAATTGCAGCCGTGAGGAGAGAGTTATGGCCGAGTGGAGATAAATTAAACGGTAGAAAAAGCTCTTGGGGAAAATATAGAGCGAGAGATGTAGACGCGGAGTCGTTATTGTATTACGGAGAGTCTTCGAGAGGATTCGATCGCGGAAATTATCTCTCGTGTGAAGGATGTTGCGTGAACGTTTGTTGTCGTTTTTTTTTTTTTTTTTTTTT
>CM053172.1:54517296-54771262 GCA_012977825.3 Pteromalus puparum
GGTGGTTTTGTTCGGGGAAATTTTCTCGGGGGTGAAGGATGTTGGGGGAATTTTTTTTGTTTTTTTTTTTTTTTTTTTTTTTTATAGAAAACGCGCGTATCGATTTAATGCAGATATTTTTAACAGTGGATAAATACAAAGTCAGGCAAACGGTGTGTGTTCTTGGAAAATGAGGAATTCAAAGGTGGTGTATGATCGCGCGCGGCTTATTAGGAAATTCGCGTTCTACCGAGCGAACCATAGGTATACGCCTCGGGTGCATTACGTCACACGCGACATTCTTCGCGCGCAATGGCTTTAACGACTTGTCGGCTGATCGTCCGCGTTTCTTTATCTCTGCACAGTTTCGCGCTCTCGTTTTCTTTTCTATATACCCTGTGAGCTGGGAGAAAAAATGCGAAGCCTATATACTCTTTCGAGGTAAAATACTCGGCCGATTGTTCGAAAACTCACTGCCGCTGAAAGAATCGTGCATTTAGGATAAATATCTATTGCAAATGGGAAGTGTTTTATTATCATTATTACCTATCCTTCGTCGGTTCTGCGTTCCTGTTTACGGCCCTTTTTATTCCGTTTTACAGGCCAACGCTTACTTTCCGAGTGAAATATATAGAGGAGCCATTACTCTCCATCTACGTGACGTTATTAAGAAGTTTTCGCGCGGAGCAACGTATTCGGAACACACGTCAGCGCGCTAGAGAAACTAGCGCGTAAAGAATCTTCCTCTTTTCATACATTAAAGGAAATGCAATTTTCGCGTGAGGCAATTACCTAATGAGTTTTGCCGGGCCATTATGCACATCTCTTTCTCTCTCTTTCTCTCCCTCCGAGAGTTGAATAATTTACTCTTTTTTACGCCGCGGCGTAGTCCGAAATGGTTGAAAAGAGACCGCTAAAAAGTGTCGTCGCGTGCAACTAAGAACGCTCCCTTTCTCTCTGTAAACCTATTATTATATACAGCGGCGACAATTCCGTGGCTGCCGGAAAGCTTAACGAACCTACTACCCGAACTTTGGCTTAATTCTCGCTCTCTCGAGCGTCAAATATCATACAGTACATACATTATAGGTATATATAAAGCGGTTGCATTGTTCATTGTCTCTGAAATGGTCGTTTTATCGTCGCAGCGCGCGTCCTTTTCCGAAGGCGATTTATGCAAAGAGCTTCTCCCCTAATTGTATTGAAGTTGATGTAATTAAGGATGATGCGCGCGGCACGGATTGCGCAATATAGTAAGTTTTATTGTGCGCATGTAGCCGGAAAGTGGCAGCGTTTCCTCGAGTCTTTTGTATCATGCAGGTTTGCAGAGTATAAGTTGCGGAACAAGAGCGAGTAGTTTGGCGAAGCTCTAGCGCTACTGCAGGGCGGTTATAACGTTCGCTGTTCGCAGAGGCGTTAAACGTCGAGGAAAAGACGACTTAATGAGAAGACTATATTAATCCACTGATTACTTCCGTTTATTCTTTGAGGTTCGCGCTTTGACGCGAACTTTTGCAATTCAAACACTCGAACGCGCTATAGCGTAAGTACCTATATAATAACCTGAAAGTATACGTCGAGCCTTCTGACGAAAGCGAGTCTATCCTGGCGTAAGCCCAGAAGCCTCGAGAAAAAAAGTCACCATTCAGAGCTGCTGTATCGGTTGATTTTCTCACGCCCATAACTTCCTCTCGCTTTCCGCGCACTATTTACAAGTGTCGCGCCGCGGCGCAAAGCGTTCGCACATATACAGCTGCGAAGTACGTAACTCGTTCGAAATTAACGCGGAGCGAGAGATAGAGGCAAGAGTTCGCACAAGCGACTATCGATTATTTAGTAAACCCTATACTCGACGCCGCCGGATAGTTTACTACTCCTCGGCGTATAATAAACGAGCCGTTGTCGCCTTTGCCAAACTCCGTTGTGTTGTACGTCCGTATATATACCTGCGCGCTACTCGGATAAGTTTACAGGTTTCCGAGAGAGCTGTACAGCCCGTAAACTACAGCAAGCTCATATCCAGATCTGGCATCTCTTCGAACGAGTCGATGGAGCCTATAATCAAAAGCGTCGGTTCCGAAAGCTTGCGCCAGTCGACGGATGATTCGAAATTTCAGCGCTAATGAGAAACTGTCGAGCTGATCGACGTTTGAATGCGACACGTTTGTCGCGATGTAGTGCATACGTGTCATGCGTGTAGCTATACGCACGACGACGAACTGTCTCCTGCGCCGTCGTTTAATTAAGTTGGATTAATGGAGCGGCGCGCGATCGTTTGACCGCGTATATTTTAGACGCGCCGTACTCTCCTCTATATACACGCGGAATACTCGAGGAAACAAGTCGGAAAGAATAATGAGAAAAGTTCCGCTGGAAATTCCGATCGATGCGCGACGCCTTAGAAAGTTTCTCCGCGCGGGAATCTAGCACACACGCATCACACGTTGAAAAGGGGTGGCGCTGTCGAGGAAAACGAGAGCGCACTTCGACTTCTCCTCACGTAATCCGCCAATTCTCGCACTCCAATTATAACTCCTCTCTCGCTTTTCTTTTTTCAGGACACTGAGAGGCCCACTGTCCCATGAACTGGCACGATGAACTTGGCAGCGACGTTATTCTGTAAGACACACGCTATATATACCAACGTACACCTGTAATAAACAACGAGCTTGCGAAACGACGCAGACTCGCGCGTCAGCGAGTCTTTGTTAATTGGACCATCTAAGCACTCGTTGCGCGCGCGAGTTTGCGTCGAAATTTCGAAAACTGCGCGCTCGCGAAACCCGTCCATTTAAAGCCGGGGATACTTAATTGCAGCGTACGCGCGTCTGTTTCAGGTGCAGTGTCGACACTTCTGACGGTGCAGGCGATAACCGTATCGGTGGACCGGGCCGACGTCCGACCGGTCAGCGTCGTGAGTATACACTTTTGTTGAAGTCGCAGTCGCCAGCCGAGGACGTGTGGAAAATTAAACTTGCCCCCTATATTATTTCCAGCAGCCATCCGCTGAGCAGGAGTCGCTCTTCGTGAACGGCTGGCGGCCGCTGACCAGCGGCTACGACGGCATCGGCGTGAACGTCTCGCCGGCGGCGCCGCTGCACCCGGTCCTCGGCAAGCTCCAGGAGCACATGCAGAAGCCCCAGAGGCGCAAGCAGCCCCAGCAGCAGCTCGAGTTCGCGCCGCCCAGCATCCTCGGCAGCTTCGGCCTCTTCTCCGCTCCGGCGGGCTCGTCCAAGCAGGGCAGCGAGCCCAAGAGCCTGTCCACCGAGCGCGAGTACTCGTTCCTGGTGCCGCCGCCGAGGGACAGCCTGCGCTTCGAGCTCGAGTCGCACAAGAAGGCCTCGCTGCGCGACGGCGAGCCCTACGTGCGCTCCTCGCAGTTCGTGCCACAGGCCATCAAGCCCGACCCCCGCTCGCCCACCTACTACATCAAGCCGGCGAGCTACTCCACCGCGGTGCACCCCTTCGCCCAGCAGGCCCGGCCCTTCGCATACGGCTTACGTAGGCAGCGCCCGTTGCTGGCCCCGACCGAATGTGTGTGGTCCGCGAGCGCAGTTCGAGAGTGTTCTGAGATGGCTTAGTGGCTAAGTTCCTGGTATGCCCATGGGGATGGCGGCACGAGCGGAGCCACTGCACGGCTGCTACCGCTCCAGGGCGGATTTGCAGCAGGAGCAGTGCCAACGTGGCTCGCAGATGACTACAGATGCAGGAGTGGGTATGCCCCAGCTGGCGCACTCCAGCAGGGCCAGTGAGTGGCCCGAGCCCTTCGTGGGCGCGGCCGGAGGTGTCCTGGGGTGCGCAGGAAGTGTCCTCACGACGTCAGCTAGGCCGGCGGTCACGCTCCTGGGCGGTCGTTAAGATACCGGCGCTGGCCATTGTTACCACTCTGAACGGGCCCCGGCGACGCCGGGGGATTTGAGCTTACCCCTTCGTCGACGGCGTACTTTCGCGGCGGCCGACCGGCTTTCGTAGCATTGCAGTTGAGCCCGAGTAGATGAGGCTCGCAGTGTCGGGTCGGCCCTCGATGGGCGCTAATGTCGGCGAATCACGACAAACCCCACCCACCACCCACACGCCCTAGCGCTAGCGAGTGCAAAGTACTTTCGCATGGAAGGACGGTGGCTGTGTCGTGCATGGGTGCGCGCCTGAGCTGAGTTCCACGAGGTGTCGGGCTGCCCAAGCCCACCAGCGGCGGCAAGTGCCAGCCAGGCCGCAGCAGAGCAGCTGGAGGCACGACGGCCGTGCAGGTGACGCCTACCGTCATTCCTCGGCACGCCCAAGCTCGTACGTCGGCCGACCTGCAGCAGCAGCAGTTACCCGGGCTCCATCATCCCGCTTGCAACACAAACCAGGCAGGCGAGCGAGCTCGGTACGCCACCGCCGAGGGAGATGCGTGCGCTGGATCGCACTTAACCAGAGCACAGTCGCGCTGCAGCAGCAGTCATGCCAGCAAGGACAGGCAGCGGACCATCTGGCGAGGGTCGAGACGATTCACCGGTGTCCCGAGCAGGCGAGCTCTCGCAGCCCAGCAGCAGGAGACATGCACAAAGCTTCCAGCAGGAGATCAAGGCGTGCTCGAGCAGAAGTCAGGCGCGAGAGTGCGCGGGCTGGAGCAGTAGCAGAAGTTCGAGCAGCGATCAGCAGCACGCAGGCGAGCTCCTAGGACCTCAGCAGCACAGTTGGACGCGCAGCAAAGTTTCGAGCAGCCCTGAGACATCGTCAAGGGACTTGGTCACAGGCCGGCATCGCTGCACCACTTCGGGTCGACAGTACGCACCGCGGCCGAGGCAGACCGAGAAGCAGCGAGCAGCGCAGCCCGTCTAGGAGCGGTTACAAAGGGGTGCGACGTACTACCAGCCAGCAGCACCTGACCTCGCGGCCGTCTCCTCTCAGGAAGCCTCGGCCAAACAACTCAGCGTTCAAAATCTCGAAGGTCGTGACCCGGTCGTTCGAGCAGCACCAGCGAGGAGGATTTCCGCCGGTGTGCTCCGGTCATCTACGCCGCGATCACTTGTTCCGTGCGAGGTCCGCTAGGAGCACGCAAGCCAACCAGCCCGGCTACGAGACCCGCGCGCCATCCGTGCGCCCCCACCGAAGCCCAGCCCGGCCCAGGAGACCTACTCCGGTCGTAGGAGTGCATGACAGACGCGGCCGTTCCATGGCGACCCCGCGTGGAACCACGACGGACGCTGCCCGCCACGAGAGGCCACCCTGCGCCAGTGACGCGACCGGAGGGCCACCGCTCAGCGAGACGACGACCCTCCCCACCACCACCACCAGCCACACGCCCGATGGCCAAGCGTTCTCGTCCGCGTCAGGAGTACGAGGAGGAGGGACGCACCAGCTACACCCCCGAGTCGCGACCTTCGAGAAGAAGAAGGGTGAGCCGCCGTACGGGGCTCACACCACTGCGGGGATGCCAGCGCGACCGGGAGGCTGTCAGGTAACTCCTCGGCTCATTTTCTACTCTTCGTCACTTGATGAAGGTTTCGTTTTTTTTTGCACGGTTTTAGACACCCTCGCAGCGACGTGTTCACTAGAAGCGAGTCACTCGGACTCGGACTCCGTGCCGGCGACGAGGTACCACGTGCAGCCTTCGGGAGATCACCAGAGAACTACCGTGCGCCGTTCTTCAATGGGAGCTCTACTCCTGCGAGCAGCTCGGGAGACCGCCCCAGGAGTCGACCACCGGGGAGCATCCGCTTTTTTTCGCCGGCAGACGACCGTGCCGTCCAACCTGGAATACTACGAGCGAGCATGACGACGCGGCAGGAGCATTTTTTGAGCGAGGTCGTACCCCGGAGAGTACGTTGGTTCACCAAAACAGTACAGAGCGCGCTGCGACCCGCGACGTTCGAGTATTATGATAAATGAGGTTTCACGCGCGAGTTTGACACTCAGTCGTGAGCTACGTGGAGCTCCGCCCCGCCGACGACACCGAGCTTTTATTCGCGAGCTACGACGAGCACCGTTGGCCGACGTCCCCCAAGGCGATCATTCTTTTCAGCCGCCGGTTTTGCCCGTGCGCTACGCACGCGATCGGCCCCGCTTCGAGCATAAGGACATAAAAGACCGCATGGGTACCAGAACGAGTCTAGCTGGGCCATGCCTCCTTCTCAGCGGAGCCGCTCCACTGGGCTGCGTTGGACGTTGCTTTTACACGCGGTTTTCTTTTCCGTTCCTTCGACTTCAAGGAGGACTCCGCGAAAGTACACGTCCTTGCTGTCTACGTAAAGCGACGACCTCGAGCGGACGCAGTTTTTAGATAACAGACCGGACTGTTTCTTTTTCCGTACGCGGCAGGTTCCCCCGAAAGAGGCGTCAACGGCAACTGGGACTACTACCTCAGCTCGTACTCACCGTCTCAGGCGTCGGAGTCTTGCATCAAAGCGGATCACTCGGCAGCCCACAGCACGGCGAGACCGGAGAACGTCTTCTCCTCGGCCATCCGCAAGCGGCCGACCCTCAAGAGTCGCCTGCAGCAGAGCAAGATCGCCGCTGCCGCTGCCGCGGCCACCGAGGCGCCCGAGATGCAGTCCGCCGCGGAGACGGGCTTCTTCGCCACGACGACCCTCGCCTCCTCGTCCTCCGAGGCCGTGAACGAGATCGATGAGGCCGCGACCCCCGGGCCCGTCGTCCAGGACGAGAAACCCGCACCCGCGGCTGAGCTAGGCGCCGACCTCAGTGACGTCACCATGGACGAGAGCGACGGCCCGGCACCCGACCAGGAGGCCGTCGAGGAACACAAGGTCGTCGAGGTCCAGAACGCCGAGGGGAACGAGGAGGCGACCACGGCGCGGTCGGGGGCCAACGAGGAAACGGCCGAGAGCGATAACTACCCGCCCGCCCGTCAGCAACAGCCCAGCCCGGCCGAGTCGACGACGCCGTTCGACCTGCGACACGAGGAGGAGCTCTTCGCCAAGGCCTCGCAGAGCGTCGCCGACCTGACGAGCTCGGCCTCGGCGCTCTACGACAAGCCCGGCATGTTCAAGGCCGTGTCGCCGGCCGGCGAGAACCGCCTCATATCCGCGCACCTCAAGATCGCTACCGACGAGCCCACCCTTCCCATCGAGGCCTTCTTCCACGAGATCTCCAAGAAGAACTGAGGCTCAAAGACAGAGCGAGCCTCTATAATATGCATATGCGTGTGATATATTTTTATAACCCGTAGGAACAGTGCGTGCGCTCTGGAAGAAAACGCATCGGGTGTATCGTAAACGTTTTTTCTGATCGTATCATAGTGATCGTACTATCGAAAGAACGTCTACCCGCACCCGAGCTGTGCTGAATTTTTTTTCAACGTACAGCAACTGTCGTCAAAGACTTTATCGACGTCATTTTTCCAGGCTATTCATCACTGGATCATTGTTCGTATTTCGTCCACAATTTGTCCACGGGAAATGGACACGCTGCGCCGAGTACGTTCATTCCGTCTGTCTCTGATATGTAATTAAACCTTTCTGGTATGTATAGTTCGTAAGACTTTCAAATTAAACTATATTCGAAACCAAAAAATGATCTGTAGGGGAACGACGATGTTTGAATTGTATAACGTATACGATGATAAGTGCTCCGGTATTTATGTCTTTTAGATCGTCATACAGCTATACGATGGCTGGTTCAACTTTATTGTAGTGTTCTTTTGAATCGATGAAAGAGCTGGTGAACTGAAAAGTTACCGCACGGTTTCTCGAGTCTTTATTAGAAAGAAAATTGACAACTATGATAGTTCGATGAGATCGCAGTATCTTTTTTAAATTTCAAATTCTGTAAAATAAATTATTATTATTATTTATTATTATAATTAAATTAAAAGGTATTTTTAAAAAATAATTTAAGTACTTTACTATGTTATCCGGTACTTTATTTAGTACTTATATACGCTTAGGATATTACGAACCATATTGCGCACATCATTGTAACAAAGAATTTTATATGAAGAAAAAGATTCAAATTTTAACGCGTGTAAATATGATAGATAATCCGTTTAATGTAAAACGGTAAATTAAATTTTTCATGAGGTTTTCAATGGTCCGCGATTTTGTATTTTTTTTTTTTTTTTATACTTCAAGTTTTGTACGACTTTAAACTCTATTGTATTACGATTAAGTTAAAATAATATTATGTGTTTATAAATAAACATCTTTGAAATTTCATAAAAAATAATACAACGAATGGTGAAAATACTCAGATAAAAAAATATTAGAAACGCGAACACCAACAAGGTATTCGACTGTATGAGCAACTAATTGTTATATAGAGGATATTATTATAATTATGAAGATGTCACCAATCAATTAATAATCATCATTAACGACTATTTAAAAATGGTTTACCATTAGACGTTCGTTCGTTGAACACAAAGTGGTGCGGATCACAAATTCATGTACCTACTTATTTTTCCATTGTAGAATGTAGCCTAATGAGATAAAATAAATTAAGATAATATTGCAATTCTTTTTTTCCCCATACTTACTCACGACACACATATTAATTTAGTATTGATTGAAAATAATATTTTATCATCTGCAGAACTTATAAATATTGTACAGGCAAAATAATATGATATTTCACTATGACCATGATCTATATGTATAACGTTGACTGATAGCAACAGGTGGCCATCTATGTACTGCACGATGACGAGGCGTCGAATGCTAATTTCAACACCTCGTTTCTTGATAAATTGAAAAGAGATTCACGCTTCTTAATTTCCCTTAGGTCTTCGAGAAAATATTCGTTGTGTTTACAAGGGTTAAAGAGACATCGAACATACAATTTTCGATAAAATAATTTGAATAGACCGCCGTTTGTGAGAAAACGCCGCCATATTGGAACGTCACGCGCGAGAAATTTTTTGGCGCCATGAAATCCATGATAATACAGCTGTAGCTGTAGGTATTGTGTTTGGTTTTGATGTTCACGTATTGCTCGCGCGCGCGATTGCGCGTAATTATACGAAGAAAGGAAGTTCGCCGAAAATCTGTAAACCGGACACGCGTAAAAAATTAGTCTTGGTTAAGCCGTTCTTGTTATGCAGATAGAATGAAATTAGAACTGAAAGATGGACGAATACACGGCTTCTCGTACTCAGGTTCAGACAATAATAAACGCGGCTCAGTCTATAAGAGAATGTTTGACTTGCAGTATTTGGTAAGACGATTATTTCAAATAAAAAGATTAAGCATATCATTCATGCAATAGGTTATACTTTATTTTGTTTTAAAGGTATTTTTTTACCTTCCATGTTTTCTTTCCATGATTTCTTTGATTTGAAATCAATTTGATTTTTGTAGGTTATACCGATGTTGTTTATTTTTTCAAATTTACTTTGATGCTGCAGTATTACTATTCAAGTCCTGTTGGTGTGTCTTGATTTACCTTGATTTAATGTTTTTACAGTTTAGATTATTTTGAAAAACCAGTGACAATAAGATGTGGTCACAAATTTTGTCATGGTTGCATCTTGGGAGTTGCCAACAATGACAACGCAAGCTGCCCCTTGTGTAATACAAAGTTTCAGAAGCGATCAATACATAAGGAAAGTAACAAACGATTGGAATTGTGCGTTGAACAGTTTAAAGTTTTATCAAAAGCCATTCAAGACGATTCAGGCATTGATGGTATGTAAGAGAAGATTGTATGATGCAAAAAATGTAGCACTTAACTAATTAAAAACTTGCAATTTACAGTGTTTGAGCCCTGCCATACGGCAAAGAATTCTAAAGAGAGTGTGTTTTCGATATCTAAACCAAGCACATCTAGAGTTGAAGTAGCCTCAACAAGCTCGAAAGCATCTACTAATACCAAAAGTCGTGCTACTGGCAAACGTGTCTTGCCAAAAAACTCATTTACTCCTAAAACCAGAACGACTAGAAGAACGAAAAACACTTTAGATAGATATTTATCGGCTAAGTCAATTTGTACACCTGATGAGAAGGTGGGATCTCAAGATAAAGTTGAAAGTTGGCTCAAATTTGTTGAACCTGCTGATGCAGATAACGAAGTCCCAGATGAGATAAATAAGGATATCGTAGAGGACACGGATAATGAGATTATCTCTAATCCTGAAGATTCCCCTCTAATAAAACGTGACCTTGTTGACCAACCTTCGACAAGTAAGTCCTGTACTACTGAAATGAAACAAAGTTGCGAGAAACCTCTACCATATACGTATCCTAGCACTTCAAAAGGCACAACAAAATATAAGGAAACTGAGATGAGAATACAGGAGGCAGAAATGATGGCAAGAAAGAAAAAATTGAATCAAACTCTCACAGATAGAGCTATCTTGAAGACACCTTCCTCTGTACCAGCAGCTTCACACTCTGATGCTCACGATTGGCGTAGAGTGAAGCGAGTTGGAAAAGAAATGCAAGTAAAAACATTCAAATCTTTGAATGTCAGTAAAGAGAAAAGTTCTTCATCGATAGTATTAGATGATACTGTACCTTGTAATCTGGAAACACCAGAAAAAAGTAGAAATGTTTGTGACCTATCTAATCCAGAAATCACACCTAAGACAAAGGCCTCAAGTTCACCTCAAATTAATGCAAATCCTCAACTTCAAGAAAATGAACTACCTGGTGAAGAATTATTAAATTTTGAATCTAAATCAAATGTTAATAATTTATTGAATTCTCCATCAAAACGCAAACTTTCCCTGAAAATGAAATCGTCAGATTCTACTAGTTCCAAATCAACTCGGTCACACATCAGCACACCAGATGAAATGCACCAGAATAAAACTGAATCCCCAATAAACATTACTCCAGATAGACCAAAAAGTAGACTATCTCTCAGATTGCAGACTAGTAAACCTGCTGAACATAAATTGTGCCTGAAAAAATCTCCTAATAAGAATCAAGATACAACAAATATTAATGAACACAAATTGAGTTTAAAAAAATCCCCTACTAAGAATCAAAATCCTATAAGTAGTAATGAACATAAATCAAGTCAGAAAAAATTTGATAAGAATCAAGATACTACAAATATTAATGAACACAAATTAAGTTTGAAATCTCCTACTAAGAATGAAAATCCTATAAGTAGTAATGAATATAAATCAATGCAGGAAAAATCTCCTAATAAGAATCCAGGTACTGCAAGTATTAATGATCACAAATTAAGTTTAAAGAAATCCCCTAACAAGAATAAAAATCCTATAAGTACTTTAAGTACTAATAAAAGCAAGTCAGCCCAGTTGCCCAATTCTAAAATAGTCCTATTTAGAAAATTGGGCAAAATCTGCAAAAAACCAAAGTATATTCCTTTTAAGAAACTTGGCAGACTTTACCCCAGAATCATTGCAGAAAAGACTGGTGTCAAGGTTATCAGCAATGAACATGTAAATGTTGACATTTCTTGCATAAAAGTGAAAAGAAAAGTTAAGCAAGCTAGTGACGAAGTAAAAATGGTATTACCAGAAGAGGATTCCCAATTAAAGTTCTTTACAGTAGAAGCATCACCTTGTGCCCAACAGGTGAGTAGAAAAACTTTGGATGGTAAAAGTCCAGTGCATGAATCTGCTGTAAATGAGACTCGTCAAACAATTATGCCGATGGAAATTGACGAAAGTCTTCCAAGTGTTACTATTGTGACATCTCAAAGAAAAGAAATCGAAGATAATAAAACTGTATTAGGTGAAGAGGAAGCCCACAGTGAAACTACTGATTATGAACCGACATCACCTACAAGTAATTGTAAAAAACCAGAAGGCATAGCAAGTAATGTAAATGAACACAAGTTAAATGATGTATCTTCTACAACTTGTGAAAAAGTAAGGGAAGATATTCTTAAAACAAATATTGATAATCACGGTGAATCAAGCATAAAAGATACAAATTTTGAATCTATAAACCACAAAAATGTGCAAAAAAATTTTAAAAGTGTTGAAGTCCTAGATGATGCGATTTCCATTAGTTCAAATGATAGTGAATCAAGGAATTTAAAAAGTTATGATACTAGAAAACGAATAGGTTACGAAAATATTGATTTAAACAGTAAAAATAAAGACTCTGAAGCAGAAAGTGCTACTAGTGAATCTTCACTTTTATATGTGCCAAGGCAAAAAGAAAAATCTGATGAAAAAAAATCTTTTTGTTCAAGTAGATCGAGTTCTCCTTTGAGGACTTCACCGTTAAAGAAAAAGAGAACACATTCAGAATCATCAAATGACGATGATGATGATGATCTGGTAACATCTATTATTGGCAAATGGACTAATGCAAAACCAGTTGTTAAAAAACCTAAAGTTATTGAAAATAATCAGAAGGATTTTGATTCTGATGACAATGAGCAAACATTTGTTGAAGATGAATCCAAGCAACCAGAATTCGCCATGCCACAAAGAGATCCACCTATCGATGATATTATTAGTAAAGTTAAAAGTTTCAAAGAGCAGAAAGAGGAGGATTACAGTGTTAATAAATTGACTGGTTTACCTAGTTCACTGCAGTCAGCAGATCTTTTTGAATCTAATGATAGTCGACTCAGAGTTGAAGCTAATAAACAATTTAATGAAGTCACCAGTGATACTTCTTCAGTAAGTACGTGGAATCCTAACAAAGAATCCGATAAAGAAAATGTTAATCAAAGTTTTGAAGCAATGGAACCGCAATCGGAAACAACGATCGTCGATTTGTTGCAATTTGACGGAAAAAAATCAAACGGCTCTGTTTGTTCAAATAGTTCTAACAAAGAGAATAATGCATGCAATAAAATAAATGCAGATATCAGTAAAATAGAAGATCAAGTAAATAATATTCAAAGTTCTCCAAACGGAAAACGTATTGCAGAGAAAAGTCATGATAGCCCATTAGATTCATATCATATACCTGATTCTTTGATGAATATTACACAAGAACAATTAGCTTTAAAAATGATTGAGAAAGATCTCATGGGAGCTGACCTTTCTACCGTGAATAATAATGAGGATAAAGACTCTCGTGAAAGCAATAAGTTTGCGACGCCACGCAGAAAGGTGAGTGTAGATTTATTGATTCTTTTTGTGAAAATGATTGTGTCCTTTAAATGTTGTATAAATCTGTCCAGATTGCGAATTCGCGTGTAGATAATAATGATGATGATGACTTTGATTCTGAAAGCATTGACGCTACACCTGTTGCAAAAAAAAGGTAAAAAGTATAATATTTTTCTTTTTTTTTTTCAAAAGAAAAATAACGATTTTGTAATTTATGTTTAATTTTTTTTAGACGAATATTCCGCCAATGTCAAAGTAAATCTAGCGCAGGCACAGGAGCGAACTCATCTGAAATATTTTCACCTGAAAAAAGTTTACAACTCATACCAGCAGTGACACCAATGAGAAATAGAACGTCATACCCTTTGTGTCATAGCACGCCCATGATGATTAATACACCCAGTCCAGAGAAACAGAGCAAGCCTCAAAGAAAACCCATGACATTGATTTGCAGTGGATTATCACCAGATAATGTTAAAATAGTGCAAAATTTTGCAAAAAAATTCAATGCTACTTTCTTAGTTGCTTTTAGTGACGATGTAACTCACGTGATTGTAGCAACGGATCCTGAAACGAAAATAGGACAAAAGACATTTAAATATATTCAAGGCATTGCTTTTAAGAAGCATGTCATTAATTTTCAATGGGTACTGGACTGCTTAGATGAAAATGCTATATTGGATGAAGATGATGAAAAATATGACGTGCTGGATCCCGACATATTGGAATGTGGCCCAAGGAGGTCTCGTAAGCGGGTTCAAGATTTGTTTGAAAACTTTGCTTTTTACTGTTTGGAGCCGTTTAGTTCTGTCTCGTTGGCAGATTTCAAAGTCCGTATCACATTTGTAACTAATACTTTTACCAGAAGATTTTTTTTTTATTTTTATCATTTATATTTTCAGAGCTTACTCGTTTACAACGGCGCGGTAGTCACTACGACAGTGAAAGATCTTTCCCTTCGAGAAGATAAATATAGAGTCATAATTCTTGAGTCTGAAGAATTAAGTGCAAAGAGTGAGTAGGAAGAATTGTGGAATCCATCAATATCATGGCTAACCATCTTTAATTTTTAATCGTAATTTATTATTTTAGAACTGGCTGCCTTAACAAAATTAGAATGCGTTATGGTTTCCTTTGAATGGGTGGTGGACAGTATAAGTCAGTATCAAATTGTGTCACTTTTCTCGTACTTGCATGAAACTAGCCCGGAAAAAGCTGTTGCAGTCGGATTGCCTCCTAGCTACTTAAAGGAAGAAGAGGAGGAGGAAGAGGAGGATGAAGAAGTGTGAAGAAATTCCGAGTAGTCGATGTACATCGACGTCTAGGGTATTCTCCTTGCACATATATATTTACAAATGTTTATCTAGATACTAGTGTTCTGTAATATAGAAGGTTTCCGCGGCGTTTAACAAGTTAACTTAGGTTTTAATAACAAATCGATTTATTGTGATATGCTTGCAAGCAACGTTTTATTGTTCCAGTACTATACTTATATTTATATGACCGATATTAAGATACATGTTTTCTCGTCTTTCAAAAGTGTTACGTTGATATTCTAATTTAAAAAGAAAAAAACGAAGATTTATATTCACCAGTTAAATAATTAGTGCATAATAATATTATTTATATAGATGTGAAAGATCTATAATCGTCTATTTTGAAAATGTCCTTAAAATTGTTGAAAATGGTGGTATATTGTATGTATAGATTTACAACATTTTCTTACAATACGTGTAATAAAAAAACGATATTTTGATACATGTAAGTAAGAAGGCTCATTTTTCGTAGTAATTCAACATTCGTTCTGTTTAGGCGTAGTTAGAACCGCAGCTAAAGGTCTGACCAGTCCAAGTAGCAACCACTTACGGCCACGCGATCCAAGTGATCACAGAGCATCGAACCTTTCTGGAATCAGCCCACAATTACATGCATTTATCGCAGCGCCAGCACCAACAGCTGTTCGCGCGCTGTATTAGCCTCTTCGGCTACGTATCCTCTTCCTTTGGTAATTAGCGATCGAAGTAGATAAGAGCCGGCGACGCAGCTGGTGTAATTACAAGCTCGCGGTGAAATCCCTTCGTTCATCTATTAGGCCGCCGTGCTAATTATCCGCGCGTACAGAGCACAGCCTGCCAAAGTTTGTCCGCAAGATATTGTCCGCTCGAGAGGTTGTCGAGAATAGAGTTGCATATATGCATATATGAAGTCGTGTGGATTAATGTGACATGCGTAATGCGCACACGGAGAAAGCTCGTTTCCCAAGTTACCGAAACTTTCCGCGCTAACAGCATATTGTGTGTATGATGGATCGCTGAATTTCACCTGCATATTCATTCGATCTCGATGAATTTATGCGTGCGCACGAAATCGTGCAGGGCTGACGTTATTTATTTATTTTTTTCTTTGTCATCGTCTATATCTGTATGACATGTACACTACTCGCCGAGTGTTTGTGTTATTCCAGTGAATTGTAGCGACAGCGCGAAATCGCAGCTGAAAGGATTCGACAGGGTTATTAGCGAGACGTCGAGATTCCCCGTTCTATATAACATCCTTTTAATGTATAACAGCGCTTCTGCGAATGACGCTTCTCGCGCGCTTTCGAAAGCGTCGCGTCAGGTAGCTCTCAAAGTTAGCAAGCTGCGCTGCGAATTTGCTTGAATTGGCTACATTCAACTTTGTGTGCGTTCTATCTCTCTCTTGGCAATCAGAGTTCGCCTTTTGTTCCGCGAAAGAAATACAAAAACTCGCACACGAACGAGGGAATATCAGTAAGCATCGGTGTAGGCAGCTGCGAGATATGCAGTGGCATGTCGTAAAGGGACGCGCCACTGATGATTTTACGAGGTAATGAACGCCGGTTTGATATTTCCGCGGTACGGCTCGTATGTATTATTTATGGATCGGGGTGTAAAATTATGCATGAGAATGCTGCGCCTCACTTGTATATGCATTTCAAGCAGAGTATACGCTCCAAAGGCTCGTTCGTCAGACTTTGTCAATGGGTGTGCCTTTTAACTACTGCTGAAATCATTCATAGCTTTGTGCACTGAATAAACAGGGTGTTCCAGCTACGGCCGCTTTTGGCAAATTGTTAATTGTTTAGCTGAGCTTACCTGCTCAGTTCAATATCGATAACACTTTATGGGCTTCGCTCACTTGCTCGCTCGCTGCTATAATGTATTCGCATTAATTTTGAATATTGAACGTCGAACGATTGCGAAATAACGTCACGAATTTCGTTCATCTCCTGTTGAAACGCGCTCGTTATATAACGTGTAAATAATTATTTCGCAGACAACTTGAAATGCCGAGGAGGATATTATTAAATGTACTGCGAGCGTTCCCGCCTCATCAAGTGGAGCACGAAGTCAATTGGATCCTTTGATATCGTGATCAAAGAGCTTAAAAGCCAGATTGAAAGCCCGCAGGTGCAGGCCTTTATTTATCAGTTGATGGTCTATATTACCGCGCATTTTACGCTTCATTGAATTTTTTAATCGTCTCCATCGCGCGCGCGCGCGCTGACACATTCCACAATGCGAGCACTTTTTGCTAAGCTTTTTTTCAAACGTTCGTTCTCTCTCTCTCTCTCTCTCTCTCTCTCTCTTTTTTGTATGAGTATTGATTAGCACAGTTTACACTTCGTTAAGTGGATATAGTGATTTTTAACGACATTTTAACCCCATTAGAGAGGGTCGCGCTTTAATGAAGTCCACACATGGACAGCGCTATAGAATCTACTCTGTCGCTAACGATGCGAATTACAATTGATTATACGCTTAATTCCCTGATCGGCTTTTACGCGCCAGCGCAAGCGTCGAAAATGCCGGAGAAAGAGAAGTAGCTTCCGCGTCATATTAAAAGAGCTTCGTGACGCTCAAAGCGTGGAAATTCAAACAAGTTTTGACTCTTTAATGCCATCGTCATCGAAGAGCTTTTAGTTCGTAATAAGCTCGACAACGTTGTTACCTACCTCGCGACGTATCTATATATATAGAACATGAATATATATTCATTAAAGTTACGCATACAAATAAGTATTAGAGCTTTACAGCAGCCTAAAATTGAAACGCTGGCGAGCCATCGAGTTAAGTACAAGCTTTTGTTACGACGCTGCACACACAGCCCCCGCGCGCTCCTTAAACCGTTCCCAAGTGTAGAATCACGATCGTTGCGCAACTGTGCCACTCCACGATCGTATAGCGTTCGATGAGAATAAAATCTCAGCCAGGCTAAATAAACTCAAATGAAAATAATCGCGAGTCGCACATTAGAGTCAGCAGCGTCGCATTGCGCAGACATATACAATTGAACCTACTCCACACGTACACATCACGAGTTTGCGCGGCTGGTCGCGCGCAGCATCGCGTAGGCGGACCACGCCTTTGAGCGTATACACCGAGATGGCTTTAAGCTAGCGACGCGCGCGCGCACGATCTTTGTTCCCGTTGTAGGATACGACGACTGTACTGCAGTACAGCGACTACTCGAGAGGTAAAGTACTAAAGTAGCAATGTATATGTATACTAGCGCGAATTGCTAGACACATCGATGCCCGAGAGGGAAAAGCGACGAAGATGGATAATAGTCGAGTACGTCGCGCTGCCGGACAATGGGACTACGGGGAAATAATTAAAGGGGAGATAAGACGTGCGGGGCTACAATGGAGCAGTTCATATATATATAGGATGAAAGGAGCAGCTGCGCGGTCTATGTACACGCACGCGGTGACGATAAAAACCAGAAAGGAGAGAAAGAGAAGTGTGGAACGGTCAGATAACGCAGCTATATACACCCTGAAATCAAAAGATTCGCAGGGTACATTAATTTCGCGCCTTTGTCAAAAGTTCGCGGAATGTGTGGCGCATGACCACATATGCCAGTCGAGAACTTTCGACTAGGCCATCACTTTTCCCTATATCTCATTAGAATCCAGGATATTCTCTCGGATTTGCGGGCTAGCAGCTTAACCTTCGTTTCTCTCGACTTTTGGCTTTCCGTGTACTTGCGCGCTGAAAAAATACGAGTTTTTTTCCTTCTCCTCTCGTGTACCTCCCGGGTTAACTATTTACGCCGAGAGGAGACCCTCCCAGCGCGAGCTAACGTTTTCTTTTCGAGTCCTCCTTTGGCAAACTTTCCGTTTCTTTTTTCTTTTCTTTTTTTTTCGTTCGAACGAATTTCTCCCCTCTTTTTAACCTCCGCGACGAATTCGCTCGTCCTTTGTACTGCGAAACGTTTCGATGAGAGCTTTATACAGGACGGATCTTGAGTGCGCAAGCTCGTTCCGGGAATTTTCATCAAAATGCAGTCGATTCGTTCTATCTCGCGTAGCGAACGAAGCGAACGAGCTGTAGATAGAAACGCATGAAACTGTTTACAAGAAATCTCATTTTTATTATTCGCTGCGAATCTTTATTGGCGTATTTTTATTTTCTGCAATTTTGCGTAATATCATTTTCAATACTCCAGCGTAAAGCTTTTATAGAAAAATTGTTTGCAAAAAGCTCTTGGCGAAAAGTGATGCCCGTCCTTTATGATTTTTTTATTATTGAAAATTTTAGTTCCCCGACGAATTATACAGCCCGAATAATTGGTCGTTTTGATTAAAAGCTTCGCCGTAACTCGATTTCACAAAGTCTTTCAAAATTTTAATCAAGGGATCACACGGAGCAGATTTAAATTACGCCCCGAAAATCGCTATCAGCACCCTTTCAAAAACTGCAGCAACGTGAAAAAAAAAGTTTTCTCACCATTTGCGACCAATAAAATTCTCATTCGCACGGTCTAACGACGCTCAAAAGTTCGCCTGCAAAGTTGAAAAAGTCTATATCCAGCATATCTCCGATGCGAACACGCGGGTACAACGAAAACAAAGTGAACAGTCTGTATCCTATTTTCCGCTTATAAAGTACCCTGTGCGCATGCAAACTTTTTCCAAGTGCAAAAACAACGGCATCGGTGATAGTTTCGTCGAACGCGAGATTATATCCTGCATAGAATTTGCGTATTATGCGAGAGAGAATTAAGCTCGCAGCTAATTAACAGCCTATATGTATATATACTCGGAATACTAATACTTCGCGTGTGATTATCCGATTCGCGATAATCGATATACGGACCGAGATTATCAACGCGTTGATATAGCCATCAGTCGCAACGACATCGAGATTCCCTTAGAAAACGAATCGTTGTATGTTCGAACATTCGGAAACATCTCGGCGCTCTGACCGCGCAAACGTCTCAAATACAAACAGGCACACACACACACACATACGGTGAGTTTGTCCTGATGCACCGCAGATATGTCACGAAGAATCAACAGTGGATCGCGTGCCTGATCCTCCGACGTGCTCATAGGTATAGCCACCGCCGCAGCGTTGAGAATGTAGTAATATCCAGAGCGTTTATCGGATCATGAGGTACTATTCCGAGCTTGCGCTTTCCCGCAGTTACATATATGTATACATAAATTGGCATCGCGGGATAACGTCATATCGGCCGTTAACAGCGTTGATCGGCAGAGCCGCGATTATACGTATATACATACCTTTGTGCAAAACGTGTATAGCAGCTACTCTCGCGCGGCTCAACGATAAGCGACGAGATGAGAGCAAGCTCTTGACTATCGTTTGTTAGTCAAACGAAATATCGATGAGCAGCGGTAGTTTAAAACTCGAAAACATAAAAGTCTTGTGAAAAACGCGCGATAGAAAGAGAGAGGATACACACTAGGGCTGCAGTCTTCCGCAAGCCAGATCGCATAATAATAAAACCGCTCGAGCGAATAAAGCACGACGTTCCATCTCTCGTAGGAGTAGCGTATCGCTGTATACAGCTATACACACGCGGAGTGGAAGACGATACCGCCTAGCGCAAAATTGTCCTCCTCTTTCGCGTCGCCCGCCAGTCAGTGCCGCCGCTGCCGCGATTTACGAGTGCGGTGAATCTTATTATTTTTCTTTCGCGAGACCATCAGCGGATACGGCAAAAAGAAGGCTGTCCAGAAGTAAAAGACGTGCAAAAAGGCGAGTCGCTGGAATATACGCATACACCCCTCTCTCTCTCTCTCTCTCTCTCTCTCTCTCTCTCTCTATATAATACATATATATGTGTAAGTTCGGCGCTCTCCATGTCTGCGCGCGGCGCAGCCCGTGCGCGCCACCCTAAACGAGTAGCGACGCGGCGGCGGTATCTCAGTCGGCAGCTGGCCTCCGCGACGAAAGCTGCGCGTAGCCAGCAGCTCCGTGACGCCAGAGACAGCGGTGAACCGCGCGTGAACTTGCTTGTATTATCTCTGTTGTTGCACAGCAGTGCCATTGCATAATAGTTGTACGTATAATTGTGCCTCAGGGATACAGCTGCAGACAGTGGGAACGAGTAGATAAGGTCAGGTTTCGGTCGGACGAGAAGTGTATGGTTGCGAAGAGAGTTGACACAAGAGAATAGCGAGACAAGATCCAAAAGAAGAGAAAAAAGAGTCGGTACCGGAACCGATAGCCGTCTTAAATGCGGTAATTACAGACCAGGATCCGATCCATTCGATAGCCCCTATATCTTTTTCTCTCTCATCGCGTCGAGCAAGCGACGGGTCAGCTGTCCGTCACCGCACCGCCCGGCTCTCTCTCTCTCTCTCTCTCTCTCTCTCTTTCCGAGCGCGAAAATTCACATAGGCGAACACGAGTGTGGATATATCTGTATACCGTATTATCCGTATAGGAAGCAAAGGCTACAAAATCCTGCGCGATAGAGCGCGAAGACGACAGCTGGCCACTCCCTTGTACGGGCGCGTATACCAAGAGAGAGAGAGAGAGAGAGATGTACGTGCGCCGCGGTACAGGATATATACCAAGAGAGAGCTGCGCTTCCAGGCTTTGACATAACTCGTCGGCGTGCCGCGGCCAACCTCAAAACTCGATTCTCTCCTCTCTCTATGTGTGTACGCGTTGTGCTGCTGCGGCAGTACGTTGCACCAGACAGATTGGATTTCGTGCAGTGTGTGTGTGTGTGTAAGGCCGCGAGAAAAGTACACGTATATTACGCTCTCTCCCCTATATCCGGCTGACGATGGATGCGACGAATCCATCCGGTTGGTATTTGTTCTCCGGGAAATCGTTCGCCGACGTTTCTTTTTCGATAGATCGTAGCCGATAATGCAGCGGAAAGTCTCTACCAACCATTCTGATAAATCCCAAGAATTTTGCCGATGGCGTGTTACCTTGGGGGGAGATGACACACTGCACATATTTGCGCATTTCGCAATAGAGAGATCGTCGGAGAGCTTTGTAGCGGTGTCTGTGTGCAGTGGCTCTTACAAAGGAATCACGAGTGGCTGTGAGAATGAAGTGGAGAATGTCGCGTGTGATCAGACGAACGCGTTGACTTCATTCTATTTGAGCTTTGTGCTTTCGTTCAGATCGATCGAGAATTTCACGACGAGAACCACACTTTTTTCAAAGTGTGTGTGTTTTTCTTTTTTTTACCAACGAACGAAAGAGACCAATAGGAAAAAACGCATAAACAGGGACCAGCAAAATGTACGCAAACATTCGGCTCAATTCAGGCATTGCAGAATTTATATTTACGTACGGCAAGCAATCGATGTGTACTTGTTTACGCGATCGTTCTCTCTCTCTCTCTCTCTCTCTCTCTCTCTCTCCGCTTTCAATTCGATTTTATAGACAGCAGCTGCGGCATTCGCGACAATAGATATTGGTTCCAGAAAATTTTCCGTTATACAAAACCACACGATTCAGCCTGTCGAGGCTTTTATTCCGCGCGCGCGCGCTCTGTCATAATGATTAAAGTTTTCAATAAAAATTCAAATTCCCCCGTATCCCAGCTACCTTCGATGTACGTATACTTCATACCCTCGAATTAACTGAACTATTTGTTATCGGTTTTATCGTCCGACGCTTCTTACCGCTGATCAATAATCGATTTTAGATAATTCAACGACGGCTTCAAAGCGCTCGAAATTGTTTTCGTTACATTTTACGTTCCACCGATCGAAAAGGCAATCATGGCTTGCGGCTGTCTACACGGATACTAATTACAACAGAGTCTGTGCGAGAGAGGAGAGAGCTTGTTATGTATACTGGTATAATAAAATTGCCGAGGCTACGGGTTATTACCAGCACTTTTTCATCGAGTGCGCCCGAAAAAGCTCGCATTCGCCGACAGCTTCGAAGTTTACCTATAATGTATGAGATCATAAGCTGAAAGACTGAGAAAAAAAACGATACGAGCTTTCAAAGTTTGCTCAAAAGTTTAGCGCTATTTTTTCATTTTCCAGCTATACCATACAGAGCAGCTTGCAATATTCGGGCGTCTCACGAGTTTCTCTCAGATACGCGCGCTTATAGCTTTCCAAGTTGATAGATTAATGTTCATCGTATATATTATATGCCCAAAGTTCTCTTGACCCATCGCCCGCCGCCGGCGCAAAAGAGAAAGCTATAGAGTACTTAGTAGAGCGAGAGATAAAATTAATATCGACTCAGCTCTACTCTCGCAAAGTCCAGCTTCATTCGTTATGTCTGAAAAGCGGCACAGCGGACGAATAAAGCGAAACACTCTCCTTAATAAAGGGAATAAAGCACGAAAAATTCCTTTCATACTCCCCGTAAATAGAGCTGCTGCCGGCTCGCCGGGCGACTTCAATAATACACTTGAGAGAGGGAGAGAGCGCGCGCAAAAGAAAAGCAACATCGCACAATACACCACGCGGCCAAGGAGAAATATTTTCTTGGTTTATTTTTTCAGCTAAAGCGTGAAATGGTTATTATACCCGCACGCTAGCTGCGGGTCTGCGAACGCAAGATTACCACGAGTTTACGAGACTTTCATGTTAATGCGCGACGATCACAGCCTCGAGTTATGCGTATGCATGTGTCCCTCGACGTATAAGACGTATCGCGCGCTTCTCGACCATGTAATATAGAGTCGCGTAAAACGCCGCGGCTCCAAAGTTTGTCTCCCCGCGAGCTTTTATATCTTTCGCGGCTCACGACGATGTATTGTTTCGATTGGCGAGAAGCAATTACCAAGGACGAGGACGAATGATCGTCGATATAGAGAGGAGAGACGCGTAAATTCAATTACGCGCTGCTCGCTGAAAATTATCGCGTCGCGCGCATTGGCCCGACGAGTGTACTGTGTATATAGGTATAACGCTTTTCTCGTCTATACTATACGCCGAGAGTTTCGCGCTGCTGCAATGCTGGGGTTGTTCAGCTGTACTGCGCGGTGCGCGACAGGTGCCACGCCTTTGTGCCCCTCAAGTGTGCGCATCCGCTGATGCAGGAAAGCTCGTTTTCCCGCGACTAATCGGACGACCTCCGGGATGGCTGGATTAATTTTTATCATTATTTTTCATCGATAATTAACGGCAACCGAAATATTTCGAACGATGTATAAAATGAAAATTATACGCGATTATATGAATAAACTCGGCGTGCCTTGTTGCACGACTAATATGCAACGCAGCGTTAAATAAAGAGACGAGAGATATACATTTTAATCGAAACACGTATGTGAGGGGGAAATTATTATTCCCGACAAAAAGTGCGCCAAACTGCACTCACGTGCGGGAACGTAATTGGCATACCTACATACGTTAATCGGAATTATGTACACGATTCGTGAAATAATTGATGGTTCGGATAATGGATTAATTCTCGAGGCGCGTACGTGCTGCCGTGGATTCCTCGAAGAGACCTATATTCTCCACAAGGCTTCAGAGAATTCGGTTGTAGTCGATCGGTCTATCGGTCGACGAGCTTACTGAGAATTTCCTCTCTGTGCGCGGCTATAGATTGATTTTTTTTTTTTTTTGTGAATTTTTTTATTAAAAAATTCCGTTGAGAATTCCAAAGCAAAACGGTGGTCAGCGAGTTCGTCAATTTTAATTAGTTGCGTTTTCAGTTTTTGAGAGTTTGTTTTAATATACACACGCATCGTTGAAAGAGCGGACGTGTTGTTGATGGCTCGCGAAATGTACTAATTACTATATAGGTTGTTAATTTACATTTTTGTAATGTTTGATTGCATTTTATCGCAGGTGAATATAATGAGTCACCTATAAGCTAAGTATTAAAAATTCTGTAAACTTATTTTCAAACGTCTTTCGACAAACCCTTGTGAGAAAAATTTTCGAATATTGGGTTATTCAGTGTTCCCACCTCATGTTCCGTTTAGAAGTTTGACGTAGAAACTGATAGAAAGCACTGGACCCACTTTACAGCACGTCTTGCTACACCGAGCTCGTACTACTTAACATGTATAATAATACCATACTATAATATGTAACAACTACGCTGTTCTCTCGAGTGTAAAAGTAATATAGTGTACAAACTAGAGGGAGAGTCGTGTGAAGACAGACATTACAATTTGCATACATTTAATTTCTTCGCTGTACGGGACTCGAGAAAACTTTTGGTTAACCGAGTGTCGAGTTTGCTTTTCCTCTATACTTCAAGTTCTAGTGGTACGACTAGGTAGACAAAGACCTAATTTGTAGCAAAATCATATTTCGTTGGAGTATAATAAAATTGCTTCTGAGAATGACTACGTCTCGTTTTCAAAAGTAACAGAAGGACTGCTGATTTTAGTTTCTCTGCCATACAAATTGGACGTCGCGTCTAGTTCATCGCGCGAGGGAAATAAACTCCTGTTGATTAATTTTATTATTCCTGTGAAAATCGTAAATCAAATTGTTTCCGCCTGCTTGGAAATGATTATTATATTATACTAGGAAATTTGATGTCGTAAAAGTCTTTTTATAGGTAATTCTCAGCCTGCTCGACTGATTTTTATCGTGACATTGATTTTTAAAAATACACGCCGTAAATATTCTTCTTGTCCTCGTATAACCAAGATTGAAACGCGTTGCAGCAGCCTGGAGAGGTTCTCAAGTATATAATTACCGTAAATTTTAAATTGCTTACGCTGTGGATGATCCTCCGGTTAAAAGGCTCCGCAGCAAGTTTTAATATTGATATTATAACTTACTGCAAGGAACACTAAATTTATTGCTTCTTATACCAACACTATACAGCTATACTTGAACAAAATCGATATTCGTTTCGCTTGCATCATCGCTGACAAAAAAAAAAAAAAAAAAAAAAAAAATCAATCCAATCCGATTCCGGCCATGAATCGCTGCGAAAAAAAGAAGAATGAAATCGAGCGAGAATCCCGATAAGACAGTAGCGCAGTTTATAAGACCACGTAATTAGCCTAATCGACCTATCGCGGCAATCTATCAGCGGGCAATCCCCCGATAATGCTCAAGTTGCTCAAGACCGTCGTCGACGAGCTCGCCCGTGAGCTGCACTCGATCGCTTATAAATATGCATCAACGACGTGACGTGTCGCGCGGCACGAAGCGGCTCTGCAGTGTATTAAACTGGCCCGCCTGTAAGTGCATGAAAAATTAATCGCCTTTTTTCCATCGCCTGTATCGGATTACTTAAAAAGCTGACTCGCTCGAAGGCAATATCCGAATCTCGCCGTTGTACAGCTGATGGTATAGCTATATGCGCAATTGCGCACACTATAGGGTGAAAGGTTACCCGAGAGGCCGAGTGCGCCCGAGACTCGTCAGGCCATGTGATATATACCTATAGATAGTACGAAAGCTTTTTGCGCGCCAGCGCCCCTCGTATGCGCGAAACGACGCCGTAAAGCATCTGCATATATAGCGCAGAACGATGGGACGGGTTTTTGCTTGCTCAAAGCGCTCGTTCGGCACGTCGAGCCTTTTCAGGATCGTCGGTATTTCGGAAAACCGAGATTTCTATATGCGAGTACCTATCGCGGTTGCGGGAGTTTGGTCATCCGAGAGGAAGAGAGAGAGAGAGAGACGCGTTCGGTGTAGAATCGCGGCGCTGTATTTTCGACGCGTGACTTTGCAGATATAAAATGAAATACATGCGAAAGCTCGGAAATGTGAAAAACAATATAATAACAGGGACATTTTTGTTCTCTCTTATATCGGCAAGGTGACACAGCGTGACGACGGCCAGGACGACGACGACGACGACGACGACGACGACGAGGACGACGACGAGGAGGAGGAGGAGGAAGCCCTTAGAAGAGAACAATGCCAGTCGGCGGTCGTGTTGCCGGTAAAGGGGGTGGCGTTTACAGCTCCTCGCACAATGGTATTGAAAATATCGCTCCGTACTCTGCTTCGCTACTCTCTTTATTATATAGCTGCAGCCATATACCCATATATCCTAAATGACGATTCATATCTATCTCACTGTCGTATGTGTTCCTACTCTCATATCATTCCGCAATCCACGTTAAATTAATACTATAGCTCCTCTCTGCACATTTATACTCTTTGTATACTACTGCACATGATCTCTATAAATTTCGCAACAGACGCATACAATAATACGCACACGTGCGCGTGGCAGCAGCAGCAGCAGCAGCAGCGCGACGATGTCGAAAAAA
Source organism: Pteromalus puparum (assembly GCA_012977825.3). NCBI lineage: Eukaryota > Metazoa > Arthropoda > Insecta > Hymenoptera > Pteromalidae > Pteromalus > Pteromalus puparum. The sequence goes on from CM053172.1 coordinate 54,543,725, forward strand.
GAGAGAGAGAGAGAGTTTCGTTTTGACAGCCATAAGTCGCGTTGGGCTCGACGACGTTTATTTCGTTTTTATATGTGCGCGACTGAGCATCGGCTGGCGCGTAAATAACGCGTCGCGCGACAAACGTGGCTTTTTGCCGGTGAGCCATATGCTACGCTATACAGAGAACGCGATGCAAAAACGACGTCATATGGACGCCCGCGCGTGCTTTGCACGAGTATTCGGTGTACCAGCTGATTTGATATTGCCATGTGACGCGAAAGCTGCCACGCGCCGCGTTTGATATATAGACACATAATAAGCGTATATTTATATACGTGCGAGCAGTTCGAGCCTGATGAAGATAGACCGGCCATAGCTTTATCTGGGAACCTGGCGCGTGATGTTCACATCATGCATATATATGATCCGCTGTAGTAGTGTCACTTTGTTCGTAAACGTACACTCGGCATTTGGCTGATTTGTGCTACGAGAGCGGGCTGTTATAGAATGAGACTTTTTGTGTGGTTTATTATAATATGAACTCGCCATCTAGTTTCGGTAATGAACTGCTCTTGTGGACTGTATACACAGTATTATGCGGACGAATGCGCGCAGCGACGCGCCCGACTGCGCGACAATAACCGAATTAAAGTGGATTAACGCCGAACGATAATGCGTTCGTGTGTTTATATATTTTCATACTGCGTATGTATGTAAGTGACGCATTAAAAAGCGCATTTTCCACGGCGTTGACCCACTCGTATGCGTGGATATATTATGCACGAAAATCAAATGTATGCAGAAAGATATTCGAATTATATGGCACGATCGACGTTCGGGCGTGTCGTTTCGCATGCTAACGAGTTTGTAACGATAAATATAATGATGAATAAAAAAATCCTCTAAAAAAACGCATTTTTATTCGAATTAACTTTATTTAGCGCGCTGCTGTCGAATTAAATTCTTTCTAGTCGATTCGTGGGCAAAGCTCACTTAAAAGCTCTCGCGCGCGATGATGTCCGTTATTTGTAAAGTAGTGCCCGTGGATCGCGCTAAGTGACAACGAAATTCTGCGCAACGTTCTAAAGTGGCAGTGACAAATTTGCTTTCATTCGATTAATTATCCCGCGTGAGTACACATTGCTGGTGCGCGCGAAGTAGTACAAAAAATAAAGTAACATCGCTTTGACTGCGAATGACAAATAGACTCGCATTAATTAGCGATTCCCGGCGGCACAAAAAAGAGGTGATTTTTGAAGCACCTGCAGCGTTCGAAAGCACGAAAAAGCTTCTTCGGTATTGATGATACTATCGATTCGCTTTGCAATTAGCAGTTCAGAGCTTTCACATCGAACGCACAGTTTCAACGAGATTGTTTACGCCGATACGGTCAAATCGTGAAAAAACGTCGAAAACGTCGCCTGTGTATAAACCTTTTTTATTTTCTCAAACAAGATATAAAAATAAAGATAAACAGTAAATAGTTAAAAAAAAAAAAAAAATGTACCTAAACGTTGTGACGTGTAGTTTACGTGTGTTATTGCATCTTATAAGTATATGTTAGATCATGCCGCATCAATGTTATAGTTTACTTATACTTTCTTTCGTATATATTGAGTGTCGTATGATATTATTATATCTATATGTATACTCTATAATACCACGTAGAACTAAAGTAAGATAGCGCAGCCGTAAAAAGCGGCGCGCGCAGAAAATCAATTCTACAGCCATACCGAGACTTTTAGATTATAAAAGCACAGGAACGAATTAGTCTTTGAACTCGAGGGAAATTGATTAAAAGAGAGCTATATATAACGTTCGGAAATTTCTTCGCGCTTTGCTTTGAATAAAGCGCGCGAGCGCGTGCGACTATCCGAAGCGAGGAAAGACGATGCAAAGAAAAATCTCCGAGAGAAAATGCGCGCCGGGTAGAATAAAGGAAAGTACGCGACGTCGGAAGATGGAAAATGTCAATAATAGTCATCTCAAAGTACGAGGTGCCGCAATCACGTACACGCACAAGCTGCACATAATATATCAAACACCCCCAGATACACACACACACACACACACATACACACACACAGCCCAGAGCAATCCGCACCGGCAGCCTCAAGCAACTCGCTTCTTGTATATCTATATATATATATATATATATATATATAACACATCCTCTCTCCCGTAAGTGCGCTTCCATCAGCAGCTTTCTGCCTTCGAGCGACACTAATACTCCAGGCTGCAATCCATGTAATTTATCGTGTCGCCTTTAAGGGCCGATCGTCGTCCATTGAATTGGACGCACTTTAGCGAACGGTTGAGGCTACCACCGCTACTCGTTGGTCCGCCGTTGCGGCTCATACTCGTATACCTGCACTATCTCTGCTCAGTGCTCTCTATCTCACTGTGTGTGTGCGCGAGCCAAGCTTCCATCACGACGGGTACGCGCGACAAATCCCCTGTGCCGGCCGAGCCGACGGCGGCCGACACATTGGCTGCCCAGGCCAGGTTTCAGTACTTAACAGGTAGAGGTATAAGTATTTTATCATATGTATATCTATAGCAATTTCTATTAATATATACTTAACGCACAATCTCGCTTATATGTACACTTATACACTGTAGATCTGTAGTATATTCTGTGTTAGATGTGCACGTTTTATTAGCTCCTCGATAACACGTATATAACGCCGTTCGATATATACAACCGAAAAGAATAATGTTTACCGACGACGACTGTGAACGAAGAAGCCTTCTGACGAGAACAAGCCCGCATAATGCCACCGCCGTAAGCTCAAAGGTTTATTGAAGGATCAAAGTTTTTATGTTCCCTTTTTGCGGTAGAGTCGTTCGAGAAGGAGCGCGCAAAAAGCTCGACTTGCGGGGGAAAATCGAAAAAACAAGATTCCGCTTTTTCCCTTTAGAATTTATTTTTCTATGCTCGCCGACTATTCGTTGAATTAACAAGATTTGCGGAAAATGTATCGCGGTTGTTGTTTTTTTTTTTTTTTTTCAAGTGCGTGTATCGAACGGGGCTACAAGCTATTCTTTGTGCGATAGCAAACAAGATGCGCGGATGATTGCAAACAATTTATTTAAACTCGCTATAACCCATTGTATCGCGATAAAAAGCTCAGTAAAAACTGTAACTCTCTCAAAATATCAAAACACAACGTTGGCTGAAGCTTTTTCGATCTCGCGAATTAACTCACATATTCCGAATGAATGCGATGACGATTTTCCGTAAAGTATATACCTATACATAAACATGCGTATGCTATGGGGTCAGCGGTGAGCACAATAGCCACTCGTACACAAGCGCGATTGCTTATTCAGTGAAATTTGCGCGCTCGTTACACATATATACACGAGCGAGCGAAAATCGGAATTCAGCCTCTGCAATATTGATAAGTACGCGCATTGCGGACGTGTCGGAAGCATCCGCGCGAGAGGATTTTTTTTTCGCGCAAACGTATAATATAACGCGCTATATACTGAAGCTGGCGATGAAATGTGGATGCTCGTGAATAAGAATTAATTGCGATTCCGATTTTTGGAGCTTCGTACGTCTGCTTTACGCGGCTACGTTTTTAATCCTCGTGTATGTGACGTTTGCGATTTCGAGAGTTACGGTGTACTTTTAATTGTAAAATTTAATCCAACCGAATGGGAGACACATATATATATTGAGCGCAAATGTAATTACGGTGAGATTCTAGCTTTTCGAGCAATAAAACAGTATTGTGTACCGGATTCGAGATTAACTAGTTTTCATACAACTATACGGGTAAAGAGTAGACAGTCCTCAATAGCTGAACAACAGTAATAACAACGAAGAATCTTTCCAACGCTTCGGGACACAAAGAAAATGAGCGCATCCGCTTTGTAAATCCTTCGCGATGAAATATGCCAATAAAAGCAAGTTTCCCCGCCACACTATAAGATCACAAGTCCGCGAGTTCGGCGAGCTTTGGCGAACTTTGATTCGTAATATCGAGCGACGATCCGATGAAAAACAAACCAGAACGAATTCCTGGCGAAAAGGCAGACCGCCGCTGAGCAAACGAAACGAGAAAAAAAAAGCATACCGTTGTAGCTCGTTAATTCCGGACAAAAGCTGAAAAAGAGAATCCGCGGATTCGAACGGTATAGCACACACCCGCATTAAACCTAGACAACAGCTGCTGCTGCTGCTGCTGCTGCTGCAAATGGCCTATCGTTAAATCAAAAGGTAAAGCTCTACGGTGCCGCAATCCGATTTTCGGAATAAGAGGATTCATATCCCATCGGCGCTTATACCCGCGGCGTTCGCTCGTGAGACGCATTGAAAATGAAATTTATCTTTTGGCAATTGAATCCACGGAATAATCGGACAATGGACTCGCGAACCCGTAGAGCTTCATTCTTCGATTCTTCGGCAAGGCCATATGAGGAGCTTGCGCCGTATATACGGTCAGAATAAACGGCGAAAGCTTTTCTAACCGTATAGATACGCGCGATAAGCTAGCTCATCGATGTATCGCAGTAGCCCCAAGAGAGCTGACTGCGAACTCTATATGCTTCCCACAGGTCGTTCCCAGAGCGGAGTGAACGAGACGATAATCTGGACGAGCGTGGGGATGGGCATCACCATTACCCTTCTCATAACCATCGCTCTCTGCTACATCGCCAGGGAGAAGTGCAAGAAACGTCACGAGCCTTACAGATGACGAATGTATCCACCCCCGTCCTGGACACTGCGCTACAATCCACCGACGGGGATAGTCGTCAGTCCGACTCTCTCGTCTACGGGCAGGCCCCGGGCGTACTACCTCACCATTTGAGTTGGGCTGAAGCTGCTGCAGAAGAGGAGCGCGAGATCATGGTTCTGTTTTGCCTTTTGTCATTTTCCACTACTCTGTACATACCTCGCGAGCTGCTTATAGAGATTTCAGAATTAGCTTCTTGAAACGAGAGCCGCGGCCATCAAGCTCAATTGCATAATCAAAGCTAACGAGGATCAGCAGCGCGCTTGCCGCTTGCTTTTTAAAAATGCATACGTTTAATTTGCGGAACGCTCCGAAGCTTTGAGAGCCGCTTTGACATTTCAACTCGATGTTAGTTCGAGCATCCGTCGTCGTCGAAAGCTCCTTTTCGAGGCGAAAAGCTTCCGAATCGCAAGATGACACAGAGAAAAGGCGTGGCTGCCAAGGCGTCAGAGCGAACATGAAGCCGGTCGTTGAAAGCTCAAAGTCAGCTGGCCGCGCACGACGTTATATGTATACCCGTCACGAACACACACACACACACACACACACACATCTCATCTCGCTGCGCGCGGCGGGAAAAAGCCAAAAGGGTATAAAAGCTCGGTAGCGCGCGAGTGATGGACGACGACAAAGACACGGGGCGAGCTCTCGGAAAAAGTGCAGCAGCCGTTCGGGACACGCGAAGCTCACACACACACAGCTCTATGTATAAATAGATAGAGCGTAAAAAGAGCATACCGTGTGGCGGCGAAAAGCTGGACGCCTGGGGTGGGAAAAGCCGCTGAAAGTGGCTGCAGCTTTGAGAGACTGTGTAGCCGCCGGCGAAAATTCTCGGGAGATGCCGCAGCGCCCCCCGAGTTCCTACAGGCATATTATATAGACAGCCGCTGTAGACGTATGCGTACATACTATATAGCGTCTTGTATGCATAGCGAGGCGCGCGCATCTATGCTCGGGACTCTCGAGAGAAGGTTACAATTTGGAATGTATAATTCATGCGACCCGGGAGTTTGAAAAATTCTTTCGCCCCCGGCGCGCTCCTTCGATCCTGACTCTTCCTATAGGTATATAATGTGTGCACTATGCGCGCGGCTATACCGAAGAGTTCAAAGACCGTCGCGCGACAACCACCCGCGGAGGGCGAGAAGTAGAGTCGGGGGACGAGTAATGGCCGAAGGGGTTATTACGAGAAGAAGAAAGAAAAGCTCAGCGCCGAGAGTTTTCCGCGGAGGAAAACGCGCTTGATTATTTTGGCGCCGCCGGGAGGAAAAGAGAAAGAGAGCGAGATAAGCGTTTCTTGCGCGCCTCGTCTCCAATCGAGGGAAAAGCTTCCATTAAAGTTATAGGTCAAACCGCGAGAGAGTTCATTTTTTTTCGCGTTCCATTAGGTTGCTCGGTGACACGGGAAATTGCTCGATTCCGGAGAGCTTATTTGTTTGCCGCGTTTTTGCTCCACGATATCTTGCTATTACGTATACTTATAATAATGTGGTACCTATATAAGTTTTATCAAGGCGACGATTCGTTTGCGTCGTCGGCCGGGCGTCAATTCTAACAAATGTCTCGTGTATAATAATTGGTTGAACGCATATTGGACAATTTTCCATCGATGTAAATACACGTATAATAACACCGTCATACTGCATGCTATATCTTCCAGTTAAATAAACAAATAATTAATTAAACTCAACAAATGAATATAATAAACGAAAAAGTTTAAACGCAATTATACATAAGTAAAAGTCGATATTGATAAAATAATAACTAACAATGATAACAATAATGATACATATACACGCATATACATTATACACTGTGTAAGCGCAGAATCAGATTAAATGCGGAGCCCGAGGCGGCTCGTCGCTGTGTAAATATTTAAAAGTCATCGCTTTTAAAGTTTGTACGCAAGCCTTTTGAAGAGGCTCGGCAAATATTTTACGAGTTTTTAACGCGCTGTTGAATGTTGTATACTTTTAAGTCTAATTATATATATATATACGTATATGGGAAGCGAAGCGTTTATCGTGATAAAAAATTGAATGTTATATCGACCCATATGAGAATGTTCGTCGTATATTATTATTATACACTAGCTATGCAGGAGATCGAAGAGACACTACTACGCTCAGTGTGTGATATAAAAGGTATATCGTAAAATAAAGGATACGCAGCTACGTCGCGAAAACCATTTTTGTGCACACATCGTAGAGAGAATATCAACACAGTTATATAGGTGCACATTACCGGCGATTTAATCCGATAATAGCGAGCGGAATATGCGTTGATATGCTTCCCCCGGTTGGTATACATTATATACGTGCGCACCGAGTGAGTTATGATCGATTTCGGATATAAAAAGACATTTGCCGATACTCAGCCTCTAAGTGCTCGCATCTTGTCTCACAATATATAGTAGCGTACGTGCACCGCCGCCGTGAAGGGCTTGATTAATGGACGGATTATTCAAAAGCTCCGCACTTTGCTCTTATGCTTCCCTCTCTCACCAAGACCGACACTTTGCAGCATCTGCTTCTTCTTTCCGACGAGCCTTTATGTATAATATTCGCGCACTGGCCCCTAAAAGCACCGGATAAATTTGTCTGCGGAGTTTGTTATTGGATTTGCGAGTTAGCCCGCGGAGGCGGGAGAGAGTATATAAAAAAGCCTCGAGATTTACTACTTTTAGGTGCTGTATAACAGGAGCTTGGGCGCGTTAACGGGACGTACTTCTTGATTGGGGGACATGTGTACACGCGCCAAGTTTTTACGCAGTTTTTACGATGGCTCGAGCGATTGAGATTGAGAGTATAGTGCGTCGCATATTATTACTGTAACTAACTTTCACGGTGATGTAACGGCACATTTTACAATGACTCGACGGAATCTCGAATCGTGCGCGCGTATCAGTCGAATCGAAAAATATCGATCGTTTCCCTATCAATTTCTTTTTACCCATTCTTAGTTTCGCGGAGTAACATTTTTACCCCCCGTACCGACCCCACAACGACCGCAGAATGCGATGTAAATTGATTTGTTCTTCTGTGGAAGATTATCGACGACACCACGGCTATAAATTTACCTTCTACGGCACCTTATAATACGTCGAATCAAAAGAGCAAGCAAAGTTTCCACAGTTGTGTGTACATACACACACTGAATTCAGCCTCTAGGTCAACCGCGCCGTTGTCAGGCTGTTAAATTTATTCGCTTGCTCGTTGTTTATAGGCTTCAAAGGGGAATTTCAGTGTTGTGGGAAAAGCATTCAAGCCAGTGACGCGACGAGGGATCAGCCCCTCCCCCTAAATCCCCTTTCGAAAAACTTTTACATTGGCTCTCGTTGACGCGACATCGAGGTGCTTTTGCTTTCCATGGCAAATTGGAAAGACTTGTGTCAGATGAAACATGACGCGCGCAAAGAGTGCCAATTGTGTATATTCGTTATATAAAATGCGCGTGTGCAACTTTCGGTTTTTCAACGTTTCACACAATTGCTTTTGTAACCTTCTTTTGTTAATCTGAAAGGCACATTGACTTTAGACGCAGATACGTCATAGATAATAATGCCACCAAAGTAGCAGAATAATTCATATAACTTTACTTTCGCGCGCTGAACGATAAGCCTTATCGAGGATGAGTCTATATACCTACAACGTAGTTTCGATGCTTTTTGTCGATCTCTATAAATCGCGCCTCGAAAGAGCTGACGCGCCATGGCATGATACGTCAAAACTACAGTGGACTTGATTTATCACGAGCTTCTATATATGCACTGGAATGTCAGGCGGTGAAAAACAGAAACACGAATATAGGTACCTATTCTTCTGCACACGTATAGATTGAGTTGTGTCTGCGCGAAACCAAATGCGTAAAATTCGTCAGATTCGGGAGTCCGAGCCAAGTGTCTATGCGTATACGCCGGCGACCATATAGTTACAATCCGGTCGTAAAAAGAGACGCGCGAATTATTGTCGAAATATCGTGAATCTTTTTCTGGCATCGGATATAAGCGAAAAACTTTCGAATAGGCAATACGCTGTATCGTAAGAGCTTATGAAATAAATCCCTTTTACTGCCGGTGGCCGGGCTTTCAACACTGCGCGCCGCATAAAACTCCTGGCTCATCTTCCGCATAAATTTTAATTTCCTATTCCAAAAGGGCGAACGCTCACGCGTGCGCTTTCAATTTCCCGCATTTCAAAGCGTCGAAGCCATAGGGCATATTTGAGATGCGCTTCACAAAGCAAGGCGGATCAATCGCGCGTTAATCAGTGTGAAAAGAGGAAGCAGCATCAGTGAAAAGCCACCGACGACGAGCAGATGAAAGAGACGTCGTGGCCGAGCGCAATAAAGCGAGCGAGAGCATTGCACATCACAAGAGAGAGAGAGAGAGAGAGAGGAAGCCGGATTCCTGAACGGGACTCTGCAGACGAGCTCGTCCGTTAAAATCGCGCGGTAAGGACGTGCGGTGAGCTTACCTGAATTATACAGGCGCGAGAGAGTCGATTCGACCGCCGGGGGAAGGAGGATTTTGCTATATATAGCGCGCTGAAAGAGGACGATCGGGCGGGGGAAGATGTGTGATACGACGCGACAAAGAGCACTTCATCGGCTCGGCTGTAGGTATTATACTTATATTATATAGAGAGGGATCGAAAAAGGGCAAGTGTTATTTAGTCGTTTAGATAAGCTGGAGTAATGGTCGCTCAACGAAATTTTTCAGTAAAAAATTGTAATTGAGTTACACTGATCGCACGCACAGGATAGACGTATTGTTGATGAATTTTTAACGAATTTCTCGTGATTGGACGCATACATGTACGCAGCTCTCTCGTGTATAGTCGTGCTGGGTATAATTTTTACTATATACGAATTTCGATGAGTGCGCTGTGCGTATACCGAGGATATTATATACGAGTGACGTTACATGAATAAACAAAATATATTCTAAAAATTCGTGCCGACGTAGTGATTTAAAGTTTTTATTTTTATGAATGAAACCTTGTATTAACGACTAGCATCGACAGTATTATTAGATTACGAAGAGAAAGAAAGGAAAGACAAACGGAAGTCGAGAGGGCGAAGGATCTTGCAAAAATTAAGCAGACTGCCTCTATTGTAAAAATGTGAGAAATCGTTGGCGTGGCAATTTTTCCTGCATCGACATTCGACATGAATGACATGATCGTTGGATACTTCAATAAAACAAACCGTGTGATGTGTACCGAATTTTCCAAACTTACGTTATCCGATTATCTTTTTATCGCAATAGTCAAAAGGCTCATCTCCGTTTTCGTATATATTATAGTTGAACCCGCGAGATTGTGTAGTGGTAGTAGACTTTTTTTGAAATATCCAATACCGAGGAAAAATGCGAACAAGAGGACGAGATTTTTCTGTGATGCATACGAGAAATTGATATAAGTATATTCCATTGTTCGGCTTGATTTTTGCTACTTTTACACGCTTTAGTAAGTATGTATGTACGTTTATTTATAAACGAAATTGTACATACACGTCCTCTATAATTATCGATAATGTAGGAGAAAATTTAATAACACGATGTCTCTCTGATATGATGATTAAAAAAAACTTCGGTTTCTGTAGATTTTCTAAAACTGAATATAAACGAATAAACGTGAATAACAACCTTAAATGTTGCATATTTCAATGCTCTGCGCAATGAAGATTAATAAAAAAAATAAATAAACAACTAAAATAATATGAATAACTTTTAAGAAATCAAAAATATTGAAATAAAGATAGGTGTATCTGATGATTGTTAAACTAGATGATGTTAAGAGATGATGATGGTAAATGAGCATTAAATTTAAATAAAAAATAAACACACTTATTGACCAACACAATCTTAAGTATGAGATGAGTAAAAAGCGTCCGTTTCATTATCCAACAAGAATATAGTTGATGCACAAAGTAGAAGCATTATAAATAGGAACATTTCTCATAACGATCCATCAGAAAACCAGATACCCGCAACGAAAAAGTATCCCATTTATTCTGCTTCTTCTTTCATATCCCGTGAGTCCAATAGAAATTTGAAGTAATACAAAAATTAATGTAGGTATCTACGACTTTTTTAGTATTCCTATAGCGTTACCTTTGTATCTGAATTTGTAAGCTATACATATTATATGATTTTTTCAATGGAAAAATAAAATAAAATATAAAAACTATATGAGCGATGTTTTCCGATTAATCATCTTACACCTTCTACCTCCTACATTAGTGCCATATTCATTTACCCGTTTGTTCATTTCATTGCTGGAGCATACGTGCTTATTTAATAAATCAAAGGAACTTACACGAGACTTTTTCATTTGTACACTTTTGTTTCGAGAAGAAAAGTTGCGTTACCTAATAAAAGAACTATACGCACAGCCAGAAACTTTGAAACATTCTGCACGTGAAGTCTCCTGCACCAACTTGTACCCTGAAAACAATATATAGATCTGGAAAAGAAATTTTTTTATAAATAAACTACAAGTTCAACTTCAGATGACTCGGAGAGTAAGAGATAGTGCCACCTTATTTCGTTGTACAAACTTTATTTTCCTTTTCATTCGTATAAACATACGTATTATTATAGATTAGACAGATTTAAAAGTATGTTTTTTTTTGTTTTTTTAACTCTTTTAAAATGACGAAAGAGTGTATTTATACCTCGTAATTATGTTATCTAATAAAGCCTCATAATGTGGTAATCAGCAGCGGAACTTTGAGGAAGTAATAATAAGTACAGGATCATGGAAACCAGAAAGCCACGCCAAAACAGGAAGCGTAAGTTGCGAGTCTGTGTAATAGCCTAATATAAGATTTGCACAAGCTGATCCAGACTACATACCTATAGTAAGCAGCTTATATATTACCACCCAACACTTTCAAGAGTTATAATAAGCTTAATCATCGCATCCTCGCGAGTATTATAGCGCATCAGCCATTTGAATTGAGATTTAAATTATATGCGCATATACGATGTCAAAAAGAGTTATCGCAACGAAGCGTTTGAAACTCCCGAGGGTCGAGAAATTGCCGCTACTTGGTGAGCAGAGCTGGATCGATTTCAATCCGGCAAGCGCTTTTCCCCGAGGACGCTGCGACGTTTTAAAGTGTACATATAGATATGTGTGAACGCTTCGTGTAGTGTATGTAGAAATCGATTATCCCTTGTAAACGTGTATCCCGCTAAAGTCCTGAAACTCGAATTATCGAACGTTAATAATTTCATATTCTTATAATGTATAAAGTTAGAGTATATATTGCTTTTTTGAGCTGGGCAATTAAAATTCTTAAACCTAATTTGTGAGAATTATATAGACGTAGCAAGCAATTTACGCAATCGCAAACTTTTTGAAACGTTATAATTTGAATTTGTAGCTGCGAAGTTTTATTAAACCGTAAAACAAGTTCGGAAAAGCTGATGAGACACAAAGTTAACTATTCTGGCTTGATTTCTGTATATATAAACATCATCACTCGTCCAAATGAAATGAAAGCGCAGGCTTTATAAACGTATCATATGATTTCTCCGTTTTTAGCTGTACAAACATGTCGCGATGCTTCATTCAGAAAACAGAGCAAAAAACTACCAAGTGTTTCTTTTAAATCGTCGGGAACCAGCTCGCATTCAAGACTTTTGAATGCGGGCTCGATTGAAATATAAGTCTTTCAACTTTAATGAAATATAAATGAAAATAAGAATAATATATAACGAATAAAGAATATATATATATAACGATAAAGCGCAGCGCGGTAGGATAGGTGTGTGTGTATATATATACTTTATATATGATACTAGTGGCTTACCCCCCTGCTCGCTTCGCTCGCCAACCCCCATTTTAGTTTTTGTTTGATTTTTATTTTTCAACTGTTATTTCGTTATCTGATGATTAAGTTCTAGTTGGCCAAGAACAATCTTATTGTATTATATAAAATTTGTAGATCATAAAAAGGTCAAGAATTTAATGTTTGTCGAAAAAGAGAAAATCGCAAAGAAAAAAAGAAAAGTACTGAATTAACGCCGAACTTCTACTGCTTATGGCATTTTAAAATATATAGTTTTTTTTCATTTTTTTGGAAATTGTTTTTGAAATTAATTTTGATTTTCCCACTTTCAATTTATTATGTACAATTTATACATAAATCTGGTCCACTACTTTTTCTTATAATAACCATTGCTGCGTTGTTGAAGCCTGTGGCCTCTAATATAGTTGATGATCCATCTTTTGGTTTTTACGTAGCATAATGAGGAAACAAATATGTTTTTCATTTTATTAATGTTTTAGTTTCTAAAAACTCAATTATTTAAAAATAAAATTTTTGTTTCCTACCTAGGGAAGCTTTGCATTTTACAACCAAGTTAAGTAAAGAAAATAAGGCACCAAATCATATAAAAAATTTGGATCCGGACGTATTTTCTTGTTTTCTCAATTCTTATTTCTATACGAATTTATCGATCTCTGCAAGTTAAATATACTTCTTAAATCTTTACTTGTAACTGCTCATTAGCTTTATTTAATTTATTTTTCAACATTTTTTCGAAAACTTAAGTTTAAATCTTGCACCTAAGTACATGAGTTACAATTTTTACCCAATAATATTTAAGGGCCCTCGAACAAATCGCTATATTATATATATCGATTGGCCTATCGGGGATACCACTTTATTTTTGTTAAGACTTTGATATAATTCACATTATGTTTATAAAGTTTTTACAATGCTAAGTATAAAACACGCAAAAGTGAAATAGTATACACAAAGCAAAAGACAATCCCTAAGTATAAAACACATCAAAGTGTCAACAATACAAAAGCAAAAGTCAATGCTAAGTATACGCACATCAAAAGTGTTAACAATACAAAAGCAAAATAAAAACCTTATAAGAATTATTTACTTCAAACTAAGTCAAACTTTTAAGTCAAACGTTAACAAAAATATAAAAAAAAACGCTCCTGTCTATTTACCTCATAGGTGGTGTGGAAAAAATAGAAATAAAATTTAAGTTATATCTCTTATATAGTTTATCTCTACTGTTATTATAATTTGATATGATGTGCTATGAGTTGCTTATGAGGGCTTGGAAAAGTTTCTACAAAGGATGTAGATCTTCCCGAGGCTAAAGACATTATTTATGCCAAAATGTATTGTATTGCTCAGTCGTTCGGTTGTAGAGTCGGGAGGAAAGTAACCTTTATACATCATCTCTAATATAGTGCTAGCTAATATAGCCTAATATATTTTTAGAAAAATCGCAAATAATTATACGCGTCGCGAAGTACACGAGACAAATGTTTTAAAGATGATTCAAAAAGTGTGTCATAAATTGATCCGATTTATCCGATGTACTATTACAATTGTTGTTAGTAAATTATTTTTGCTAATAAAAAACTTTAAATAAAAAAAATTTGTACTAACAATTAATAAATTTTAGGACAAGCTGCTAATAGGAGTGCGGGGGGGCTGCGGGGGGGCTGCGGGGGGGGGGCTTTCCCATTATCCAAATTAAATGAAAATGACAAGATTTTGCCTTATTTTGCGGGGGGGCGTGGAGGGGGGTGCGGGGGGGAGTATCTCCAAAACAACTATATAATATAGGTAGATATATATAGGTATATGTATACATTTTCTTCGTTCCATTTCGCGCGACGTGATTGAAAAATGAAATCGAAAAGAGAAATGATTCGTTATTCAGAACGGTCGACACACAATGAATACTTTATAGATTCGAAATGAAGTTATTAAATCTCTCGCAGTCCGTCATGCACACCGAGCCTATATATATATTTCTTTTAATTTCGAGCGGAATGTGCATAGAAAGTAAATTAAAACGGTTTCGCTTTGCATCTCTTTGGCTATTCCATAAAAAAAAAAGAAAACCGTTAGCATATTATTCGGGGACTGAAAAAGCGGTGCCTCTCGAAAGCTCCGGAGAATTAAATTCACACTGCATCAGAAGCATTCGATATCGATGTAAATGCCTCACTCGTGATCACGTACGGATGCAATACATCGAAAAAAAAAAAAAAAAATCATATACATAAGCGCATCCATACATATATACTGCATCGATACCCGCTTTATACGTTCTACACAGGCAAAGAGTAGCAGCTGGCATTCGAGAGAAAGAAGCTCCAATTGAAAACGTCGATAGAATTCCAAGAATGTTACTGCAGGAATTCTCTCGACAAAATTCGAAACGAAAGACGACGGGAGGGCTGCGCTGCTCTGCGCATCACCAATATATATATATATATATATATATATATATAGTACCTATACGCCTCCCAGGTGAGACGACGCGCCCATTCCGAGATTGCTCAAACATTTCGGCTACTGTACTGCATGCAGCATTTGTATGTATTTGTCCCACGACGATGTGCGTTGTATATCTGCGCCCACGCGGATTGTAGCGTATACCGACGGACGTGAGCTTGAATCTGATGGTTACACACACGTCGCGACGATCCACGCGTTCTACCTATGGTTTGCTCGATAACGTCGAGGGTAAATTTGCTCCCGCGCTTTGTATATATATAGGTGTTTAGTTCGAGTGTTTTGCTTGTTATCCTCAGCTCTGATATACCACTTCCTGTAAGCTGTGGGCCGAATATAATTAGACAAAGCTTCGGAGCTTTCGTTCTGGAATATGGATAGCTTAGGATAATCTTATTGCAGTATATTATGATTTAGTGTTTGAAAGCGGAAAATCTGGTGTTTGAGATGTATATTCCAAATTTATACAATCTCGATCTTGAGAAGAACGTAAGTATTTACAGGAAATAGATGAACAATGTTTCTGAGATGTGTATTGCGGTGGATGGATTATTGCTGTATTTAAATTTCGCGCGCTACTTTCAAGAAGTATACAATAAACTTGGCAACGTCTCAAGAGAAAAAATTTCTGGGCAACCGGCATCGCTGTCAGCTTTCTTAAATTTATTTCTTTTTTCTCGGTGCGGTAAGTGCGGTTGTCCGCTGAGTCCGCTCTTTGGGTGGCTGTCGCCTGTCTCGTCGCTGTTTGTTTGTTTTCTTCATCAGTTTTGCTCCGCCTGATGATGCTGTGACATGTTTCAACACTTCCAGCAGTTCCAGCTGACAAAAGTTGACCTTTAAGTCCGCGCGAATCGCGATAAGTATAAGCCTGAGATTCGAGTAATTTTCTTCACCGCTGAATCTGACAAAAGTACGTAGATAATGTAATGCAATTATTATAACTTCTTTTTGAGTAAAGCGATGAGACGTCAAAAACTAACCTCTAAGCATCAATTTTCTTCTCTATGATGAAAAGACCTGTTGATCGTTACTGCTTATATATCGTTATTGCCATCATCCCTTCTCAGTTTTGTTAACAGTGAAGTTTTATTTACAATACTTCAGGAAAGGACAATGGATATACGCCAGTACATCGAAACGCAAACCCGCAATAATGAAGACCAAAAATTTCACAGTAAACCGAAATTTAAAAAAGTTAAAAAAAATGAGAAACCCAAAAAGTCTCTTCGGGAAAGGGGAGAGAGACCTATAATGTGGGTTAGTAAATATATTCAATTTCCTTGATCTCTTTATTCTTTAGTGCGTTTATATATTACATAAATATTTATTTAGGACATAAGCAATACAGAAGCTGCGCTCAGTGGTGAACAACATTCAAAACCAAGGAGAACCAAAAAAAAGGTGACTCGATTAGTTATTAAATTAAAAAGTGGAATAACGCTAATGTCATCTTATTTTTTAGCAAACTTCACAGCAGCCAATTGCAAGTCAAGACACTATTGAAACAACTAATTATGTCAGCGAACAGTTTGCTGGAATAATATCAAGTGTTAGAGAGGTATAAAATCCTATGTTTTAATCAGACAAATGATTTGGCTTCGTTAATTATTTCAATGATAAATATCATTTTAAAACTTTTATCATTCTTTAGGTAGGCGGAGGTTATAATACCCAAAGCAATGAGGTCATTGAGAGGCGTTACAGAGCTAAACAAAGGGAAATAATGTCAGAAGAGAGCGGTAATGCAAGCAGTACAGCTTCACTGGATGCTACGGGGACCTCATTTTCTTCAGAAACAACTGACTCTTATAAAACAGCCCTGCAAGATTCATTCAACTCAAGATCAATTGATCAACGACAAAATACAAGTATGGTTATAAAAGACAATCTTTTAGAAAGATACAAGAAAAATGCTCTAGTAAAAGGTCTATTACAAGATGCTGCTAATAACTACCCTGACAAAGATGAATCATCTACGGAGTGTTCATCAGAATTTATGGACGCTTCTACATCCATGAATGATATACAAAGAGACATGGGAAATATGAATATTGAATCAGATAAAGGCAATATGACTAAAGAACTAATAGTTAGACTACTTCAAAGTAAAGAAGATGAAGATCTGTACGAACATCCCTTAAGGCATATGCATAACGATCTTGAGTGGAGAAGACGGCGATTAGAACGTCAAGGTATAGAAACAACTCAAACTCCAAAACATTATTTTATGAACCTTGATGATGATGGTTTTGTTTTTAACACAAAAAAATAACGAGTGGTTTGTTTAAACGTAACTAGGGTACTTAAATTTAAGTACAATAATTTTTCAATTGATTATTTGAATTATGTTATTTTAAGAGTTTTTTTTAATTTTTACGTATTTAATTTGACATTATTTTATAATCGAATCATTTTGCAATAAATAAAAGAATTTCCTTATTCTTTTATTTATTTAATAGAAACACTATAGCTACGATATATTTTACACCCATCTTTCTCATCATTAATTTACATGAAATAATTTCGCTTTATTACGTAATTAACCAATTTATTGTTTAGTAGGCTCGATTTCGAATAATTATAGAAGCGCGTAGGTAGAATTTCAAAGTCAAGTGTGAATTGCATTTAAAACACGTTATGGGGAACAGTGAAAACATATTAGGTTCTTTATTGCGCTGATTTTTAGTTCCTGATAAAAAGTACAAACTACTAAATAGGTACTGTAATACAGATTGACAGATTCAGTATTTTTAACGCGTAAGCAAAATTATACTATAAAAAGTAATTCAAACTAAAATTTATGACATGGAAATAAACTTTTATGACTTATTAAGTATTGAAATCCGGTAGCACTGAACCTGTTAATAACTTTTCATAACTGAAGATAGAAAACTAAATGATTCTATGGTAAAACTTACCATTGCTCGGCTAACTTTTGTTAGTAGTTAGTTATTAGTTAATTTTCAATGACAGTGAATAAAGATTTTTTTTTAATTTATCGTGATGTTAGAAAACCCAATTTCAAAGTATATAAAAGGTTCGCGTCATTATTGCGTTGTACTTCTTAGTTTTACTTGCCAGCGCGACGCTACCGCGCCCCCTTTATAAACATATAAGGAAATCCGTTCGAAAACATACAAGCTGATCATGTTTCACCAATTTCAAGTGTTAAAGTATTTAAATTATTCATGATTTTCCGCAACTTGAAGCATTAAACAGCGATACGATAAGATTGCGCAAATAACGTGTAATTATCTGTATTCTTTGTTTCCTTTGGATCGTAATTTTGGCCACTTGTGTTTGCTGCTTGTGCTTGTAGAGTCGTGCGAAATTCAAATCATTAAATTAGGCACATTGGGACAGCTGTAAAGATAAGGCTATGCTTAATTTTAGCAACTCTTCTATAGCGGAAAGTAACGTACCTCACGCGAAATGTTTGTTTTACTCTAACAAAGAATCATATACATGGATGCGGATCTAAAAAATTCACTTAGCATTGATCATTTTTATATACTTACGTATATGGTGCTGGTATTGACTGAATAAATTTCGTGAGGCATATATATATATGTATATGTATATATATATATATATATATATATATATATATATATATTATCAAAGGGCATGGTGGCGTTCGCGGCAACTATCGGGATCTGATACAGGGGCGTAACCTATATATACAGCTCATACAATCCGGGGCTAAGCAAATTTGAGGATTTTTGGGCTTGCTTCATGCTTCAGCTATATCCGCCAGAGGACATGTGTTCGATCCAGTAAACTATTACTCCGGGCGGCTTAATTGATATTTCTAAACTATTCAAAAATTTCAAACATTTATAACTAGGAAAATATTTTTTTTTTTTTTTTTGTTTTTAAATTGTATGACGTTATCGTTTTAATTACTCTACACGACTTTCTTTCTCAAAAGCTTTAGACTGTGATACAGACTTAAATGAACTATGTACAGAATTTTTCAGAGTCGTAATATATATCAATGCTCCTCGTTATTATTGTTAGACGTTTAAAAGTATCGATGCAATAGTTACAAGATTATATCTATAATATATTGTACACACATTTGATAATAAATTTCATACTTTTAAAGCAGATATTCTTCTTCTTTATTTCTCACACAATAACAGGTGAACAATAATAACTAAGAAACTAAGAAATTCCACAATTGTGCTCGTGGCGTTGCAAAATCATGCATTCAAATTATCAATATATAAATCGCCCAGTGGTCTCTCGAAGGTCTCGCCAAGATTCGGAAAAATCTGCATAGCGCGTATTATCATATTTTCAAACAAAAGCCAGAATAAATCCCATACAGTACAGTGTTATGGAGAGACGAAAAGAATCGTCCCAAACCCGATTCCTCGAGATGAACAAAATAAACAATCGTCGACAATGTCGCTCGCACGTGTTGTTATTCCGCGGGCTCGATTGAATTGTCCCGATAATATATAGGTATATATAGGTGGTGTATCTCCGTCGCTCGTGAAAAGAGGCTCGGCACTTCCGTACGCGCTCGATCCATTGTTTTTTCGTGTCTTCTCGTTGTACGGCACACATCTATAGTATATAGGTATATAGAAGTATCGCGCGCACGTAACCGCGACGACAAAATCGCGCGCGTGGGCGCATCTCCGCGATCCATCAGAATTGGCGGCAGTGAGTATATTATGTGCGGTTACGCATCAGTCGCGTTTGCATACAGACTGCGCGCAGCTTGTTTTCCGATAGGAAAAATCGGCAAGGCGCGCTGATACATTAATTGGCCCGACCATATATATCGCGAGAATGCCTGGCGCGTGTCGATAGCTGATTATATATGCTTGTGTATATGCCTATATGTATTATTGCTGTACCGCTGCGAGGAGCGAGAGAGAGAGAGAGAGAGAGAGAGAGAGANGGAGGAAGAGAGAGAGAGAGAGAGAGAGAGAGAGAGAGAGAGAGAGAGAGAGAGAGAGAGAGAGAGAGAGGAAGATTTATTGTTTGCCGGTTCTGCGTATAATCGTGCCAATAATTGCGGTCGTTGCGAACGCCTTCGTCGCGCGTCGATGTATGCAATTTTGGCGTGTATTTGGCAGGATCGCGAGGCACTTGAATATTGATATAACTAATTGCTGCAGCGCTGGTTTCCAGCAAAGCGAACTTACGAGAGCAGATCACGCGCAGTTTCATATACCACTGACAATTATAGACGAGTACACAAAAACATGTTTACCCCGAAAATAGTTCTAGGAAATTTTCATGCACATAGCACCCAGTGGCAATGCTCCCCAGATAAGCGTAAATATCGCTCTCGTTGCTCAACTAAAAAAAGAAAAAAGAAGAAAAAAATGTTAATACAAATATATATAGCGCACGAGAGAATATAACCCCCCACAACGCGGCTCACCTGATCGGGCCAAAGATACGCGATATCTCTGCATATAAAATAACGAGCAGTATTGTATACAGAGCGTTTCTGCACATTGCGCCGAACGTACTATATATACATACATATACTCGTGTATTACAATACGGCGTTACCCTTCTCTTATTCCCGCGTACAGGTGCGCGGGTGATTTTCCTTTTGTGTTTACACGCTGGGGACAGGAGAAAAGACGAGCTTTGTGATAAAAAAAAAAAAAAAAAGAGTCAGCGGATGCCGTATATATGCGCGTGGGGTAAATAACGCCGCGAACTTTACATGTACTCGCGCTGCGGGTGTCTTTACCTCGTTGACTCGCTATTCTTGGATCTTGTCGAATCATCCTGATGTCGAGATCTTCCCCCCCACGCGCGCGCCTCTTTTGTGTATTTTCCACTCGCAGGTGTAAACATTGTTGTAAAAGCGATGACGCTCGCATGTAAGTAGAAACTTCCTCTCTCGCGTTGACTGTGTATTATAGCGAGCCGATGTAATTGATTCCTCAGCAATGCTATATACGAGAGTTCGCCTGATAGTGAGGTGTCCTTCAATAGAGTCTGCAACGAGCCTCGACGTTTGGATGCATGTATACATTTACCTATATGCTTTGAGGCGAGCTACAATAAGCTACTCGGCAGTGCGGCCGCAGCCCATTTAAGCTCTCCTATATGCACTCCCCGTTCTCGAGGGCGCTTGCGAGCTTTTTGCGGGGATCGCGCTCGAGTGAGCGATGTAGGTATATGCAAGCGTAAGAGCTTTTGGAAGGAAACGCCTCTTTCTTTCTCTCCTGGTCGGAATAAAACGAGCAGGTTTTTACCGGCCGTCTGCGCGTGCCCAAGGCTTCGATAAATCATTGATTCGCGCGTTCGCGCACGCAATAGGCCATTCATAAAACATAAGTCCGCACGCATTGCGCGTTACGTCGACGCTGCCGTCGCTCAGGCTTGGAATATGCTAATAATGTCTTTTTTTTTTATTCTTCGTCGCTCTTATTCGCAGCCTCTATCATCAGGCTTACATATACGTATCACAACGCGTGTAACAGTTTACAGACGGAAACTTCCAAATCTTTGCAAGCAGCTGTAACGAGAGAGCGAGAGGATAAAAAATCGTTCTGCAATGTTTGGCCTCGATTTCGTACCCAGCGCTATCCAGAACGCTTACACGGCGAGTAATCGCTACTGACAATAGAAATCATGCACTCGGTTCCGGATCGCGTGCACACAAACGCGCGATTTTGTTTGCGCGCGCGCACGCCCGCGAGCGCTTTAATTTTGCCGCTCAAACATTGCGTCAGCGGCAGTATAAGCATGCAGCATCGAATGCGCGGATTTCTCTATATTTAGCGAAATGCTTCCAAGATATGATTTCCGAGCAAACAGTTTCTTCTCGCGATGCAGGCCCATCGATTCATTATTAGGTATTATTAATTTCTTCTCCGCTGTTCCGCGGAGATAAGCCAGCTCTCATCGGTGCCTGCAGTAATCAATTTACGCGCGCGATCCTAATTCTCTTACACTACTCGCACAGCACTATAGTGATACTCGAGATCGAGTGCAGGCTGCAGTTCTCCGTACGGCTGATTGACTTGCAACGGCGCTCGAGAACCCGGCAATCAGATTTCGTTCGCGGGAAAGGCATAATGAACTGATACACGTTGGGCGAGCTTACGAATTTCCCGTTGGCTATATAAGTCTTGGGTGATAATTCGATATCAGCTTAGCACTTTGAAGCTGTATACTCTGATAGCGCTATGTGTGCGCCGATGATGTATGCGTGATGCGGAGTATAGAGGAGAAAGGAGGCGATGGAAGATATTGGGGTGTCGCTATATTAGATCCTCTCTCGACGGTTTATTAAGGTCGCGCATCGCTGCAATGCAGCGTTGATTGATTCTTGCACCGATAAGAACATAGCCTGCGTAAGATGGATCGATACGATTTCTCTATATCTATAGAGCTTCTGATGCCCGCGATGTTTGACGAGGTGATATCCGCTGTGCGTGCACATATTAGTGTGTATGTAATATTGAGGTAGTTTCGCAGAGGGTGCAGTACATTTAAGTTGTATATGGCGAGCGTTTAAGAGCAAATGACGTCGAAGTCGCGCGATCGTCTATTGTGCGAATTTCGTATGATAATATCGCTTTGGCTATAGCTAATTGAAACATTTTTTTCTTCAACCTTTTTTACTAATTTCGAATTTGATAATGACGGCATTATTTGTCGGATTGCATCAGCAATTAACAGAATAATATTTAAATAATCAGATGATAGTGTAATAATGCCGCTATAATTCTTGGATTATAATTCCTTTTCTTTCAAGGGGACGTTTGTGTTATCAGCGATAAAAGTACACGATACAGGAACGATTCTTTGTTGTAATTTGCATGTAACGACGCTCTTCTATTATCTTAAAGTAAGTTTGTGTGCAACATTCCGCTTTTATTCGTTTTGTTTGTAATCGTTAAGTTTTATTGTCACGAAAATTAACACACAGTATATCCGTATTTCTAATATAATTGACAGTGTGTTTTCGAACCAGATCGCTGAATAACAGATGAATAGTAAACGAATAACTGCAATCCGTTATAGAACCTATTGCTACAAAAACACATGCTCATTTTCGGTTATTCGTATTCGGCATCAGAATATGCATATTTGCCAATAATGATCAAGAGATTTTCCTCTTTAGTCTCGTGAAAATAAAAATACTATAAATGGAGCAAAAACAGGCATTTGCAATGTTTATTCAATGGTAGGCTTTTTCTCGTAAAGGATATTAACATCTGCAGATGTATGCGCGTGTAGTCTTTATCTTCCTAACGCATTATAAATTATCTGCGTTTGCTGAAACAATTGCGGATGAATCTCTGACTATTGACAATTATTTTTAATGATCAACTCGCTATGACGTTCATCAGGATTTCCTGATGCTCACGTGATTACACACATTTTGAGAACTCGCTTGGCACTTCGCGATAATAAGGCATTCATGCAGTGCATCAGATAATTAATTAGCCAATCGGGCACAACGACATTAACAAAGTTGAATGAACATCATGTGGTTTGGCTGATTATTGAGATAATTTTAGCGATTACGAGCATTTCCTGTGCCGTTATAGATTTCTTAACTTTGTAAAACTTTTAATTTGCGCTGTCCGCGCGAATGTACTCACTATAATATGAATGTTGTTACATAATACGTAAGAAGCAACTGTTAACACAAAATGTATGGATAGTTACTTGATGGTTGATAATTAATTTCGAGAATTCAATATTGGAGCAGTAAGTAATAAATGATGTGCGTAGTAACTACGTAAAACGTACACCTGATGAGCGTTTTAACGCGGTATAAGGAATTCATCGTTAATTCAAAATTAACATTCGTTGAAATACATTATAATCTGCTTATGCAATTTTGATAAAATGGACATCGACGAGTAGAGAACACTTTCCTCTTATGACTTGAACTGTTAGAAGTGAACCTAATCATTACAAAATATATAAGATGCACATATGTGACGCGATTTCTTTTTTCTTATTTTTTTCCGAAACTTATATCCACTAAAATTATTGCAAATGATGCATTAAATTCATACAAGCCTATTTATTCCTCATCGGTTAGAAAACAAAGACTATTTTCATATACCTCTCAACTCATGCAGTATTTAAAATTTCCACCAAAATAATTACAAAATCGTCGCTTACACTTTCTGCTTTTTTTGATATCCGCACGTAAAATTATTTGCAGGCGTAAAAATAAATTTTTCTTTCATTTATTCAGTTGTTGGAAAAGAACAATGTAGAGCTGGTGGTATGAGAGCATGTACTACACACATGCAAAAACTCGATAATGTGCCAAAAGCTTACATCAATGTCAATAGACGCGTTACAACAAACTCGAACGATATTATATTAATGCGTAAATCAATCATTCGTTAATTTTTATCGAGGATTATAATTATGAGTCTACGCAGATTAAGTGAAAATTTCGCCTGTTCACAATTGGTAAACATGCCGCGTATAGATGTAATATAATATGTGGTAGTAAGCACGTTGTGAAGGACGCAGTCAATTTTTTTTCCTCGATAAATTTTTGCACCAAAGTTGACTCCGAGTTCTGAAATAATTTCCGATATATCGATCGGGAATTTGTAATGCCAGCGATATATATACTTTTGACACGAGTACGATATGCGGGAAATTCCGTCGCTTTTGCAGGCATTGCTTGCATTTCGACTTCATCCTATGCTTCGTAATATAGTGTAACGAACGCAGAAGTATATTTTTAAATTCAATATCGATGATTGTATGATTGTATGAGTAAGTATTAATGAACGTGATTCCGGTTCAATGTAAATAAATATGCGAATATTTGCAAATCGAAGCATCATGTAAATCGAGGATGTAAAATGTGTTTACAATTTTATGTATAGTACATGTAACCTTCCAGTAGTTAAATCCTTAAGACGTTTGATAAATCGATTAATTGATTTGTCATGATAAAATTGAGACAAATTGATCTTGCTGCATGATGCTTGATTTCGGTGGTCGATAACATTACACATTACACCTGCCGATATATTATAATCTTGAGATAACTAAACAATTCGGAATGTCATTACGATTATTTTCAAAAACTAATTTATTTCTGAAATTCTCGCGAGGCAATTCGAATTTTGCCAATCAGAATCAATCAACGTTGCTACCTATCAACGCGCGCGAGTACGGCACATAATTCCAGTTTTCCCAGAGTTATCAACCTCGAATATCGGGAAAACATCGTTTGGAATTTTCGCTGATTTTTCCTTTTGCAGAATTACGCAGCGGATAAAATCTAGACGGATCAAATGGTGCTTTTGTATATACACGGAAAACTATAACTCCATACGTACAGATACACCATATCGTGCAATTAGCAGCGGGGAGAAACTTTTGACAGACCGCAGAAACTTTATCCCTCGACTGCAGCATGCATCGAGTACACGGTAAACACTATAACAACCATACTGTCAAAATCACGTCGATGTGATCGATGGAAAAATCGAAAATCCTGCGCCAAGCCGATTCATTGTCATTTTTTGTTTCTTCATAGAACCGTTTTCAGTACCTACATCTATAACCGGTTCTCGAAGTGTGCAACGGCGCGCAAGAAAAACAAACGCCGCCTCCGAATAGTCGCACACACGCACGCGTCAATATTTGACGACCCCCCGCTATATAGACTCGCAGCGCGCTCCGATTCGCGCACCTCTTCCGAATGCCAGATGCGCATCTATATATCCGCGGGGAGTCGATTTTCCCGCGTAACGCAAAAAATCGCTCGCTCCTTATCGCCTTTTCGCGTGTGCACATGTGTGTGCGCGCGTGTATAAACGAGAGAGAGAGAGACGTGGAACTGTGGAAGGAGCCGCGTGTCGCTATAAATGCCGAACCTCCGTCGGCTGGCCGTGCAAGTTGTGTCCCGACCGAGCACCGGCTTATAGTGCTTTTTTATACTCTGCGCCCAAAAACGAACGCTTCTCTAATACCGATTATACTCGCAGCAGTCGTGCGAGATCCGCGAAAATTCAGCCCTACGAAATTTTGGCAATAATCAGGCCGTTCGGTCGACGTCGACGACGAGTTGGAGGCTAACGATTTTTTCGCAGCGCAAGAGGATTATAATACCAAGGGATATCACCATGACTCTCTCGCTCTTCCCCTACGACTTCGACGAGGTGCGCATCTTCGACGACAAGCTCGACGATCTCGAGATCATGAGGAAGATCATCGCCTTGGAGAATCTCGAGGATCCGTTTCACTTGCTGGACGTCGGCGATCTTGTTAGGAAGCACAGAACTTGGGTCGAGAGGATCCCCAGGGTCGTCCCTCATTACGGTGTGCACGCTATTATCATTTTCCTATAGTACGCCTCGGTATTCTCCCGGGACGAGTGAACGCAGTGTTGTATCTTCCCTTTTCTCCTTTTCTCTTTCATCGTGATTTTCATTGTGATATGCAGTTTTTTTTCTTCTTTTCGAAAAAAAAAACTATGGAAAAAACGATTTTTATACGATTAAAAACCGCTCTCTCCTGCATCAGTCCGGAAAACTCCTGTCGGATAGTCAGGCGCGATTTTTCGTTCATCCGTCGAATCCTATTTTTGAGTAAAAACATTGATTGCAGCTGTGAAATGCAACCCGAATCCAACCGTCATCAAAACTCTAGCCGCTCTTGGCGCCAGCTTCGATTGCGCTTCAAAGGTAAATTGAAAAATAGCACTATATATTTGTTTGCAAAACGAGCCTGTCCATTCGTTGCCATGACTGAACAATCCTCTCGTTCCGTTGCAGCAAGAGATAGTGACAGTGATGGCCTACGGAGTACCGGCTGACAGGATCATTTTCGCCAATCCCGTGAAGACACCCACGCAGATCCGGTACGCCCAGAAGGTCGGTGTGTCGAAAATGACGGCGGACAGCATGTGGGAGCTGAGGAAGATCAGGGAACTCTACCCGGATGCCAAGTGAGTGTATATAACAACTTTTTCCATCGCCTCTCACTCTCGGCGCGCGCATCTATTTACGTCGAGTGTTTATTGTTGACTCGCGCGCGCGATAGCGCTAATCGAAGCATTAACCGATAAAGGCTCGCAGCGTGCGTTAATTGTTTAGATTAGCGCTGTCGCGAGAGGCCGCAAGCTCGCGAAAGCTCAGCCTCNGTCCCTCATTACGGTGTGCACGCTATTATCATTTTCCTATAGTACGCCTCGGTATTCTCCCGGGACGAGTGAACGCAGTGTTGTATCTTCCCTTTTCTCCTTTTCTCTTTCATCGTGATTTTCATTGTGATATGCAGTTTTTTTTCTTCTTTTCGAAAAAAAAAACTATGGAAAAAACGATTTTTATACGATTAAAAACCGCTCTCTCCTGCATCAGTCCGGAAAACTCCTGTCGGATAGTCAGGCGCGATTTTTCGTTCATCCGTCGAATCCTATTTTTGAGTAAAAACATTGATTGCAGCTGTGAAATGCAACCCGAATCCAACCGTCATCAAAACTCTAGCCGCTCTTGGCGCCAGCTTCGATTGCGCTTCAAAGGTAAATTGAAAAATAGCACTATATATTTGTTTGCAAAACGAGCCTGTCCATTCGTTGCCATGACTGAACAATCCTCTCGTTCCGTTGCAGCAAGAGATAGTGACAGTGATGGCCTACGGAGTACCGGCTGACAGGATCATTTTCGCCAATCCCGTGAAGACACCCACGCAGATCCGGTACGCCCAGAAGGTCGGTGTGTCGAAAATGACGGCGGACAGCATGTGGGAGCTGAGGAAGATCAGGGAACTCTACCCGGATGCCAAGTGAGTGTATATAACAACTTTTTCCATCGCCTCTCACTCTCGGCGCGCGCATCTATTTACGTCGAGTGTTTATTGTTGACTCGCGCGCGCGATAGCGCTAATCGAAGCATTAACCGATAAAGGCTCGCAGCGTGCGTTAATTGTTTAGATTAGCGCTGTCGCGAGAGGCCGCAAGCTCGCGAAAGCTCAGCCTCCGCTATATGAGGTCTGATCGCTGATGATTGTCTGTGGCGTAGAATAATCATCCGGTTCCGCTGCGATGCCGCCGTCTCGGACTCTTACCTCGGGCAGAAGTTTGGCTGCGACCCAGGTGAGGAGGCGGTGCGACTGATCCGCGGCTGCCGTGACCTCGGCCTCGAGCTTCACGGCTTCAGCTTCCACGTGGGAAGCCCCTGTGGCGAGGTGATGGCCCTGAGCCGCGGCATCGGCATCTGCAAGTACCTCATCGACGTGGCTCGTTCCCTCGGACACCACAACGTCCAGCTGATCGACATCGGCGGCGGCATACCCGGCGACAGCGATTTCCTTCTCGACGAGGTATGGTCATACTTTACGCGCCTTCACAGGTGCTTCGTCTTCAAGGAGCTACTCTTCGAGTACAAGCACCTGATATTCTGGCTGGGCGATTATTACCGCACCAACTGGAACTATCGTAGCAAGGTCAAGAAGGTCACCACCACCACCTTCAAGCACACCTGGGCCCTGCCCTGGTGAAGCGCTCCCATATAGATTTACAAATACGTAGATGCGCTAGCTCGGGGGTGTGGTTGGTTGGCTAGCTCTCGTCGCGCTGGCGCGTTCCGCTTGAATTATCGATTTTACCGCCACCGTCGCAGCAGCCGCCGCCGCTGCCGGCCGTCGAGACTCGGGAGCCCGAAGAATCGAATGCTTTAACGTCGTTGTTGCTGCTGCTTTTTTTTACGAGCCGGACGAAGACGCTTTGTTCCTGTTTTCGAACACGTTTAACGCGCTCGCTTCCGTGTCGCGATTATGTAACTCTTTGTCTCGCGGGCTCCCGCGCTCTCCTCCGTTTAGAATTGTCGTTGTCGAACAAATAGACCGTAGGTGCACGCATGCACGCGTTCGGGATGACGTTGTTGTTTTTTTTTTTACACTTTGCGAATTAAGTTCTAGTGATCGATCGCGACGATAATAGCTCGCTTAATTACAAGGACTAATTTTAATTGAGACTCGCGTTCGCGCGTTTTTACGCGTGGATTTGAGCTATAGTTTAAACCGTAATTGCTGTATCGAGTTTGAGTATTAATATTGTTGAAAATAAAAAAGTGTTCTTTAATTACTTCTTATACCGAGTGTGATTATTTTCTGAACTATTAATGTCTCGATTGAATTAACAAAATTAACGGAGCTAACGCTATCTTAACAAAAAATAAAGTTTTATATCAACCAAAATTACCTCAACTAAATTTTAATAACACCAATACACACTTTAACAAATGATAATGAAATATTACTTTTTCTCTAATATCTAAAAATCAAATATGGCATAAATTAAAACTCTTCTTTAACCACCTAATTTTCAAGAAGTGCTTTATCAGCTCAAACAAAGCTTAATGAATAATTAATTTCCAATTAATCAGCTCTCTATATATCGCTAACAAAATTCAACCCAATAATTCATAATCGGAAATTACGATATGAACGTTAATACTATTTTATCAAAATAAATAAATTATGTACTGCTCAACATAAAAATATGATTTTTAAATAAAAATATAAACCATACAAAACCAACGAAACCTTTAGTAGAATAGATCCTTTTATTTTTCAGCGTCAAGGTAACGTATGAAAGTGAAAATCTAATCGTTAAAAAAAAACA
The DNA here is from genome assembly GCA_012977825.3 of Pteromalus puparum. Lineage (NCBI taxonomy): Eukaryota > Metazoa > Arthropoda > Insecta > Hymenoptera > Pteromalidae > Pteromalus > Pteromalus puparum. Next base: position 54,573,344 of record CM053172.1, read on the forward strand.
CACCTAAAATCAACTGAACTAATAACATAATGACAGTGTAACCGTATAGTTTAATCCAAAAGTATAGTAAACGTAAAAAGCGAAATCTGAATTCTAACCAATTCGGTCGTTATAAAAAGTATTCGTCATTCACACGCGCGACAAGATAAATGAAGCGCTGAGATAAAAATATGCCGCGTCGTTTGCCGTTCAATTTTTTGCACATCTAAATACCACACATTTGCAATTTTCCGACAGTTAGGTAATATTTAAGAATTCCACAATGCTCCAGTTCAGTACATAAATACACTATATCGATTTTATTAGCATAATAACAAGCCGGAAGAGTCGCATTGAATATTGAAATTTATTTATATATAATTAATTCGATTTTATCATTTCGTGTAGCAGTGCCCATTTACAACGAAACTAATTATGATAAATTGGATATATTCCACTCTACGATTTCGGGCGCGGTTATATTAATGATCACTTAGCGTCCTTCGAAAATCTGATTACCATTCGATTTCGATGGCAAATAGTCCATGCAAATGATTTTCAATGCATAATGTCAGATCGCGAGTGTAATGTTATTGAATTATCTCACAACCATCAGCACTAAAAACAAATTCAAATTTTAAGCCCGAATCCGTATGATCTCGAACAAAACATGCCTGAAAGTTATCAAAACTATCGCAAGCTGTCATCTTTTGATTTTGCGCGAATCAATTTTTCAAAAACCCGCCGCAAGAGCCACGCCTGGAAACTAGAAAAAAAAAACAAAAAAAAAAAAAACGAACGTCGCATTTTCACTTGGGACACGTCGTGAAAATGCGCTCGTCATTCATGCGATTAAATTGCCGTCGTCCCTGCAGGAACAAGCGCGGGCAAATGCAGTAGCTCTCAGCCCCGCGTCCACTCGAGGACTACTCGTCCGCTGAATCTCGTGCGCGCCGGGAAAACCGTAATTGACGATGTCCGCGCTTCTATGTACACGCGCTTGTATACATCCTTGAACAATGCGATCTCGTTAGCGCAATCTCTGATATTGAGTACATCTTTGATTGGAAGAGGCTGTATGTGGGCAAAATATAATCAGTTCGCAGAGGTGATCAACGAAGCGGTGCAGGCCATCGATCCGACGATCCGAGTTATCAGCGAGCCCGGCAGGTACTATGTCACTTCGGCCGTCAAAGCGGTCGCTTATGTGCACGGCAAGAAGATCGTCCTCGAGGGCAATCGCAAGAAGTACATGTATTACGTCAATGATGGCGCCTACGGCTCCTTCCTCGACGAACTGATCCAGCTGAAAGCTCGACTGCCCGACCCACTCAACAAGGTGAGTGTCGCTCTCGGCTATACAAGTATACAAGCTATATATGCTGTCAGTTTGCCTATTGCATACTACCCCTCGTATTGTGCATATAAAGCGCACGGAGCGAGCCGTCCGTGCGCGTATAATTGGTATAATTGTATGCAGTACAGCTCCACACACACGCACATACACATACACAGCGATCGCCTTTTGTTTGCTCGTCGGGAGTAATGCGAGTTGACTTTTATTCGAGATTAGCTTGGCAAACTGATAAAGCAGATTTGTCCTGAATTCGTCAAAATCGCGCTGCTAATTCTCTCGCGCGCCTGATTCATGATCAATCGCTATGCGCTGCTGTAGCTATTTCGTAACTGCACGCGCGGCCCCGTTTTCGCTATTGTTATTATAGGTATATATATATATATATATGAATAAAATCCATAACTCAACATTAACTACAACTGACGAACACCGTGATTATTGAGTAAACATCTAAATTGGACGTCCTAATTTCGACGATTTAATTAGATAGTTACACGTGTCGTTTATGAAAGAGCTTTAATCAGGGCCGAATCAGCGTTGTATACCTGTACTATAGTGAATACATTCATCAGCGATTCGCCTAATCGCGTATAGAACAAATATGAGAAAGAAAAACCAGCGTTATAATACTACGATATACAAAATATCCGAGTCACTTAATTTTTCTTTTATAAGCTTCTCCCGTCTCCGGCACAGCTGATACACATCCGCTGAGAATGAATATTGAACGAATGAGCCTTTTTCTCGAGAGCTGAAATATTTAGTTTCATCGCGAGCAAACTGTTGGCCGCGCGCAAAGACTGGAAGCATAATATTCTCCAATTATCCAGCTCCAACTCATTTCGTTTCGCAAGTTAAAGCCAGAACACGTTTAAAGTCTAATTGTTTACAGCGCGCACGGAGTTGTAGCGCGAGAGTCTCAATAATGCACTGCAGGAATGCCCCGATCGAAGCTGTGCCTCTTCTGCTCGCGTTATCCCTTAATTAAATTACTCACTTGCCTAGTACTCGAGTCGCATCCGTCTGCAAAGCTCTCTTACTCAATACTTAGTATACACGTCTGTCTAAGAAGATTAAAGGAACCGTCCCGATGTAATACACGACGTATGTGTGTACGTAATATAATGTGAATTGCGGCTGCTTGCAGAGTCACTCGGGGAACGAGGAGAAGCACTTATCGACTTTGTGGGGACCGACCTGCGACTCCTTGGACTGCATCGTAAAAGACGTGCACTTGCCGGAATTCCAGGTCGGCGACTGGCTCTACTGGAAAGACATGGGCGCCTACACGAGCTGCCTTTCCACCAACTTTAATGGCTTTTCCTGCCCCAGCATCTATCCGATAATGCGAAGAAAGAGTTGGTAATAAATTTTTATTCCCCTCGAATGTATATTTCTGCGTGATTGCTATGCCAATAATATTATACGCGATTTCGTAAAAGCATTCAAAACACTTGGTGGTGCCCTTAATAGCTGGCACGCGCTTGCGATACATTATCCACTTGCTGCATTCTTTCGAATTTTGTCAAAGTGCGGAGTGCGTCGGAATCGCACGACACGGCTGTTGCTGCGCGAAATTAATTTAAAATTTTACTTCGATCGCGGACTGTGTATACCTTCCAGAATATAATGTTATTTGGAGCTTGAGAGACGAGGACTGTTTACGGAGCTTAAACTTTTTATCGTCTATACTCTATATAGTACACGGTTATCCGAGCTATACGTTCTCTTTCTCTCTCGTGCAGCTCTTCGTTGTTTTCTGGTGATATATAAAGCTGCTTTATTTTCTTGTACCGCGCTCTCGAACGGACGGAGAGTTTTATTTAGTTCGCTGTGTAAAGACGAAAAATTTAATTCTTTGTTCTGGCAGGGATTCCTTCTGCGCCGAGATCAGGAAGGATGAGAAGAAGAACCAAGTCATTTTGACGCAAATCGACGAAAATGGAAATCTCAAGTGTGATAACGACGTCAGTAAACGAAGCGACAACAACTTGTGAGTTATATATTTCTTTAGTTTTTCTGAAATTTTACATTCAAACAAGTACTATTGTACAAATGAACCTCCTCGGAGCTCACTTTGACGTTTGTCAACGATTCGATAACGTATAACAAGTCCTTGAGCATAGACTTGTTTAACTTATGCAATGCAATAAAAGTTAACTCATGTAATGCAGATTTTTCTTTTTGTTTTTCAGAAATTACTCGTGATGAGCTCACATCGTACTCCGACGTCTGTCTAAGCTTTATTATCTAATGTATACTGCCTATTGATAAGGGCATTAGCGCGTTTAAGTGCTCAAATGCTGACTCGAAAACAGGGTATTACGAAAAAGGACTGTTATTTATACGTATATGTATATGTGTGTATATAAGTGTTGTTAAGTGTCAAATAAATATCACATATAATAAATAGTATTTTTACTATATAATATATAATTCATTAAATATTAAATATTCTTCACTCCCCGCAAGCCTGATAATCCTTTTCCGAACGGAGACCTGGCGTTCGTTGTGAAGAAGTATTTTCCTGATCTGAAAGGGTAATGAACAATCATTATGGAAAATCGGTTATAGGTAATCGCGAGAAAAAGTTTTATATGTACAGCACACATAGTTCGAGTCAACAACGATGCGTGATCGCGGTCGTTCTCAGCTCCTTTTCGTCCTCCGATAAATAGTATACCGAGCTTGGACGCTCGAGAGCGATAAGGCAGAATTATTTGTACTAGTTACCGTAGAACTGATAAGCAATATTTCAAAACAAACTTTCAATGGAAATCGATATAATAACTCGACGACTATTTTCGATGCATCAGATTCTGCAGGCACGCGTATTTTCAATTGCAAACCTTTGCGAAAATTAAAAAAGAAAAGAAACTTACACGTTCTTTGGCATTGAGTATCCGAAATAAACTATCCTATTCTCCCTGCATCCGCCTTGTTGGAACATAATTTGGGAGCCGCACTCTAGTGCAGGAAAAGCCTTGTCATTGATGACGGATTCGGCATAAAAACGCCAGGAACGCCAGTGGCTGCACAAACCTGCGATTAAAATGATTGAAAAATTACTCGTTAAATTGACGTACGTGCCAACACGTCTTACACGAAACATGGGTTTCTTGTCTTCTCTGACGGAATAAACAAGTACGCATTCCTTTGCAATCGTTATATTTTTCTGACGAATAACTTCAACAAAGCCCGAGTGCTGTAACAATGTTTGTTTTCTCTTTGATGAACGACAAAAAGGGTTGCAAGTTACATGTTCATTTTGACAACTGGTGACAGAAAATTGTTGCTTCCAAAAGTATTTTTCATTTCCATCTCATTTTTTTGTTCTTTCGTATAATAATTAAAATGTAGCGTCAGCAATCTGATCAACATTAACAACAAACATTTTCCAAGAAATTCACATTAATTGTATATGAGGTAGCATTCGAGGTCCGAACAACGTATGAGTATATATATATACACGAATTCAGAGAAATATATCATACCTCTGGGAGACAAGGGCACTCCAAACAAGAAGCATCCAGGCTGCGGTCTGCTACCTCCGTTGGCATAGAAGTCGACACTACCGGTAGGCTCGTAGGCTCCATAGATACCTCCGTCAGTGTGAACGATATCGACCTGCTGACCACTACGCTCGTCCACGTGCTCGGCACCGAATTGGTAGAACAATGGGTTAGCCGGATCCAGGCCTGCAATGCAATCCATCAGAGCTTTTAGCTGCACGGGCTCGTTTAATCGGAGAGCGCGTGCTTTTCGTAAACCGCGAAACTCGAGTGTGCGTGCGATCCAATAAGCTCGATTTCGTGACACACACACACACACACACACACACATATATATACCAACGCATCAGTAGAGGTGTTATGAAAAATAATAGCACGAGTGCGTTTACATTGCTGTGGTCGAAAATCGAATTTCCGATAGATAATCCTATACTAGAAATCCTTCGGACGATGAATCCTGAATTGAATTTGTTTAAAAATGCGGGTTTCACTCGTTGTATCGATTTGTTAACGTCTGTTTGCCCAGTGAGTTTTTTTTTTTTTTTTTTTTTTTAATGCATTCGTTCGTGGTAACGTTGATTGATTGTTTTGACTTTTCAGTCAGCAGGAAAAACGAATGTTAAAGTAATAATAAAGAATGTTGATATTGCGTTCGTTGGTTTTTTCTTTTTCCTCCTTTTTTTATTTGCGCGTGCATGAAATTAGAATAAATTTTTTTACTGAATTCGTTGAACCAAAAATGTAAATACAAAACACGCGAAATTAGAACGAATTCCGAGCTTACATATATATACCACGGTTGAAGTTCTTTTAAGGCTAATTTAAGCTCTTGCGTCCACAGCATTTTCCTACATCAAGTTGTCATCTTTAGCCGGTACATTTGCATAAAACAGCATCTTCAAACTTTCGAGAGTGGAGCATGAAACTCGAGTGAGGTCTTTCCTTCCAAGAGTCATTAAATCACGAGCTAATTAATTTAAATTGGCAATCACGATACGTCTGCTATTGGCCTGGTCTTTTACATGATAGCGGGAAAATTCTCATTTCTTTATTCAATTGGTGTATATTATATATTATAGGTGTACTACATTGTACTATGTTTTACAAAGAACTCAACTAAACAAATTTTTTGCGAAATATATCTCCAGATAAGAATATTGTTTTCTGAGTATCAACTTGAAGTATAACTTGTTTCTTCTGTCGAACGCGTGCAATGTATAACAATATTCGAAAGCACGCAAGCAGAATGTCATCGCTGTTTCACCAGCCTTATTCAAAGCAACTATAGTCGTGTACCTATATACATGAATGTAGCAATACGCAGAGCTTACCGGTAACTCTTGGGATAGGAAAGTCGAGATGTCGACCAATGAAGCCAGCCACCTGTGCGCCAAGAGAGTGACCTATGAGGTGAAGTGTATCGACGTTTAATCCCGCGGCCGCCAAGTTTCCGAGTGCCTTGGCCGTGTACTTGGAAACATCCTTTATGCGTACGGCCACGCTTATGTAGTTGCCAAAGGCGAATGCACTCCAATCCAGCACCACGATGTTATCCGTACCCCGTTGAAGATAGGCTAAATTACACATATTTATATGGAAATTCAATATGCTCATTGCTCATACACATTATTATATGACTCGTTATCGTTCTATATGAATTGAATGAATGAAAGCGCGATGTTGCTCTGATATCCGGTATAATTATATCGACTGCAGACGATGATAAAATGCATATAATCTGCAGTATACAACCGTGTATAATCTATATCGAGCGAAGGCATTATAGCTATCTATTTAGCGATAATTCGGAAATCGGACAATGTCAAAAAGATCGCAAAGCGTCGAATAACTTTGATCGATCCATCCGCGTCTGAGTTATTATATTGAATACCGATAAAATGTATTATTGTGTAGTTCGATGAGATGAGAGTCGAAGCACAAATAAATTTACCTGAAACCACCGTTTGAATGCTCTCGTTCACGGGGTGCTCTTCGTAGCCATGAATATAAAGTACATAAGGTTTTTGCAAATCAATATTTCCCATCAATTCTTCCGACTGAGCGAGGCTGTAGTTAAAAGCTTCAACATCCTCGTTGGATGATCTATAATTGAATTCGAAGAGGTATTCGCATTGTTTTGATGTAAAATTTTTGTGTGCAGTACATAATACATAGGAAACTAATTAATTATTAAAATAAAATATAACCTTCTCGAATGAGTGCATATGAGTCATTTTTCAAGCCACCAACCTTTTGTAATGTATCATTCGAATTTTTTCCATTCCATCCGAAAGCTTTTCGGAGTTCAAAAGATCACCTGCCATTCAAATAATATACATTAAATTAACCGGTGCGCAAAAGCAAAGCAGAGAGGAAATTGGAGTTATTCCTGATATAAAAATTATATTTAAAAATGTTGAAACAATTATGTTTTTATAAAAGGACTTTAATTAAATTCTTCTGAATTTTATTACATTGCTGCTGTTACATATTACTAAAAAATGTTAATTTACGGTACGCGCGCGTATATATAATACATACTTTCAAATATCGCCGCGTTTTAAAAAAAGGGCACGACGACGAGTTACGCAGTGGTCTGTGCAGCTGGCATATCCAGTTTTTTAACTTTCTCGGAGTTTCGTTTTCATTCTTGCATAATATACGCGCCGGGACGGAATTTAAAGTCAAATCAACCGCAAATATATGTGAAGGCAATAAAGTGTAAAGAGTTTACAAAAAACTTGAATCGCGATTGAACGCGACGAGAAAAAAGTCCTTACCCAGCTGGTTGAAAAGCAAAGCATCGCAGAGGCACACCAACGACGATAAGAACACGCCAACGCAAATCCAAAACAAACACGCGTGCTTATGCATATTTAGACGCACATATAGGTAGTCGCGGTCGACTTTGTCGTTCCTCGCGTTCTCTCTTTCAAGTGCGCGCACTCGCGGAAACAAAGGACGACGAAACTAGCGATGTACTCGTTGAAAGGTAATACATTTGATTGAATATACTTGCATTATGCGCGACTACGACGATGCTCACTGAATAATACGCGCGCAGTAAGCCTCTCAGCTCCCACCATTTTACCGCTCGATCTGTTCTCGCGACATCGCATATTTCGCGCGTGTGTTATATTAGTAAGCGACTCTGACCAACTGATGAAGGAGCATAATCTGACCACGTCTGATATTTTACGATGATCAGACTCGAAGCGCGCCACAAGCGGGCTTGTAAACTGGTTGTTTGCCGCGTTGGATTGCACAATTAGTGCCATTGGGAACATGTAAATTTCACGCATTTTTTATCTTTACAGCTAGGCCATCATCTTTATTTATTCAAGGTCTTAATATCATCTGTTTCTAACAAATTTTTATAAATCAATGTCTATAAAATAGCTTAAATGAAAGTTATGAAAGTCTGCCATTGCGGTTTTCCCGGCTGGCATATTATGCGTATATACGTGCGAATAATATGCTCGTCGGATGGAATTATATGATTGGCAATTATTATGCAGCTTTATTTTCGCTTCTTGACCTCCTCCCATCTGAAACATTCGGACAAATATATACATGTGTAGCAATCGACGCCAATAAAGTGTTTTTTCAGGTATAAAAAGAAAGAACGACGCTTACTCCTTGGCAGTTTGACACGCGCCTGGCTTTAATCCCTGTTTTTCCTGAGCCACCTTCAAATCCTTGCCACAGAGAATATCTTCGTAAGGTGGCTGGCTTGTCAGCGAATCGCGAACCTTCGTAAAAACTTCCATTAGTTTCGAAAGACATTAACGGCTAATCTACCGACATATACTTCGCAAACTTCCATTAGAATCATTCTCAAAAGGTCGAGTGCGCTAGCTCATATTATATATACCTATACGTATAGACTGATGAAAGAGAGTAGACTACAATACGCGTATTTCGCGTTTAAAAGCAATCCTTTGTTACGAAAAATCCGAGCTATATAGGAATAACTCCTTTGATGAGAATAAAATAACTCGCCCGAATAGTATTTATAATATTATCATCCAATAAATGGGCGAATAAATTCTTTTCGTTTCCAGAAGACAGAACGGTAGTTTTCGAGTATGCTTGGCAAATCGACACGATCAAAATACTTGGCGCGACTTTTTGCCGAGTAAGCGAAAAGTCGCGCGAAAGCCAACTTATACACCCCCCGAATTCGACTAATCTACTTATGATGCGCCTTGAAGAAAATAAGAGACTAATAGCTCGGAGTGTATATACGAACAAGTTCAACTGCCTTGAAGACCCTGATAAGATTTCTTCCTGCGAGTTTCTCCAGGTCCTCCCTGCTCCACTTCGGCTCGCCCTCTTTATTGGCGTGAAGTCGATCGAATAGCGCCGGATACTTGGAGACGTCCTCGAGTCCTATCGGTGTCCTGAGAATCGCAGAGACGGAGCATAAAAGAGAAACGGAAAAATTGCTGCAGCGACACTCTCGCGATACGTCGATGTGAAAAAAAGAGCTAGAGTTTGAACTTATAAAGATCGCTTTAAGCAGGTATTCATTATTGTTATGCAGTATAAAAACTATGGATCGAGTTCGATTTCACGTCTGGATCCCCGTTTGAATGATCACTGTAAAATGCTGATTAAACAGTGGAACAGCGGAATTTTTTTCCGGGTCTGTTACCTACTATCCCTACGCTCCTTACGTAACTCTACTTTCTCGCATCGAAGCATCGTTTTGTTTTTCTCGATCATCGAGTTCTCGAAAACAATTATATCCGCAAGGTTTTGTGTAAACTTACTCATTGACTCCATTGTAATCTGCGCCAATGCCGACGTGGTCCACACCAATGAGACTCCTTATATAATTTATGTGAGCTGAAAAAAACGAATTCGCTTTTATTTCTCAGTCCTGTGTTAATCGGCAATGTTTTGATTTATTATGGTATAGAAAAATATTTACCGACGACGTCGTCCAACGTAGCGTTTCTTGATTTATCGCAGTTTACGAAAGCGTTATAGAAATTCACCATCACGATTCCATTGTTCGATTTCTTTGATTGTGAAAAAAAAAATATATATATATATATATTTTTACAGTTATAAAATAATTAACAGATTTTAATGAGCGAATACTTACGACTTGATGTAAAACGTCGTCTGGCACATTTCTATAATTATTACAGAGTGTGAACGCAGATGAATGTGAAAAAATAATTGGCGCCTTCGTTGCAGCTAGTACGTAACGCATAACGCCGTGCGACACGTGTGACAGATCCACCAACATACCCAAACGATTCATCTCCCACACAACAACCTGTCAAATTAATTAACTCGCGTTAATGTAAAACACGCGAATGTTATATAAATAAATATACGCGTAACAAATTGTCGCGTTACTTTATGTGATTAATTACCTTTCCGAATTCGGTCAAATTTAGAACGGGCTTGTTGTTTACAGGCGATGCGTCTGCCCTGAAATCAGAATTTATGTGAAATCGTGAATATAATGTATACTCGCTGCTGCTGTTTTCAAATAATTTTAATTTGAACAGGAAACACTCACCATGGAGTATTGCAAGTGTGAGTCAGCGTAACATAACGAACCCCGAGTTCGTAATAAAGTCTCAAAACTGCTAAACTCGAATCCAAAGAATGTCCTCCTTCAACGCCAATCATGGACGCTATTTTTCCACTTCTCCAACTAGCTTCTATATCATCAGCTTTGGTGACAAAATCGAGACTATTGGGATACTTCTTAACCAATCGTTTGATAACATCGATTTGACGGAGTGTAAGTTGCACAGCATCCTTGTATTGAGATTTGCACTCGACGTAAGCTACCCAAAACTGCAAGAAAAAACAAAATGACCAATAAGGGTATCAACATAAATTTCGCGAAGGATCGACTTTTATACGACGAGAGATATCAAACGTCATACGGAACGATTTATAGGACGCATACGAAAAACATATGCGAGATAGGCCATTTACAAATTTATCTCTACATATAATACGTACGTATACGGCCTACAAATCGGCATATTTCATAAAACGTGTAATGTGAACGCCTTATACAATATATTTGTAAATCAATCCTCGAAAGCTTATAATGGGTACTCTCTCTCTCTCTCTTTCATTTTACAGATACAAGAAGCAATTCGACTCGTTTTAAAATCGTGCTATTACATAAATAAAATTGGAGCTGTAGTATAGTGCATGTCATGCACTATCGCATATAAGCAGGTACTATATAGGTACATATACCTATCTACGTATAAATAAATAATTTACTAATGGAATTCACCTGCCCTCCTACTTTTCCGGCAGTCAAACGAGGCAAATCCGTCATACATGATTTACAAGCTGCTTTTCCCCAGACTTTGTCGTTCGTTAGATTTTTATCAAATTGAAACTTCCTTAAATCATTGTTCGCATTGTCATATATGCTGAACGGTAAATCATTGTGCCTGAAATGTAATAAAATTCAATAAATTATGTCGAATCGAATATGAAGCGAGAAATTACTCATTAATAAAATTGGCATAATACATGTGTAATATCAATCAACATAAAAAAATGTTGGCATATCATGACTATGTATAAAAAATAAGAATCATATTCTTATCAGCGATTTGCTTAGATCGAATAAATATATAATAGCTGAAATCACGATTACTTAAGTATAATATATAAGTGTTTTCTCATAGATGTGCTTGTAATCCAGGGTTCAATCTACTTTTGCGGGGATTCACTTTTTTAAGCGATATAAACCGGCCGAGTTGGCCAACGGTTTAACATTAAAGTGAATTGCTCATTCCGTCACGGATTATTATATAAATGATTTTTCAAAAGGGATATTCAGGTGTTTATAAGGAAAAACGCTCCGTGGCTTTCAATGCGCAGATGTAAGTTGTGCTCGAAGGTGATGAGCCCACTACCTGGGACTCTCGTAGAGGATGTCCAGGTGTCTGGCGGAGAGAAAAACGAATTCTAGATAACGCGCTCCATGGCTTTCGATTTATAGATATGATTTGTGCCAGAAGATGATGAGCAAGTGCTCCAAAACTCTCGTAGAGGATGTCCAGGTGCCCGACAGGAGGAAAAAATCAAGTCTATAGGTAGTGCGCTCCATGGCTTCCGGTGTATAGATGTAAGCTGTGTTCGAAGATGATGAGCACACTACCCGGGACTCTCGTAGACGATGTCCAGGTGTCTGAGAACCTCACCGGCTAGTAATGATTCCTATATCCAGTCTAGTTCTGAGTACAAGCCGCAGTTTATTAGTGAAATATAAAATTGAGGGAATCTTAAACATTTTTAAAATTTTCCACAATTTTCCAAAATATGTCCAATATTTTTCAATATTTTCAAACATTTTTTGTATAGTAATTATTTCTACGTGCTCATCATCTTCGAGCAGAACTTATACGTCGATATATTGAAAGCCATGGAGCGCACTACACTTCGAAAACCGCGGAGCGCACTACTTAAAATAACATTGTTTTCATAATAAACACCTGGACATTTTTTGAGTTTCAGGTGACACCGGGGAACGTGTGCTCAGGGTGATAATCTACGTAGACATCAAGATCGAGCATTCATAAGACTAATTAGGATAGTTATAATACCAATCCAAAAAATATATATACATAATAACATCAAGATTATATATAACCTCGAATTACTATACTTTTAATTTCCCCAAGCGTTTGTTAACGATTGGCTTATATCGAGGCAAATCGTTGGCCGCTACGAGGTTGCCCAACAATTAGTAAGCGAGCCGAGGCGAGCCATTTTGGTTGGGTTATTTTCTACCAGGGATGCTATAGCAAGATAATGAATTCTGGATCTTTGATATCCCTATAGTAATATAAAGTGAATGATATAAATACCCGTCTATAAGTGGAGCTGACTTAAGTGCATCACTGCCTTTTACAAAATCATCGCCCCGAAGTTCCAAAGATAAGCCAATACATAAAGATACAAAAACGATCGACAGTATGCACGTTATACCTATAAATAAATTATATTATACATGAATAATATATATATATATATATATATATATATATATACGTTATTTCAACTACTGAAATCGACATATTCTTTGTGTCATAGAATGAGTCTTCAATTTACTATAGACCATGTCATCATCTTGTGTTTGTATATAGACAACTTTATTGCTGTTTCATAGCGATGTTCTAAATATTAAGATAAAGATAAAAATATCACAAATATACCGTTTTAAAGTTCGTAAATTATTAGTCAAGTTAAAAATATATGTCAAGCAAATAAAGAAAATAATAATTAAACAATATTTTCTGAGCATTTAGAACTTGTTGTTAAGTTCAAACATATTTCTATAAGAAATATGATTATATATTATGTTTTGCTTAGACGATTACTGCAAAGAATAATCTATATCTTATGAATAACGTAATCTGTGATTATAAAAAAATTTATGTAAGATATAATGTATCATAAACTTAATATTGAGATTACACATGAAAAATTTTCGTTTTGAATCGTGCATCTTGCCACTGGTCACAGTAGTTTTTCAAAGCTTTCTACTTTGTCCAGATATTTGATGGTTGAACTAATAATTTATTCTCTTTTATACACTGGTAATATTACTGAATTTTATACGTATAATAGTTTTGTAATAAAATAAACCCAGTTCAAAAATAAGTATAATCACTCGACAGTAGTCTCGAGACGACACGTACCTCAAGGAGAGTTGCGAGAAACTATCTTGGCTATAATACTTAATCCTGGTACAATGAACGTTCCTTAACGATGTAATTACCGCATGTGTATATGTATAGAGTTGTTTACATTTTGGAAACATGTTCTAGATTACATCGGTGTTTATATAATTTTTCCATTGATCTATTTATTTTAAAATTATTCATTATTTAAAATTTTAATATCTTTAAGAGACCGAGATAATTTACACAAATTTAAAACAATGCATTATATTATAAAAAATGTCAAAATATATCATTTATTTCATATAAGAAAATTATTTCTTAATATTTAAAATGAAGAAGATATTTTATTAAAAATTTGTATGAATTCATTTTATTACATCATCAAAAAACGTTTTCATAGAGTCTGTAAAAAATGTTTTGCTACGTAACTCACCCATGTTGCTATATGGATTTTGGACTTCACTTGGCTAAATCTCAGGCAGTACTGACTGCAACCAACAAGAGTCAAGATTGCAATGGTGATGTGCGGTATTACCAGTTAAGAGTGCTCCACACCTCGATCGACGCGCCACTCCGAACTACCAGACCAGAAGTGATTTTGGTCAAATTTGCTTGACAAAATACGGCGTTATAATACGATTTAGATAAACAAAAAAATTTGAAAACAAAAGTTTGAGCCATTATTCACGTGGGGAAACTCCCCTTATAGTGTTCATCAATTCACAAGTTTGTTAAAAAATAAAAAGTAAATGAGACCTCGATTGTCGTCTGCTCGGCATAGAATCAGCTGTTTGTAGCTTACTCAGAAAAAACGGTTTATTAGGACTAATTATGAAAAATTTCATACTAAAACGAAGTTTCCCCACGTGTAGTATGAAATAATGAATCGATTGAAATTAGACTCAATTCCTATTTGTATGATTATTTTAAAAACTACAATCTGTCAAGCAAAATCAGAAATAATTTTTTTGGCTTTTAACTTTAGTATATACGCCAGTAGGGCGCGCTTATTTTCACTCAGTGTTAGGGAACCCTTATCCCATATTATAGTTATCCGGCTCAATGTAACTCATTTTGCACGTTTTGTCCGCAAAACGCTGGACTCGATTCAGACTTCTGGAATAAGTGAGGAGCACTTAATTAACGCGTAGTAAGTTTTGTCTGGACTTGCGGGCAAAGAGGAAATCATTTAATTGAAGTGAGATAAAAGTACGCGCTTACACCTGTACTTTGTCTTATTGTTTAAGATTGAATTCAATTTAGTTTGTTCTGTAAAAGAGTTAAATCAATTTAACCTATTATTCATTTTTTTAAGTTTTGACCAACATGTGCGATAAAATTGTCCATTAATAATATTATACCTTATATCTTTATGTATAAATCTGTTCAACTTTTCTCAATGAAAACTTTTATAAGTTATCTATTTTAAATATGGGTGATTCTGCCGTAACTGGCTCATTCTGCGCGCCTGCTTCCCAGCTGGCGTTTACACATTTGAAAAAAAAATCGCACAAGCGGTTTTATGTATGTATGTCTGGCATAACTAACTATATTTACCAATAGTTAAAACCGAGTATGCAGGCTTATATTTAAAACTACGCAATATAATAGGCCTCAAATGTCAGTTCCGTAACCTGTCTCCAACACGGATTTCAATCTAAAAGGTCGATGCAGATAAAAGTACGACCTGTACAAAAAATTCCATCACATATAGTATGAACCATAGACCTATTACAATATATTTTTCATGGTTTTGGGATTAAAATTAATTATTTAATATTAAATCTGGGCGCTTACTCTTTGACGCCCGTTTTTCCATTAAAAAGGTACCCTCTACATTATTATGTTAAAAGCGTTCGCTAGTGTGTCATATAGCACCGCCTATCGGTAGAATTTCAAACTATATACTACTATTTATGAAATCCAACCGTAGCATGGTTCCAAAATTCAAAATTATGGAAGTGAGAGCTGATTTTTCATCAGAAATTTCGAAAAAAAGCACAACCTGTCAGTTCCGTAACGCTAGTAAACTACTACTTAGCAACAATGTATTTAAACATATAGGGCGTTTTTCTCGAGTAAATAGTAAGTATTTTCGAATATATGTGCAAAGAATTGTTTATAATAATTACGCTAGGCTATGCGAGCTGATAAACGCCTAAATGTCAATTCCGTAACCGTCAGTTCCGTAACACATAATACAGTAAGTATCATTAATACATTAATAATGTCCTAATCATTGCTTTTTTAGTATTTAAATGGCTCCAGTTACAAGGAAACGTCTAATAAGAGTCTAATTTTTTTTAAATAATTCGTCGTTTAACCATATTGCGATCTTCGTGAATAAACGAACAGGCTGTCAAATATTGAGTGAATATACATATACATATAGATAGATAGATAGATAGATATATCTTAGACGATTTAATTTTTTTTTTACCAAGTTAAATTAAAATTTACTGGAGTTTTAGTAGCGCGAATCACAAAAATGTCAGTTCCGTAACCTAGTCAAATATGGATTCTTCACATAACTTTTTATAAAAGTAATATGTTGTGGTTTAGCTTTAGGGACTTGTTTTGTATGTAATTCCAGTTAGAATAATCGTCCGGCAAGTTAAAAATAGTCGATTTTAGTATAGAACATTTGTGTGCCCGTTTTGAGCCAGTTACGGCAGAATCACCCATATATCACTTTTGTAAAATATTAAAATTCTCTAAACAAAAAAAATGTGCAATATTCCCCTATTAATCAATAACGTATCTTTTCAAGTATTATAAGTAGTAGAGTATGTCATAATAATGTATGTATGTTTACGTGCCCCGTATCCACCGCTATAATTCACTCGCATCAACTATGTTTTATCGACTATTGATATATTTAAAATTCCCGCGCTTTCAAATGTTTACCACCAATAAAATTACCATGCGAGTTCTGAGTTCAGTCCAATATAATTAAGGTTAGGTTTAGTTCGGATCAGGAAAACAGAGGTCTCTTACGCTTGACAATTGCACGTTATAACACGTTTTGCGCGCGTTTACCTCATGGATATTTGGCGTTGTTGTGATTGTTCAAAAAAGTTCGTTTTTCGTGTATGTATTAGCAGTATTGTTTATTTACAAGGTTGATTTTTGTTATATTACGCAACTCTAAGTCAAGAGAATGCGCCTTCATTGACGGATTTTATGGAAAGAATACTGATCGTCCGTTTAGAACGCATTGAAGTGAGTATTTATATTTCAATTCAGATTGTTTTTATTGACAATGTGAATGTATGTAGCGGCCCATGTATGAGGGACGATAAAACAGACAGGGCATGCATATATTGCGTATAAAACTTACAATAACGTAAGTGGATTTATTACACTCACATTGTTGTTTACAATGTCATAACTGTAAATAATAAATAATTGCCTTAAAGAATATGTTTTTCATTACATACAAAAATATATTTATACTTAGTTAACTTGCAAAAGAAGTTTTATTAGTTCTTAAGTTTTATTTTTTGTTTAATGTCATAATAAGTATGAAATTTACAAGTTATTCTAATAATTAGTGGATATTAATTCTTTTGGCTCCATAACGCAATATCCATCCAAACATATCTATAAAAAGTTTTAAAAATTAAAGAGTTGTACTTATTTTATTTTTAAATATATTATCTTAAATTAAAAATTACGTTTCCACTTCCACAAGGTGATCCTTCTGCTGGGGCCCCTTTTGAAACACAATTAGATGATCCATCAGGTTTTACACACCAAAGTGCTCCACATTCATTTTTAGTTATCTAAATAAGTCAATAATAAATATAATACCAAAATTATATTTGTAGTAAAAAACTTATCATTCTTACGTTACATTCAACCATGTTCAATGTTCTCCTGCATTGTTCATCCCTAGATATCAATTTTCCAGGCAGGATTTTCACATAAGGTTTTGGAACAACTGGTTTATTGCGCAAGCAATATGCTTCTTTTCTGAAACCATTCATTATGTTAATTGTGAAAAAATATTATTATAAAATCAACCATTTAATTACTTGAGAAAGTGACGCATTGCTTCTATACTACATGTAGACCAATGAAGCCCTCTGCTATTGCGTCGTATACTGCTCATTAAATATCCATCATTCCAATTGCAATGTTTTGCTCCAGGTCCTCCTATATAGGATAATGAGTCTTCACCATCATGTGGAGCTCCTAATCTATTAATTATTAATATTTAAAAACTACAGTATAATATAATAGTATGCCAATCATAAAAAATAAGGTGATTACACATGGCCAATTTCATGAGCTGCAGTAGCAATCCCATTGAAGCCTCCTGAATCTTCTAAGAATGCAGTAGATAAATCTGCATTATGAATATCATGCTTGCATGCACCACCATAGTAACCAAGTCCTAGTTTCAAGTGCATAAATATTAGATTATTAATGCATGTAATGAACATGAATGAAGTAATATCAGAATTTACCTCTAGCTGATGGGTCACATCCATCTGACTTGATCATACACATATCTAAACTAAAATAATATGTATTTAATACATTCTGTAAGCTTCTGTTTGGACATTATACCAATAATAAAAATTATAAAATTACTTAGTGATTGCAACTGCTATGTCAAACATGTCTGAAGAGAATCTATTTTCTTTATACAAATATCTACCCAGCGCTTCTAAAGTTCTTCTATCTTCAATCAATTTATTCCCTCTTCTATATTTTTCCATGTATGGCGCAGCACCCTCTTCCTAAAATTATGTGCACATTTATTTACTTAAAAAATATTTTTACAGGATAAATATTGCACCATGACAACAGAAGCAGTTTACAACTATTTAAAAAAGCAGAATCGACCATACAGTGCAATTGATTTGGCATCTACATTGGACAAAGAAAAACACGGTAAATCTGCAATTCAAAAATCTTTGGATAAACTCGCTGACAGTGGAAAAATTTTTGTAAAAGTAAGTAAGCTATTCATATAATTTGAAAAATAAAAAGTTTTAATAATACACTTTCATTTTGTACTTTTTTAGGTAAATGGAAAACAAAAAGTGTACTGCGTAAAACAGGTGTCAAATCAAAATTTAGAAGAATTAAAAAGAATCGAAAGAGAATTGCAAACACATTCTAATGAGCAAGTTAAAAAATTACAAGAACTTGAAAATGAAGTCCGATCTCACGAAGCTATTTTAAACTCTCTCAAATGTAGCATGAGTCTTGATGAGGCTCAGCAAGAACAAAAACGATTAGAAGAAGTTACTGGAAAACTTTCAACAAAGTTAGATGAGCTTATGGAGTCTTCAGGCACAGAAGACTTGAGCGAAGTCAAGAAAAAAGCAGAAAGTAGTTTTAATTCATACAATCGTGAGTACAGCAAGAGAAAACGTATGTGTAATGATGTTCTTGACTGTATATTAGAAAGTTACCCAGGTACCAAAAAACAATTATTTGCTGAGATAGGGATTAATGTAGTTTAGCATTATGGTATTAGATAAATATAAATTTGTATGTATAATAGTTAAAGAAAAATTATATTTATATAGTTTATTTTTTTAGTTTTATAATGTAGAAAGCGTTAAAAAATTAAAAACGTAAAAAGGAAAGAAAGTTCTATTTCCAAATGTATATAATTAATAATCATTGAAAGAACTTATTTTACCTTGGGAATTATTAGACCTACAATGTTCAATCTCACTTTTGGATCGCTCATTCCTCTATATCTTAAGTCAACACCGTTCCAAAAAGCAGCCATATACTTTGTCAGTGCTTTGATATTTTTTCCATGAGCTCTGTCAAAATAAAAATCAATTTAAGAGTTATTTTTCGTTTACTGATAAATGTATGACTAGTAATTATAATTTTTAGAATATGACTCATACTTGTAAGTTTCGTAATCAACTACAACTAAAATTTGAGGATACACAGTATCAAATACCGCTCGTTTGAATCGATTACTGTTTCGTCTGAAATAAAATAAGTTATTCCAAAGAGCTTCTCCAGTTCTTTCTTTAATAACAAAAGCGTTACGTTAGTAATTAATGTATATTTGATTAACAAGTATGGCTTCGAACTTACTGATCTTTCCTATTGTTTCAATAATAGGATGATTTTTTGACTTGTACACGACATGTTGAGTCGCTCTTTCGTTATTATAAAACAGAGAATTAGGTTGATTTCTAAATCCTGACATCGATTCTGGGAAGTGACTCGGAAAATTATTTTGAATGCGCGATGGAAGTGATTTGATTACCATATTGTCACCAATAGTCCCGTCCTAAAAGTGAGAAAAATAAATATGTAACAAATCGTTAAATTAAAAACGCTTACATTATAAATAAGTCTATAAACATTACAATTTCTAAGAGACACTTACCACATTAACGTTTCCATTAGATTCGTGGTGTATTGTGACGGCAGCCTGATTCATCGGATCTTGATACGTGCGAATGTCATCGTGCCAAGTCTATAAAGTACTTAATATATTTTTAAAACAAATCATTCTTACAAAATAAAAGACGCGCAAGACTTAAAATTTTACATCTTCCAGGAGTGTGTATCTGATTCCTAATGGTCGAGAATCGTCTTTATGCGCCGTATAGACGGGAGTGTTTTCGCCTAACAACACGTGATCTGTAGGTTCCAAATACAAAGTAATATTTTGATTGAAAGCTCGTAATTGTATTTGCGTTGAGTATGAGCGAACTTTTCGCGCGTGGTGGCCATCATCTTTGTGAAAGATTGGTACAATCTCGTATTCTGGAACTAAAAATTAAAAATAATATCGTTTATAGCACTGTGTTGCATAAATCCGCATCTATGTCACGCCTATCCGTGTCATAAATAATCGATTATTGCACCGTGCTGATCGCTAACTGCACGGTGCAAAAATGGACTGTTTAGGCCACGGGTAGGCGTGACAGCGGATTTATGCTAGTCAGTGCTATAAAATAGCGTACGATACTCGTGGCATAAATAGTCCGATACGGCACGGCGTTTAGCTCCCTCGCTACGCTCGGGTGCTAATACATGCTGTGCCGTAATGGACTATTTATGCCACTTGTATTTCGTAATATACTAATATTTTTGTACGAATAGCTAGAAATATTTTTAGTGGCAAATCTGATTAATATAAACCTGATTCTGGTTGGGTACTAAACACGGAGAGAATTTCATCTCTGGTCATCTGCTCGTGAATCTTTGAATAAAGAGGAATTTGATTACCACTGCAGTCTGTTTGAACAGATAAAAATTATATATATACATATTTGTCTCTTACGTGAAAACCATTGATTACTGTAAAAACATTGAACAAAAACTGAATAGCGATCACTTTAGCATAAAATTTAAAGATATCGAGAAGAAGCATCTTGATAAAAAAATACAAGTAAAATCACAAGTACAATTAAATAAAATTTCGTTTATAACCACTCATCGCTTTCTAAAGTCACTCTCACGCATAACTGACACGAAACGAAGAATGAGTAAAGATTTGAAATATACTGTAAGATTTCCTTTTATATCAGCCTAATTTTCACAAAGAGTCAAAAAACACTTGTGCGTACTTTACGCGCACGATAAAAAACACGTGTACGCGTTAATATTATTCAATACATGTATCAACAAAAAATTGTTAGTTAATTAGATGATCTATTTTACAGGTGAGCGCATTTCAAAATAACATTCTTTGATACTGCATAGCAATTTTGATTGCGTTATATTATTACAAAATAAAAAACTAAATTTAAAAAAATTATAATATATGCAAAATCAATTGCTATCATTAAAAATAATATCAATGAATTGTTTAAACAATGATTTTGCCACTGAGAAATATAAAAAAAGAATAATCATAATTACGCACATTTTCATATATACATTATGACACTAAGAATGTAAATTTATTAAAATAATGTTCTTTGCATATTTACATTCGCAATGCGTATAACTGGGCATCAATCCAATTGTTCGAAATCGATGTTAATTTGCGATTGAACCCTGAGAATGTTCGCTTGTGCAAATACAAAAATTGCAGCGAAACTGTTTTTATAAATCCCCGGGGATCATGGAATTGTTCAAGCTCGTGTTTCAACTTACTATTCCTTTGGGAAATCCAGATGATTTAATTGCAAGTATGGAAAGCATAATGTGAATACTCATTGTTTGCTGAACAAATATAGTTCCAAATAAAAGCCGCAGCAGCACCAATCGATTCTCTGCGTATACAAAAGCTGAGCATAATCTCGTCTTCTAACTTCCGTCCGCGTATGTAATTGTAATTGATGATGGGGCACAGGAGTGTCGCGCGAGAGCGTTAGACAAATGTTTAAATACAATAAAAAAATATTATGCACGTGGACTGCCACTAATTGGAGTGATTATTTCGTGTCAGGAGTCCTATGATTGTCTGCGGAATTTTCAGTCCCTGGGACGAGAACGTCATGTTCGATTGTTCGAATTTTCAAACGATATTGTATCGCAACACCGGCGCATAATATCTAGGCGCGATGGACCGCAATAAACAAATACATTCTGGTAATCTGCGATCCAATATCTCTTTTATTCAAATAAACTTGGCACTCGATAATTTACGAAACGATAAATAAAATATATACGATTCGTTGCTAGATTCCTACTCCAAGAAAAATGCAGTGCAGCATTTTCGTATGAATGTACCCAAGGCTGATGATGAATTCAAATCACGTTTCGAGAGATCTGATGTAAAGAAGAAAAAGAAAGGGAGAAAGTTGCCAAAAAGACTTGAAAATCCATTGGAAATGTTGAAATATTTCATTTTGCACACGAGTCTTCACGGCATAAAGTACAGCCAAGACGAAAATTTGTACCGAATCGAACGAGTCGTATGGATCTTATTAGTCATCGCTGGGGCGTATTCGGCTGTGAGAGTAATCTTGGAACTATACGGAAATTTTCAGGTGAGTGACTGTATGATATGTCGGATCATCGCTTCGCGCTTCAATATACGAATAATCAATTTAAATCCTGTAAGTATCGTCTCACATTTAGGCTAAACAAACGAATATTTTTATCGACGACTTGAATCACGATATTTTTCACACTTCGTTTCCGAGCGTTACAATATGCCCTAGTTCACGCGTGGATTGGGAGAAGGCTAACAAAATAGCCAGTGCATTGATACCTGCGACGAATAAAAAAACTACCCATACTTTCTTCGAAATGTTGGCGAATATGGCGAATGTTAAGTTTTCCAATTTAGACAGATTGAACGTCACATTCGTCGAAGATGAACTTGAATATCTTAGGAGTAAATATTTGTCAATACGATGTTATTGTACGCAACAACATTTTATAATCTATTGTATAATATAATAACTTCAACAGAGATCAATATATCTGACGTATTGTTGAATGTTTTGCCGAAATGTGACAAGATAATATTCAACTGTTCGTGGAATTACGCAACGGTGAATTGCTGTGACATATTTGAGGTGGAACGAACCGGCTATGGTTTTTGTTACAGTTTTAACTCTTTGACCACAGTAAGAAAACTCCTAGAGGAACCGAAGAAAGCTCACGCATATGGCGTTCGTAGTGGTTTGAGATTTGTAATACAGAGTAATTATCAATACCCGCCGAATCGTCCAAGTAATGATTCAGAATCCAAGTTTTTAATCAAAACTTAATGCACATCAGTGATGATCAATAATGCCAACATACGTTATATTTTAATTGTGTGTGTGTTTTTTCTTTTTTTTTAGATAATTTAAACTCTGTGTTTATGATATCACATCCGAAAGCAATGTTCCCGACTAAAGGTCGATACGTAGCTTTTGGCAAGCGATATAATGTAGATCTGAAGTTCACGACTGCCGTTTCTTCAAATGAAGTGTTGGAGTTAGAAAACGAGGAGAATCCACCGTGCAAGTATGAAAATGGATCGTACCAAATCGTAAACTGCTTGACCATGTGTAAACGAGAGTATATTCAAAAGCTGTGCGGTTGTACGCCCAGTTTCTTCTTTCCTGTGGCTGGTATATGCAATTTATCACATCGCACTGTGAGTTACTATTATAAAAAAAAATATGCGGCTTTATTAATACGCGCGTGACTTATTTGCAGACGATTCGTCACGAGAGTGTAACATACAAGATTTGCAATGTCTGGCAAAAGAGAGGAGTGAGTAATTTTCATGAAAAAAAAATCACGATTCATTGATAGGTATAATTAATTAATTCACAATAATACAGAAGAAATTAGTGAGATTCACTTTTCACTGGCCAGCGAACAGCCGCACTTAATTAAGACGATGTGCAACTGCCCACCGGAATGCGAATATTGCAACTATGATGACTATGTGATAGGAACTCCTTATTACCAGCAAGACGCAATTATGTTGGACGTTCATTACGACGGCCCGACAGGTGTTCGATACAAAAGAATCATTGTGGTTTCGCGTTTAGATATGCTGGGTATTTGTATAATTATATTTATATACCTTTGAAATTGAAGCGCTGTATGATAATAAGTTTATAATAATTTAATTTCATTAATTACCGTTTTTCTACAACTTATTACAGTGCAGTTGGGTGGAATTTTTGGATTGTTCTTGGGCGGCTCGCTGCTAACCATCTTGGAATTCGTGTACTGCTTCGTCGTCGGACTGGCATTTTACGTCTATCAGAATCTTAATGTGTCCAGCAAGAGAAAAAAGGATGCGCTGAAAATTCAAAATATTATTCATGTGACGTCGTACAGTAACGAAAACAAAATTTATCCGCTTCTCGATTTCCCGCCGCGAGTTTTGAATAGAAAGAAACTCAAATTTTAATTGTATATATATTCAATCACATTATTTGTATCATATCACTTTTATATCGTTGCGTACATTTGACGTATTATTTAACACATTTGCGTTTTTTTTTTAGATTTATTTAGATGTGTAGTATGTTACGAGTGGTCAGCACGTGTACAAAAATAAGTAGCTTCAATAAATGCGCATACTTATAATTTGCAAAAAATTTGAATCTTTTATCAACCGGAAGTTCTGTGTGACCGTCAAAACCTAACCAAAATTAGTAGATTGATTTATCCGGTCGGCTGTTGCGCATGCGCAGCTGTGGAATACACTTTTCTGCTGGTAGCTCATCTTGGCTTTCTTGCAGCTATCGTAAAATACGGTTATCACCGAAAACCTAGTAAGTGAATTATTAGCGAGTTTACGCAAAAGTTAATATTTTCGATTCGATCTTATCTGTCCATTGTTCGAAACCACGCACAGTGATCACAATAGTCTTGTATCGAATTGTCTTTTATCATCATTATTAGGGTTATCCAATATACATACTAGCTTGTGATGTAACATTCTTGCCATATTATAAATGTGACAAACTAATAAATGTGCTAAATTAAAATTTGCAGAAAAATGGCCGCTATCGCCCGTACTCTGCGCCCTTTCCTCAGATGCACTCGCACTCAGAAGAGGTTCTACGCCGATGCTCCAGCCGGAGATCAAATGAAATTCACATTCGCTGGTGCTAACCAGGTAGACTTTTTGATATCAGAAAACATCATCCCAGAGTTTCTCCGGTTCATCATTAACAAATATACCTATATTCTTTGGTACAGGTATTTTACGATCAAGCTGTTGTCAAACAAGTTGATGTGCCATCATTTTCTGGCTCCTTCGGTATTCTACCAAAGCACGTACCCACTCTGGCTGTCTTAAAGCCCGGAGTAGTGACAGTATACGAACAGGGAGGTGATTCCAAAAGGATTTTTGTATCTTCTGGGACTGTTACAATCAATGAAGACTCCAGTGTACAGGTAAAAATGTTACTTGAATTCTGAACCAATTGTTCTTATTCTTGGAAAGCTTGAAATCAATATCTCTTTTTATATACTAACACCCTGAGGTATCTTACATTATGAACGTTCTTTAAGTTCCATTTACAATATTTACTTATAAAAGTCAAACTACTGCTTGTACACATTTTTTCAATGGTTGAAAAATCACTCTTAATCTTCAAGCTAACTATAAATTTATCTGTGCTTTAAATAGCTAAGTATGTACATGCATCATACAGTGAATGATATTTAATAAAAATTCAATACCATTTCAGGTTCTTGCTGAAGAAGCACACCCAGTAGAATCCTTAGATAATTCTGCCGCCAGGGATATTCTTAGCAAGGCACAGCAACAGTTATCATCTGCATCATCCGATAAAGACAAGGCAGAGGCTGCCATTGCAGTAGAAGTTGCTGAAGCTTTAGTGCAAGCTACTGCTTAAATTAACTTTAAAAAGAAAATTAAATCATAAACTGTAAAAATGAAGAAAATTCTATTGTATTTCATATTTAGCAATACCAATGTATGATAGAAAAGTCACCCACACTGCGACAACATAAATTTGTGTCATAATAAAAACGTTAATTAAAAAGAAACGGGAAAGCTTTTATTCAAGAATTCACATAAAGAGAGAATCGCATTTTTACTATTAAATATATTAAAGCAATATTTTTTACACATTTAACATATTTTATTTGTTATTCAAAAACACTTCAAACTTGTATATGTAATTACAAAATTATTTATCCAACAGAGTTTTTTCGTTTCAAAACAGCCATGAAAATCACTCTGAATATTAATATTTATTGCAAAATTATTAGATTGTGTAAGTATCTATCTACGCTTTGTACATATATTTTTCATTAAATTACAATGAAATATTGCAATCCTATCAAGGATTTTATAAGGCAATAAAATGCATGTATAACAAGTGCAAAGAATATTTTTTTTAAATTAAATTCTCTTGTAAATCTTTGGCACTTTATCGCCAAATATAAGTATAACTATATAAGTATAATCATATTTTTTGCAGTCAAAATTTTTAAAGCTAAGTCTATTCAGCAAACATTTTACACTTTAGTTTTAAATTCATAACAAAACAATATTATAGTATAAAAACACAAGTGATAAGTTTTTTGTCGATGACAAGCCTTTTTACAATTAGTTAAACTGCTTACAAGATAAATTGCACATAGTAAAAATCTGAATTTGTAATATTTTTTTAAGTTAGACTTAAATATATATATATATATGTATATATATATACGCAAAAATTTTATCATAAAAATTATAAAAAATATTTTTTATCAAGAATATTGCTTTGCAAGTTGTATGCAGATATAAAAAGTGAGTTGATTTTATAGATAAAAATCGGTAATAAAATAAAATGTATCATAGATACTCTCGTGCACGTGTATCTGATCAATAGTATAACATCTTTGTTTTGGACTAGTTTTTTGTTCTTCATTGGTTTCCCGCTAATTGACTTTTCAATGAAGCCATTGGTAACGATATACCTTGATTACTCATAGAATTACTCTTGCAGCATCCTGCATTGCTTGTACTTTTACAACAGGTATTAAATACTTCTTGGAGTTCTTGCAACGTTTTTATACATACAACGACGCAACATGACCCACAGCTGTTCTGATTATTGCAACAACATTTGTTTTGCAATGTTGAAACTATATCTGATATATTTATTTGCCTTATTTCATGATTTTTCGATTGTTCTTTTTCTTGATTCTCTTGTCCTGAATGAGAACAGTTTTGGCAATTATTTCCTTCGCTATCACAGTTGCAGCTAGAACACTTACATATTCCAGCATCGGCTGTAATTTCTCTTAATATGTTTCTAGAAGCTTCTGCTTTATTTTCATCGCCCTTTGAACAACTTTCATCTGGGTATTCCGCAAAATTCGTGACTACTTGAACATTTGCATTGGTTCCGCTTTCGGTATCTATTAAATTCACTGTTTCTAGAACGGGCGTTTTTTGTAGCTGATCTAAGGGATATGGTTCGGGACCAAGCAGATTAACAAGAGAATGAACAGCAGTTGGAAGAGCATTTGATTCTGACCATGTAGATTCCGTTCTTACAGTCGGCACAGCAGTAGATGCTAGTATTTTGTCTGAAAGTTCACTTGTTAAGGAATTTATGTCAATCCATGGTGATTGTCGCTCTTCTTCTGAAGCCAATGCTAATTCAAGGGCACGTGACTCATTGTTGTTGCTGATAGAATTTGTTATTGCGCTCGTTATGTCTTCGATTGGCGTCTCATTTACAAAGTCTGTACTATTGTCGAAAGATAATTGGTTGATTTCGTTTGTTATCAAATGATTATCATTTGATATATTTAAAACGTTTGGCAACTGACTAGATAAAGTATCATATAAAACAGTACTATTCTCACAATCGTCTAAAGTTCTATTCATTAAGTCCATCATAGGTTTATCTAAATAGTTATCTACTTCAGTGGCTGGAATAGACTGACTTACTAAATTATCTGTAAGATTACTTTGTGCTAAATTAGAAGAATCTGTATTTATGTTATTGTTCAAAACAATATTTGTCCCTTGTAAAATGGAGTTATTGTTACTATTTTCATGCACCGCATTAGCTTTAGTATCAGTATTTTGAATATCATCAAACAATTTTAACTGATCATACTCAACACTATTGAAATTATTTACCATGATAGACCCATCATTGTTTTCGTTAATTTCTATATTATTACTCAAGTTCTCATATATATTAGCAGAACTATTAGGCTCTTGATGTTGCAATAAATTTATTGCTGAGTTATTGTTACCACTTAAAATCAAACTTTCAGTTGTATGAACTTCTGATGTTTGTTTGTACGGTTCCATAGAAGAATAAAGCACAATTGCAACAGGAACTTCATTTGTGGGTTGAACAATGTTACCTGTTCTATTGATTTCAGAAGTAATATCTATACTTCTATTATTAACATCTTCAAGAAGATTTCCTGCTTCTTCAGTATTGCTCTAAAAAATTAAAATAGCATTAATTATGAAGTTCACTAAAAAAATTAAATTCTTACATTAATCATAGATGTATTAAATACCTGTTCATCTGAATGTGATATTTTCTTATGGGTTTTTAGATGACTTTTTAAACTATGTGGTGTAGTGAACGATCTTTTACAATGATTGTAAGTGCAAATATATGGACGTTCACCGGTATGTGTACGTCTGTGTGTTTTCAAGTGATGGGAGGCTGTAAAAGCTTTTCCACAGCCTTTTTCTCGGCACCTTAAAACAAATGTGAAAAAGAGTTGATGTAACAAACAAAGCAAGTATTGAGAACACTATTTTAATATTAATCAATGTTCTTGTGTAAATCATTCAGTTTCTGTTTAATTTTGTGTAAATTGATGATGATCAATTTTTTAATATAACATATTTTGATAAAAGGTTTATATGAAACATACTTGTAAGGTCGTTCTTGAGTATGAGTACGAATATGTTTCTTGAGATCACTAAGAGTAGTAAAGAACTTTACACATCCCGTCTCTTCACAGTTAAATGTGTTGCCACTGTGAAGTCTTTGATGAGCTCTTAGTCTGTATAGGGTGTTAAATGCCTTCTCACACCCATTGTGATTGCATTCAAATGGCTTAACTTTCGTGTGTACTCTAATGTGGATTTTTAGACTGTATGAAGTTAAAAATGCTTTGCCACAACTTGGTTCCGAGCATTTAAACCGGTATTCGCCTGAAAGTTGTGATAATGTTGTTTTTGCATACAAAACATGTTACTGTCTTTAAAATAAATTTTAAAACATGTTTGAAATTAATTCTACTCAATAAATCATTCATAATTCATCATTGAATCATGATAGATATGCACACAACTATGATTCATGCAAACAGCTGTTGATACAAACATCAAACAAAGTAATTAGTATCTTACCATTATTTTTAATCCTTGGGGTGCATTAATGAAGTTAAGTCTTTTAAAAATTTGATAGGAATCACAGATTAATTGTCAATCAAATATTTCAGATGGTTATAAATGTTAGTTTAAAGGGTGTTGGTATACAAAAAAGAGTTAGAGTATAGTAAGCATAAATAAATCAAACCAACCTTTGTGAGTTTTCATATGAGTTCTTAAATTTCCAACAGTGCTGTAAGTACGTGAGCAGCCATCATATTCACAAGTGTATCTACTGATACGCTTTTGATTAGTGTCTGGATCTGTACTTTCTATTGTTATGACAGCATGTGATGGATCATCAGGCATAGAATCATTGTTGCCTGGATGTATTCTCATGTATATTTCATCCGAACTGATGGTGTGGTGAATATACCTAAAATGTTAAAATCATCATGTTACAGATTTGTCTTAAAATTTTCTAAAATGCAAGGCTTTAAACAAAAAATTATTGAGCATCAACCAACAAAGATATCTTGAATGAAAATGCAGCTATTGACTTTATTAAAACAATAAACAAAGTCAAAGGCAGGTAGTAAACAATAAATAAATAGCATCGCATCTTTAAAGATTAAATTGCCTCTTTGAAATTTCAAAACATCAACCCTGAACTTGATAGGTCCAATTTCAAAACTCTTAATGCCCTTATAAGGAAAGGCTAAAAAAACGTGGAGATGTATATCCGTGAGACATCAAAATATATACGATAACGCTTTAAAAATAAAAGCATAAGCTTGCCTGCCTCGCGCACGGTAGCCTCGGTCCAGCCGTGAGCTCGGAAGGCCATCTAAAAAATTGACCAAATAATCTAGCCCACGTTATGCTTGCGGATATAGATCGAGTAAAAAAGCTATACAAGGGATCATGATCGTGTGTTGTATACCCAGTGTTGTCATCGTGCAGACTCTCATTGTAGGGGGGATCATCGTCCGAGTACTTCTCGTAGTCAAAATCGACGGACTGGCCGTAAATCTTGACAAAGCTGGGCAGATCGAGGCTGTCGTCGAGGCAGTCCTGCAGGTCGTGGGTGACGAGTATGCTGTTGAAGCTCTCCTCGATCTCGTCGGCATTACCGTGGTCCTCGTATTTCTCGGCTCCCCACGTCGCCATACTCTTTTTGCTGGGGCCCTCCTCTCGCTGCCGCCGTCTGCTTGTCGCTCTCCCTACAGTCTACTCTCGGCTCAGGCCTGGAAAATTTCGCTCTGCCACAGTGCCACTACCTCGACGGCAAAAACTCAATGGTCGAGACGGTCGAGTAGAGTAGTCGATTGTCGAGGCTGACAGTTCACACAGTTGTCCGTCGATGAAAATTTTCGCTCGCTCATTGTGGCAGCACTTGCCGAGAGACGGTTACAATACCGAGAATTCGAGGGCTTCGAACGAAGGTTCGCGAACTGGTTTCGTCCGGTCAGATCAGTAAAGTCCTTTGGCCCGTTGCAGCAGTCGCGTTTGAATTTTTAACTTGTGAAATGTTGTGTAAAAACTAAAAAGTAATGCTTAAAACAGTGCTTTCTTACAGGTATATTGTCTTATCATGGAGTATCGACGTGGTGAGTAAAATTTGAGTAATTATATATACGATGATGCCCGTAAAGTATATACCAATGAAATTCGATGATTTTTGTCTCTTAGCAAGATTAACAGTTAGACATTGTCTCTTTATCATATTGAATCCCGCTTTTTATGAAATTGCCCCTTTCGTTCGTAAAAATGATTTTGAAAATTGTTCAGACTTCGTCTTTTACCCAACTCATGACGATATCCCGTCATTACGATTTCACACCAATATGGCCGAAATCACTAGGAGCTCGAAAATTACGTGGTGCACAATTATTGAGCGAACGTAACCTACGTTATTTTTCCTATACACACCGTAAGGCTTATTTGCAACTAAAAGAAAAGCAATTATTTTATAAGTATTTAGTTGCCTTTTACGCAGAAAGCACAACTAAACAATATCATTAGTCAGGCGATCAATGTTTAGCATATTACATGTTGATCGAGTTGATTAGGTACGCGAAAGAAATGTTCACTTCTGTGGAATAGCGCCTTTCGATCGTTTGACGTTATTGTATACCGAGTTCTCACATCGTGGCTGATAAACACACGGCATACGTTAACGGTGAAGCTTCAGTTGCAGACAAGTTTGACTTGGAAAAACTAAACGTACATTACCTATTCATTTAGAAAACTATTCGCACAATTATGTCTTTGAAGAAGGATCAGAAGGATACTGATACACAAGTAAGTATCGGCACAAATTAATTTTCATATTAT
Organism: Pteromalus puparum; assembly: GCA_012977825.3. Lineage (NCBI taxonomy): Eukaryota > Metazoa > Arthropoda > Insecta > Hymenoptera > Pteromalidae > Pteromalus > Pteromalus puparum. The sequence continues at coordinate 54,604,940 of CM053172.1, forward strand.
TTGATGGTTTTTGATTCATGGATGTTCAATAGTTGCATCAGGAATTAAAACAACAAAGTGGAACTTTAGAATCATATTTGTTAAAGTATTCGAATCAATCTTGATAATTTTCCGATATTTTTCACTAAGCTTCTTTTGAATTTTGATATTATTTCAGTTCAAAGTTTGAAGATTATACGCAAGCATCATACAAGATGCAATCCAAAGCAGTCAGTTGACATAGAGTCGCGATGTTGTTAGAATTGGAAGAGTAAAATAAGAAACTATAAAATGTATTGCTTAAAATCTTAAGAATTTGGAAAATTTCAACTTGTGCTACCGAATTAGTTTCTGTTAAATTAAGAGTAACGCCCTGATGACAACATTGAACCAAAACTTGAATATCATTTTATTGATTTTTCAGTTTCTAAAAATCTGTCTTTCATTACGATGTCTCTAAACTACAATTATACATGATTCATTTAAAATTATTTTCTTGCAGATAATCAAAGTCAATAAATGGGATGGATCAGCAGTCAAAAATGCACTAGACGATGCTGTGAAAAGCATACTTCTTAAGAAGTATAAGTACATAGAAAACTTTGCTTTACTAGACGGAAGATTAGCCTTATGTGGTATTGCAGTAATTGTTGCTGTGATAGCTCTTGCTTGGGATTACTTACATCCTTTCCCTGCATCTAAGTCTGTACTCATAGTTTGTGTCTCAATTTACTTCTTTTTAATGGCTATTTTAACTCTGTATACAACATACAAAGAAAAAGGAATTTTCGTCGTTGCTATTCAAAGGTTAGAACTTTTAAAAATCTTTGGAAAATATTTTTCTTGTTCATGATGCATTTTTTTAACCTAGATTTTTATATTAGATACGACAAAAATTTAATATTTTCAATATTTTATATTTCACCACATTTTTTTACATGTAATAAAGTTGAATTAAACATATTGAATGCTTAATCAATAATAACTTTTTAGGGATCCTGCTGGATTTGATCCAGATCTGATTTGGGAGGCTAGTTCTTACTTAAAGAGGTATGATGACAAATATACTTTAGTTTTATCAGTAAAAAATGAGGCCACTGGTGCTGTAAATGAAAAATCAGTTACAAAGTCGGTAGCCAACTTTATTGATGTCAATGGAGTCGTTATTCCAGACTTAGTTGAAGCAACTGTATCTAGATTACATGACAGCATGACTAGCCAACGAAAAGATAACTGATGAATTTCTTATTTTTTCATACAAAAATATTTTACTATGTGCTTAAGTTTTTACATTTTGTCGAAATATATGAAATTCCATATTTTTTAAAATAAAAACAAAATAAAAACTCAGTATTAAAAGGATAATACTACATGAGAGTATTTGTTTAATATACCCTGAACACTTTTTGTGGAAAAATACAAAATCTAGTATAAATCTTCATATTTAACAAATGACGTGTTTTCTAAGATTTTTTTGCAAATATCAATTCTATAAAAATATTTAAAATAACTTAGTAATTTATTTTTTCGAATATTTCAATTTTGCTCACACTTAAATTTACCGCTTAGCTGTCGACCGTCTATGGCGCATGCGCAATGTGATCGTGGCAAATTTAGATTTTTATCCAACATACGCGAAATGATTGGCACGTTGTTAACCTATAGAATTATGTTTCTCACTGCTTGCCGTTGGATAAATCTAAAGGTGTGTCACTATTCGAGGATTTTGAATTCGTAATTTAACGAACGGAGCGGAGTATATAACCTTGAATACGTGCCGGTTACAAAGCAGAGCAAAAACCAGAGAGCTTTTAGTTTTTCCAACAAATGTTGGTTTTTTGTTTACTTTGATTTCGTTAGCAATTCGATAGTTAGATTTGATAAAAATAACCTCAAAAGCATTGCCATGACGGAGCAAAAGCAAAAAACCAACTGCATCACACTCAAAGGTTCTGCAGAATTGGTGAAACAGTACCTTTGTAAGTAATAGAATTTTCTTATCTAAGTTTACAGATGATTTTCACTGCTGATATATTAATGTAAGATGATATTGACTATTTACGAATTTCAGTGTATGGAGTAAACAACATTTTATATCAACGGGGTATTTATCCTCCTGAAACGTTTGACCCTGCTGAGCACTTTGGGTTATGCATTTTGATGTCAACAGATCCTAAGATTGTGAACTTTTTTAATGTTGTGCTTGGCCAAGTTCAGGAATGGCTTTTACAAAGAAAAGTACAGAAAGTAACTTTAGTTATTTCAAATGTTAATACAAAGGAGGTTCTCGAGAAGTGGGACTTCAAAGTTGATTATGAAACTGAAGCATCAAATGGTAATGCAGGCAATAAAGGTGATGGAAGCTTACCAGAAATGGGAACTAAGGACATAAAAATAATTCAGAAAGAAATTCGGGAAGTTATACGTCAAATAACAGGTGCACACTCAATAATATACTTCTTACTTTTCACAATTTCATATTCTTTACAAAATAAGCAACAACACACTATTTGTATATTGTTTTCAGGAACTGTAAGCTTTTTGCCATTACTCGATTGCCCTTGCAGTTTTGACATTTTAACGTACACAATACCTGATTGCGATATTCCAAAAGAGTGGGACGAAACCAGTCCTGTATTCATAGCTAATAGTCAAGAAGTGCAACTACGATCATTTTCAACATCACTTCACAAGATGGAAACAATAGTTAGCTACAAGAATACTTAATACTTCAAGAGTGTAAATGTAGCATGGTTCCATAAATCAAGATTGTATACGAGTATGAATTTTCGTAACTTTATATAATCATTCTTACTTGGAACTCGTTTTCTGTATGAAAATATTTTGTACTTCTTTTAGATGATAAGTTACGCCAAAGTATTCCTATTATCATATAATGATTTCAAATGGATGAAACATAAGTTAAATTATTTTTTATTAATATTTTAGTTTTTTAAATGTACTCTACGCTGAAATTTTTAGAAGGTATAATAAAAGTTTTCTAATTTCTTATCGGCGAGTGTTCATTTTATGAATTGTAGGAAAGGGATAAGGCAGAAAATATGTGTATTAGGTTTTTTCGGTTAAATTAATCAATCTGATTTTATTATCAACTAATACAAAATATTTTTCGAATTCATTTATCACTTAAATCAAGAAACAAACGAGTTGATGCTGTCACTTAAAGCTTATGACTGAGTTTTTGAATTTTTAACATAATCTTCTTGTTAGAAAATGTTGATTTACAATGAGGGACATGAATTGATCAGACTGCACGGGCATTAAAGTATAAACGAATAAATTTCGTATTAGCGCTATTTGGTACTTTTAAGTATATCTTGTGCGACTAAAATTGGCTTTAATCCACAGTGCATTATTTATCTCTAAATATGTCTTAATATACGCGTACTGCATTTTCATTCTGTGCAGAATCACTGAAATCACGCGCGACTTGATGAAACCAAAATTTTGCAAACACTCAGTAGTCTCAGCCGCGTTACGTACTAAATTAGCATGCGACGGTCGTAGTTCTTTTCCGCACTTACATATTGCATCGTTTTTTTATTTCACTTACACATTGCAAAAGCCTCTCAGATACGCTATAGAGTTACAAATATAATAATTGCAGTCTAATCCGCGGTATCGTAACAGCTTCATTAATAATTAATTGCAAATGTCTTATTGTTTAAAAGAATAAGCAGTTTTTATTTGTTTTTAATTTTATTCGATCAAGCAATACGACATCGCGGATTAAAACTATTATTTTTCTATAACATTATATATGAATTCCAGAATATTATACAATCACGCGTCTCATAAGACACTGAAATATTAAATAAAAGAGTCTTTTCGTTTCATTTATTCACTTTCAACACCTTTCAATATGTTTCACGTGGAAGAATAAAACCTCTCTTTGATAAATATTACTGTTAATTGCAGCAGTATATTAAATTATTAAATACCTAGAACATGCAAAGTCGAATGGCATGTAAGGAACTTCTATTTAAAAAATAATGGCAACTTGATATATTATTAATCGTTTGTAACGTACATGTCCTATAATATTATGACGTTACAATATATAGGAAACATTTTTATCATGCAAGGATAAGTTTTTATGTGAAACGAAAAGACGCTTTTGGCAATTAGCAGGTAATAAACGCGTGATACATACAATATTTTACAATATGTGCAGCGCCTTAAATATTATCGATTGGGGCCGTGATCGGATGTTATTAAACATGATCGCAGGATCTGTCATTACTTTTGTTTGCCAGAATACCTTATTAGAAAAATTGCAGAAAATCGTAAAAACATAAAGCTGATCGAGAATTTGTCTAAAGTTTCAGAACATGTATACATGCAACAAGTAATTTTATAAGTATTCCTGTTTTCGTTTAAATGGCGAACTCACCTTTACATTTGCGAGATCAAGTGAGCATCGTGTACTACTTTAAATCCGTTTTTGACAGTTTCAGTTATGACTCTATACTTTGGTATTTAAAATTTGAAAACAGTATGTAACAATCATCATATAATATATTTATATATTTCTAAACAATTTCGTGTGGCATGTTGTTGATGATTCGTGCTTATATGCAGAAAACCCTTAAAAAGCAACTGAACGTTTTCGCAAACTTTCGTTTGGCTTAAAATAAAATATATGATTAAGCTTTTAACATACATAACTTAGTTATTTTAATTTGCATTCGATACTTTTCGAACAATTAACATTATAATTTTACATACACATACATATGCATGATGAATTTATTTTCAAATAGAATCGCCAGGAACTATTTTTTAAGTTAATTTGATTAGAGCCCGCATTGTGTTATGCTTATGAAAATTAATTTTTACAACGGAGTTATAGGAAATAATATGATTTTTCACTGCGACAATGTTTCTAAACTTTTTTTCAATCTTATAAGTTATTCGATCGATGACGAATTTTCGATGAATTGTACAATATATCAAAATGCTTTGTGCATCATAGCGCAAAACAATGAAACCTTATGAGTACACGCATCATTTCTCTTCAGGTGAACGATGCACTTTCCAGTAGACCGAGTCGGAGATTTCTTTCATACTATAATTTATTATATTTACCTTTCGTTTCGTATATATATTTTACACGTTTCCACTTAGGTCTTAAAATTATGTATAATATATACCTACTTCTGTAATAGCCATAACTATATAGCTTCTCATCTTTTTTTCCTTTTTTCTTCTGTTTTTGCTAATAGCGCGACGCTTGCTTAGGCATAAAATATCGTAAAATACACTTTATTATTTTTCAATTGGCTACCGTTTTGAGTTACTTCACCAACTTTCTTTGCTGCCATGCGGAGGATCTCTATAAAGACTCTATCAAGTCGTCGGTACCAAAAACACTTTCAACGTCGTTGTGATCGAGAGAAAACGCCCATATAATTTGGAATATAAAGTGAACGTTTCAATGTCAATGCAAGATATTTCTTTTGTTCTCCCATCAGCATCCGTAGAAAGCTCTCCTCCTAACGAGTTACGGCATCACAGTCGTCATATCCGCACACAGGCAAACGCTTCTTCCATATACGATAGTGCTCAATCCAATGTCTTTCTTCCTTCGCCCGCCCCCCTCATTCTTTATTGCAGCTCGCGCGCACGTTATACAACTTTTCTCCTTCAAAACTTGCCGAAAGAAAAGTCATAAATACAGATTGCGAGCTTCAGTGGAGTTTCGACACCTCCTCCCTTTCGTCGGAGCTGGCTCGAGAACATACTGCCAAAATGCGCAGTGAAAGTGTTATGATACAGACGAGCTAGAGAGTGCAGACATATAAGGTTCGTCCCAGGTCGTGACCCCTTGGCTCATCGCTCTATATCTCTCTCGCACAAGTCTCTGCAATGTGTATTATTACATGTATGCGCGAGAATTTCCAGATTCAGTATACAAACGCTATTAGGCTGATCGCTTGGCATAAACTAGGTTTGTTTTTTTAGGACACGATATCATTGACTAGTATCTTTTCTAAAGCCACCGACCGCGCGCGACTTAGAAACGGAATATATATATAATCTCTCTCTTTGTCTTATTCTCCCTCGCGAAGAAGAGGGTACACATATCTTTGCTTCGCAAATTTGTCATTATTCACAGATATTAAAGTCGCGCCCGCTGTTATTCCCCTCATTGAGCAGCTCGAAAGACGCGTTTATCTTTGCTCGCATGACTTGCTTATACAGTTATACTCTCGCGGTATTCTAATGTCTACTATCAATTATTATTACTATTTCGTGTTGGCGCGACGCTTCGACTTCGTTATATATAGATATATGGCTAGAAGGGAATGAGAAGTACGTCAACTTTCAAGTATTTATGTACAAAAATACTCATAAGGCGTTAATTGTATATCGTTTATATAATACATGTATACGAAACAATCTGCGAACGAGAACCTTTTACCAGTACAATCATTGTATTGAACTTGCTGTTTACAGTTTTACCCATAAAATTCATACAAGCGTTGTAGTAAATAAAATCCCAAAAGTACTCTTTTCTTTTTATCACTTTTATATATAAGGTGGTCCTCGAATTACATCGTATTGAAATTCCCCATTTCACCCGCTCTCTTGCACTCTCAAATATATATATATGGAGGAAACTGACACGAGTCGAGGACGCGACCCTCGAAGAAAATCGTCTTCTCGATAAATGTCCAATTATTATATATATATACATCTATGTAAGGTCACAAACAATAATGGTTTTTGCAATGCCTTTTTATATGTAAACATGCTGGCATTCGACGCGTCACAGTCTCCCAGTTTAATTTATATAAGACGAGAAAGTTGCAGGCGAAGGTAGAAATGGGTTCTTCTTCCGAAAAATAAAACGACGAGTCGACCGCTGCACAGTTATACATACCTTACATAATATCTATTTTATCATGTAGAAACTTTGTACAAATTCATTTGTTGATCGAGGTACGCGCATAATACGTTCAACAAGAAAAGAGCAGCCTTAAACATTTAATACATTTCATTAAATTTAAGTTCAGCGGCACTAGTAAGCTTGCACGGACATTTATAACGTTATATATATATATAGCTGAATGTGTGTGTGTGTGTGTGTGTGTGTGTGTGTGTGTGTGTGTGTCGTATTCTTGGAAAAGTAGAACCAAATCCCGCTCCGCTGAGGCGCAAATTTTTGCTCGTTTTTTCACCTGTTTTTTCTCTTTCTCGCATGCTTAATCGATTTCGCCGCCAATATTGACAATCTCCGCGGCTGAGGTTTTGGCGGACTTTGATTCGATGCTCGGCTCAGCTCTCAATTACTGCCCTCCAGACGGCCGATATTTTTCCTTCGCGTCAAAGGCAAATTCAATCGTTTATTTAACGTGGTTCATTATTGTAATCGTGCTATTCCGCGCTGCGCAGTCTTTCACGATCGACGTTTTTTCTGTAATTTCATAAAAATTATTCTTGGACGCGATCGAATCTGGACACGAGTCTATATTTGCACCAATAATATAAGGCCAAGCCTCTGAATGATTATGCATCTAAATTATAACTAGCGAATTTTCATTTGGCACAACAGCCGATATCTGAAAACACGCGCATTGCCTTTGACGTGCGATGTTCAATGAAATAAGATAATATTCATCGATATAAGGAGCGGAATATCGGAGGAGAGAGCCACGCGGCAGCCGACGTTATTTATATATTTAATTAATCAGAGCGCATTCAGCTGCGCCGAGAGCCAATCTTCCTCGCCACCTGACCGAAACTGCGCTCGGCTGAAAGCTGCTCCTCTGCGGCTCGAGCAATCTCTCTCTCACTCTCTCGCCGCCCGGCTATACACCTCACATCGAATCCTCGTTTGCGCGCACGAGTTTGCAAATGTTCCGGCCGAAGTTCAGCTCTCTATAATATGGTGTACACGTGCGCTCTCCTCTACATACGCTGACTGCACTCTGCCGTACAACATATACATATAGACGCTTTGCGGAGTTTCCTTTGTGCGCGGGCGCGACCTCCACCTTCATTGCACATCGGATGTGAAATTCACTTTTCGATCTCTTTTTGACAGACTAATTGGATTTCGTAATTAAGCCCCGTCAGCGCGATGCGGTTATCTTATTTAGGTATATACGCGCGGCTGTTTTATATTTATCAGTTATGACGAGATTGATAAGCAAGACACATTTATCGGCGCAGCGATCACTGTTGATTCAAAATATCCATTTCATAAACTGATATGCACTACAGTGATTCGATTCGGAAATCTCGAACACCAGAGATTTCAATTATATATATTGCATACTATTCGCGTTATTGAATTTTACCGCGTCAAATTATTGAATGCCGTTTGCATAATATAAACAATTCATATCACGTAACCAAATTACGCTCGATGAGAATGCGAGAAAAAAAATGAAAAATGTCACCGTGTAAAATCGCGCACGCGAGCCGCGTCTGCAACAAAAGAAACTCCGAAACTCGGCCGAAACAAGACGAGCGTATAGTCCACAGTGTTTTGCCGATTATTATCCAACACACCACGAGCTTTCGCACACAGCTTTTCCAGACGCTTCTCTCCAGCGGAGGCTTCCTCTTCTCGTATTTCCTTTTGCCGCGTGCGCCGAGTCACTTCCGTCGGCCTCGTGTCCCCATTCTCCGGCTGTTGCTGTTCTCATCCGCGCACGGGCGAAAATATCCAGTGCACGCGTCCACGAGACGCTGCTGCTGCTGCTGCATCGGGTTGTTGCCAAGAGTTTATTTTCGACGGCGCTACGCTGCTCGTCTCGCTCGTAGGCTTACGCTTCTTTCCTCGGCCATTCTCCTGAAAGTGAAAAAAAACACAATATAGATGGAGAGGAAGATAGAAATTCTCTCGTAACCAACGGGTTGATTGCTCTGTACTTGATAGTACCTTTGAAAAATCGTATTATACCGATTACGTGTATGCATGTCTGATCAGTCATGCCCTTTTTCACTTCGATTTTGTGACAAAGGCAAACATTCGAAAGATCAATACTATGCAACCATGACAGCTTCAAAAATTTTTCCTATATACTCTCCCTCTGGCCGAACAATTGCAAAATTTACAACAATTTTCCCGTCCCCTATCTCGGCAAAGATCGAACGCGCGCACGCGAGTTAGCAAGGGCCTGCATTTCATCGCACGTCTGACGTGTAGCCCAGGAAAAAAGTTTTGCTGCGACCGCAGCGCCTATTAGCTACGGCAGGCGACAGTTATTGTCGCGAAAAAAGAAAGGACCGACCTCGCGTCTAAATTTCTGGTTTTTCTCACTTTTGCGCCTCTTGTATGCAATACCTCATCCCCCTAATTGCGCCAACAACTCGTCGCACGTTTCCAGTTCAACGGCTACCCAACGCCTCCCCTATTATACGCCTATGTGCGCTATGCGCACGCCTGCTGTTATACACAGTGTGAACGCGACGATGACTCTCGCGGTTATCTCGGTCAGAGCGCGGAAAAAGAAGCTTTTGTTCGTGTGTTCATTATAGGACACGCTGCAGCAATTTTAGGAGGGAAATTTTTTAATTACGACTCCGCTTAAAAACGTACAACGCAAAACGCGCGCTGCCGGCCGTTCCGCGCGGATTGTAGTATTTAACGGAAATTTATGTAAGTAGTCTGTAAACTTTTCCGTAAAACGCGAAAGCTGCTGCGCTATATAATATAGCTGGTAGTAGTGCTGGCTTTGCGCGAAGCGCGCTACCATGTTGTTACGTTAATCTCTTTTGCAGTTACGTAATTTCCTGTGTCGGAAGGCTTGCGTAATTTCCTGGGTATTCTTCGCGTGTTCGCTGTGTATTTATTTTGACTGCGCGTTTTAAAAATAAAGCACATGTATATGTATACGCCGAGAGAGAGAGGGAGAAAGCGAAGTGCGAATATGAAAAAGTTCGCTGATGGCGGAATTGTGGATTTGCGATGATGCGTCGCCACACTTGGATGTTTTTAATAGATTTATATCTCGAGGATGTACAACATATGCAAGCGAGAACAAAACAAACATCAGCTGGACGCGTTGCTGCTGGAATAATATATAGTCAAAGTCAGAAATGTGACACACGTGATGCAAACTTTGTTACGCTATAACATCAGAAGTAATATGGCTGCGCGGACGAATTATTTTGTTGGGGAAATGCATATTTTTACTTTACGAGAGTACGTTATTTTTCAGCGCGTAAATATAAGCAATGTTTATGCTATGCCGAGTTTAATTTGGATATTAAGTTTCGTCATTCGAATGTGTGTTCTTGACTTATATGCGAAAGTACAGGTGAATTCGAATTAAATAAATTATTATATATATTATATATATTATTATTACATTATTATTATTATTTGATTAATATTCTGTCTCGAACTAATGGAAGGATGTGATTCAAAGCATCGAAAATCAATATAGAATCTAAAATAATAACGTTTTATTGATCACATCAATTGAAGATACCCCTTTTTAATACTGTCAACTTGTGCACGTGTGTGCGTTCATAAAGAGTTGTACACGTTAAAGCGAATTCCGCACGCGCCCACTCTCTGTACTTCCAAAAATTTCATCAGTGCTTTGAAAGCCCTAAAAATCGCAAGGAAAAATCGTTATACTCTGCACTGCCATCATTAAAAACATTACGCTGAAAGCTTTCTCCCCGACAAATTATAGACAAATTGTCCATTTTCGATTTCTTTTAGAGTGTGATATATTTAGAGCGAGGGTAATTTTGAGGATGCCCTTTACTCTGAATTTATAGAGCGATCTGTATAAGTTCACTACTCCACGGTTATAATGAAACGGGACAACTGGTTACTAAGTGCAACCCTTTTGAATTTTGTTAATAGACTCGTGAGAATTCTTAAATCAAATATATGTAAAGGAATCGATCGCTAGCTTCTCCCGGAGAAGGTATAATTCTCTCTTGCGCAAAACTGAACGAGATTCTTCTGTATACAGAGATAATAGCACCGGGTAATCGACTACGACGCTTCTCCCGCTCTGGCACACAACAGATATATCGCCATACTTTTCTTCCTCTTTTTTCTCTGATGCCTTGTTACGTTTGGCGTGCTTCGTCGTAGTTACCAGAGCCCGCGAGATAATAGAATATCTCGAAGCTATATCCTGCTGCGCGCGAACTCGTCTCAGTTATATCTATACACTGTAAAGCGACTCTCCTTCATTTATCTAGCCTATCCTGCACTACAGCACGCAGCTCGCTATACAAGACGTAACAATCTGCTATTGGCCTGCCACTATATATACTTATGCCTCTTTCTCTTTCACGCTTTTCCTCGCGTTTCCCATTTCTATATAGCCTTTTTCGCTCCACATGTATATACACACAGACTTTCCTCTCTGGCTCTCCTTACCCAGCTTCCGCTTTGTTCCCCGCTTCTTTTCCGCGATTTCCCGTCTTATTCTCGAGAGCTGCGCCGTTACGTGCTTATATATATTATATATATAGAAAGAGAGAGAGAGAGAGAGAGAGAGAGAGAGAGAGAGAGAGAGAGAGAGAGCGAAGTGTAAAGGGGGTCAGGCTAATGGAATCGGTGCGCGCGAGCTTTTCGTTAACGAGTAGGAAACCCGGATGGAAATTGCGCTTTATACACGCAGTCTATATAGCTGCGGCAGCTGCCGTTATATTCTCTCCCGCTCTCGATGTATCCCCTTAACGCGCTCTCCCTCTCTTTCTTACGCGTGTGCTGCCGGCAAAATAGAAAAGCCGCCCCTTTCTTCCCTCTTTCTCCGCAGCTGGACGCGCATTATATGTCGGGCTGTGCAGCGGTATATACTCTGTACTGCGGAAGATATATCGGCCAGTTGTGTTTCGACACAATGGCTCTGCGTTGCTTGAAAGAGGGAGAGAGAGAGAGAGAGAGAGAGAGAGCAGTGCTATATACACTCGCGGCTTTCTTCTCTTTCTTCTGCGGGGCCGTTTCGGGTCAATTTCCCTTAACGGGTGCCTGATGCATGTGCGCGTGTTTTATATATATAGCTGGTTGGAAGTGCGCGCACGTGAAGAACGTTTCGTGCGGTCGGTTCGAGGGATTTCTCGTAATTTTTCGAATTTTCGCTCGGCTTGCAGAGCTTTTGTCTTGGACGACAACTGCTAGCGTATCTATAATGACTGATTTTTTTTTCTTATCAAAACAGTATTTGTTACTCGAAAGTTCATCTTCTCATGCACGAAAATCTTGGAAAATCGTTTCCAGCGATAATACAGCGATCCTGGAAAGGGCTTTTCGCGTCAGAAGTAGGAAAAGCAAAAAGGTTTCCGCGCATTTTCGACGGAAATACTCCCGCGCGGTGTTCTGCTACCGCATATATACATATGCACCGGAATACCGCGACTTTTCTCCGTCGTCCTATATATCTACCTATATTATATAGTTGTTTTGGAGATCTGCCCCCCCGCCGCCCCCCCCACCCCCCCGCACCCCCGCACTGCCCCCCCCCGCCAAAATAAGGCAAAATTCTTTTCATTTCATGTGATTTGGATAATGTGAAAAGCCCCCCCGCAGCCCCCGCACCCCCCCCGCAAGCACCCCCCGCACAGCCCCCCGCAACCCCCCCCCGCACCTCCTATTAGCAGTTTTTCCTAAAATTTATTAATTGTTAGTACAATTTTTTTTATTTAAGTTTTTTATTAGCAAAAATTTACTACAACAATTGTATAGTACATCGGATAAAATCGGATCAATTTATGACACACTTTTTGAATCATCTTTAACGACATTTTTAGTCGTGTACTTCGCGACGCGTATAATTATTTCGATTTTCTAAAAATATATTAGGCTATATTAGCTATGCACTTATTAAGATGATGTATAAAGGTTACTATTCTCCGACTCTACCAACGAACGACTCGAGCAATACAATACATTTTGGCATAAATAATGTCTTTAGCCTCGGGAAGATCCTACATCCTTTGTAGAAACTTTTCCAAGCCTCATAAAAGCTCATAGCACATCAGTATCAAAATTATATATAACATAGAGAGATAACTATATAAGAGATATAACTTAAATTTATTTTCTATTTTTCCACACCACCTATGGGTAAATAGACAGGAGCGTTTTTTTTATATTTTTTTGTTAAAGTTTGACTTAAAGTTTGACTTAGTTTGAAGTAAATATTCTTATAAGGTTTTTATTTTGCTTTTGTATTGTTAACACTTTGATGTGCGTATACTTAGCATTGACTTTTGCTTTTGTATTGTTGACACTTTGATGTGTTTATACTTAGCATTGTTTTTGCTTTTGTATATATATCACTTTTGCGTGTTTATACTTGCATTGTTAAATTTATAAGATCATAAATGTGAATTATTATATAAAGTCTTAACAAAAAATAAGTGTATCCCCGATAGGCAATCGATATATATATATATAGCGATTTGTTCAGGGCCCTTAAATATATTGGGAGTAAAAATTGTAACTCATGTACTTAGGTGCAAGATTTAAACTAAGTTTTCGAAAAAAATGTTGACAAAAAATAAATTAATAAAGCTAATGAGCAGTTACAAGTATAAAGATTTAGAGTATATTTAACTTGCAGATGATCGATAAATCGTATAGAAATAAGAATTGAGATAACAAGAAAATACGTCCGGATCCAATTTTTATATGATTTGTGCCTTATTTCTTTACTTAACTTGGTCTGTAAAATGCAAAGCTTCCCTAGGTAGGAAACAAAAATTTTATTTTTAATAATTGAGTTTTAAACTAAACATTAATTAAATGAAAAACATATTTGTTTCCTCATTATGCTACGTAAAACGAAAGATCGATCATCAACATATATTAGAGGCCACAGGTCATTTCAACCAACGCAAGCAATGGTTATTATAAGAAAAAGTAGTGGACCAGATTTATGTATAATTGTAACATATAATTGAAAGTGGGAAGAATCAAAATTAATTTCAAAACAATTTCCAAAAAAATGAAAAAAAAACTATATATTTTAAATGCCATAAGCAGTAGAAGTTCGGCGTTAATTCAGTACTTTTACTTTTTTTCTTTCGATTTTCTCTATTTCGACAAACATTAAATTCTTGACCTTTTTATGATCTACAAATTTTATATAATACAATAAGATTGTTCTTGGCCAACTAGAACTTAATCATCAGATAACGAAAATAACAGTTGAAAAATAAAAATCAAACAAAAACTAAAATGGGGGGTTGGCGAGCGAAGCGAGCAGGGGGGCGAAGCCCCACTAGTATATATATATATATATATATAGGAGCTCGCACATGTACATATACACATTCGGATATCGAGAGGTCGGCTGCGGGAATGCGAACCGCCCGGTTATGAGAAAATCCTGAGTGAGACCGCCGACCTTTCCCGTGCTTACTAGCGTACCACTTCTGCAGCCCCGAGTTTTGCACGTCGAACTTTACTGTCCGACCGAAACAACGATATATGGTCGAGATCGTGTTTTCCCTCCCCTATATACTATACTTGCCTCGTCCGCGCTAAAGTTTTTCGACCCTCGACGCGCTGCTCTGCTCGCGAGGATTTCTTTTATTCAATGGGGACCCCTATATATGTGTACACGCAAAATCGCTGTGCGGATTAAAAAGTCCAGGCCCACAAGTTGTTTGCTCAACAAGTGGAAAAGTCAATTAACGGATAATCGGATCACGCGTGCTATAACTGGGTTACTTTTTAATGGTCGTTGCTTGTTTTGTTGTTGTATGTTTCGTAAGCGAGCGCTATATATTTTTGTGCTTATTATCGTCGAGCGACTGATCTATTTTCTCTCTCGTAACGCGCTGCAATTTAACGGGAATTTTTGTTTATTATTTTTGGGTCGTTGCAACGGCTCTTGAAATTTATATACCATATATCGATCATCGGGCGTTTCTCTCTAAGCTCTGACTTCTCGAGTATCATTTTACGCGTGTATTTTTAATGTAAATGAGCCGCGAGCGTATGTCGAGTCTGTAATAACCATAAATTAAATTAGAATTGTTAATTTAACGGCTGGAAAATTAAATTGTTTATTTTGAAATAGTCGCGCGAATGCAGCGCTGAAAAATAACACTAAAATAATAATGCAGACAAAGCGGTACCGCGCACGCCTTTGAATGCAAACAAACTTTATTTATCGCGCGTGCCCGCGTACTGCAGCATAATTTATTACGAGAAATTCCAAAACTCCTGCATAATACCAACTCGATTGAACGAAAAACATGCATGAATAACATTCCGCAGTTAAGTTATTCGAGATCCCGCACATATTAGAGTTATAACAACATTAGAGTTCGACACTGGAAGGCATTAAAACACAAGAACTGATTATTACCCTCGCCTCTTTCACTCGCGTGCTCTCCCCGAACGCAAGGAAAATCGAGGGATAAAAGAAAATTTAGCGAAAATTCTCCGAGAAATAGTTTGCGTGAGATTTCTCGACAGCAGCGGCCGAGAGAGGGTGAAAAAACTGATTTTTCACAACGAGCCATCGGCTGTTAAACCGCGCGCGGCCGAGCTTTTCTCGCGGGAGCTTATATAAAGCCCAAGGGGTCGAACTAGCTAGCTATAGCTGGAATTTGGAGGGGAAAAAAGCACTGGCCTGGATAACGCTTTTCAAAAGCAAAAGCACAAATCGATTACACCGCCTAACCGCGGAGCTTCGGCTATTACAGGAAATGAAATATATCGGAAGGGGCTATCTCTCTCGCGGACCACACTCTTTCACGCGGGCATATATACATGTACATATCGCCGTGCATCATGCACGCGGACAGGGTATACAGCAGTGGCAGCGTGTGCGTATGGCTGGTATAATATGTACACACATGCACACAAGGTATAAGGGAGTGCGAGTATAAGTAGACGGAGATTTAGCTGCTCGGGCTGTCTCGCTCGCGGAAAGCTTCGGATTAGGGTAGTAGCCGGAATTCCGGGCCCAGGCTGACTTTTCGGAAAAGTTTGTCCCTCGGGGGTGGGGCTACACGGAATATCTATATACCAGGGGCTTCGGCTTAACGGCCTGTGCGCGCCTCGCTTTGCTCTATACTGATGCGGGCGTTCGCCGAGAATTTGCAGCTTCTCCGCCTCCCTCCCCCCTCTCCTGCAGCCCCCTTACTTTCGAAGAGAAGTCTCTCGTGACCCTTTGCCGCAAGCCGCCGCCGGCGCTCCGCGAAATATGAGGATGATATCTCAATCGTCACTGCTCTGCGCTCTCTTGGGGGTATATTAATTCGAGCTCTGTCCGGCTGGAAATTGTTCTTATATGCGCGGCTATCACCTCCATACGTGTATACGAGAGTGTATAATTATGATGTGGTGTAACGATTAGTGTGTGCATTTTTTGCACAGCTTATTAGACTTTCCGACTTTCCAGTTTCGTCTAGCTGACGAAGATAGGTGACGCATGGGCAGCTTTTCATTTCCCCCGTCATAATTTGCGCGCGAAATGTATATTTAAGCGGCTTATTGTGCCGGATACTTAAGGCCGCTTATGCTATCACTTTTGATCAACTTGACGCTGCCAGAGTTAAAACAGAACTTAATGTGGCACGTCTATTTTGTCCGCGAATTTAATTCAACGCTGATGCCTGCTCGGCTAGATGTGCTGTATCGTTTACCGCATTTCGTTGCGAGCCGCTCTGCACCGTATTTGTCTATCCCCAATAACCCGATAAATATTTGTATGTTTTTTTCTTTCTGCTGCACTTCGTAGCGACTATACTCCAAGCTGAATATTTCCTTTTCAGAGTGTACGCAGCGCGTCGGAGATGCCTTGAAATTATTTTTCAGTGCGGCACTTGAAATCCCTTTAATCTTGGCGGATGTAAATTAAGCTCAGTCCGCCGCTTTTAATTTATTCTGTAACTTTTCGCAGTTTACAGGTAGTATTAGCATTAGCATTTAAATTACAAGTGCTTACATTTAATTACTTAATACGAATAAGTTGAAATTGTCGCCTCCGCGTGACGAGCTTTTTTCATCGTGTTTTTTCGACTGCTCGGTACGAGCACGGCAACGGTAACTTGTCCGCGACTTTGCACATGACAACTTGAATATCGATTGCAAATGTTGCTGTACCCGTAATACCTAGATATCGCTAAAATTAACCATCGCGCGCGAAACAACTATAGCAACTGTACAATGACGCTTCCAAAATACACGCTTTACTTAACAAGCTGTCACTCACGGAGCCAGCGAATATTAACGCGCGCATGTTCAGAGAGCCCAGCTATGCTATAACTAGACGTCCGTTTCTCCCCGTCGTCGACCACAATGACCGAAACTCCCGGCACTTTTCGTTAATAATAATAATTCAAGTGTGAGTTACGGAAGTTCTTGCGGCGCTGCTGAAATTATTTCCCGACTCAAGTTCTGCCCAAGTCGACAATTCTCCGCGGCGCTACTCCTCCTCTGCGGCAGCAGCAGCAGCAGCGCGCGCGAGTATAGTAAGTCGTTCCGGCCTGTGCTCTCTCTCTCTCTCTCTCTCTCTCTCTCTCCTGCTGCATCGCACCCCATAACGCAGCGCAGCTGTATATATAGCCTCGGGAGCTCGCAGCAATTAGGCTGCTAACGAGCTCTCGCGGGGCCGTGGCAATCTTTATAGATCACTCGAATCCGCTAGCTTTCTTTCGACGCCGCCCGCGGATATTGACGCAGTTTTCGAGGAGGGAGAAATAGAGGGAGGGAGACGCGCGACGTGCCTTTCTACGTAACGAGGATCGGCGAACATGCCACGGAGCAGCGCCGCTGCACATATCGTGCGCTTGATAAGCGCGTGATCTGCGGTTTAATGGCTTTCGCGCGTGCTACTGCTACTGGCGGCAGGCTCGAATTGTTTGCCGGCGACGAGGATTCCGCGTGAATTCGCGTTCTCTTGCCGCGTTTATACGAGACGTTTTGCTGGGAAATTTTGGCTTGGCGAGTTCTGTCTGATGACCAGCTGCGAATTATTCTATATTCTATTTACGGATCGGATAAATTTTTCTTGCCCGAGAACGTAAAGTTTCTAAATCGCTTGGGGAATATTGCTGAATTTTTATATATTTTTCCGCGCGCGTTACGAGAGAAAGCCAAACTAGATGTATACGCAAAAACGGTCAAAATTGCGAGACAAAGATATATTACGAAGCATAGGAATGCGTTTGCCGTTCCAAGGCACGTGCAGTACGGCAGCTTTAAATTTCAACGGGGGTGGTGGGAAGGGAGTAGAAAATGTAGAAAGTCATAAAATGCCGAGGAAGTTTTTATCATGCGCGCGCGCTCACTACCGCCCTGAAGTCGAATTGTTATAGCTCGCCCGTTTTTATTGAAATTTCGAATTCGATCTTCTTTATTACATATCCCGGCGGAGGGAGCATGAAACGAAACTTACATGCATGCCTCGAATAATTTTTCGGGATGAAAAATAATATGCGCAATGTATAGTCAGGGAATCAAATTACGTTTATATGCTTACGGGCTTTCGGGGATTTATTTTCGCGCGAAATTTCTCTTGTTATTTTTATTTATTAATTTTTTTTTTTTTTCGAAATAGCGGCGTTACTGGAGCGACGAACATTTTTAATTGGAAACGCGGCGCGTTCGTTTCGTCGAAATCCACGTGCGGTATAGACGTCTCGTTGATATAGGTATAACGAATCACGTCCAGGGACAATATCATTTGATTATACGTTGAAACGCGTTCGCTGTACAGTAGCAGAAGCAGCGCCGCAATCCATTAGCGCGGTAGGGGACGAAACGTGCCAGTTTTCGAAGTAAGTGCAGGATTGTGTATAGTAACAAAGCAAACTATTCGTAACAAACAACGAGTCTATGCAGCCCTCGGACGATGCTACGTGTGCATACTCCTCATCTCACCGGTGATTTATTTGAAAATCGCTTTCTCTCTCTCTCTCTCCCTCTCATCACCGGACTGCTGTCTCGTTGCCTCCGCGGCTCCTTTTGAAATGTAGCGGACAATTTTAGACTTATTCGTTTCAGTATATAATAGCGAGTGTCTCAACGAAATTATAGCGCAAGGTGCGAAGCGTATATAAGTTCGGAGCTGATGCGCGCTCGCGAGATTGAGTTATGTATACGACAGCTGCGTGTGTGCAGAGAGTTGAGGGCACGATCGGATGCGCAGATTATACGGTCTGCTTTGATTCGAATAACCGCCGAGAGTTATACGGTTTTATTGAATTATGCACGCGACTATACTGTACGAGATTGACGAGTGCTTTGCATTTGGCTGAGTTTTCTCTCAGGATCATTATTACTATATTATCACACGATTGAGTTAGGTATATTTTAGAGAGTAAAGTTCATACATAATTCACACTTGCAATAATGATATCGACGGATAATGAGTGCGGTATTTTATAATAGCTCCAAAAACTTTTGATAAGCGTGCATACTCTATCAATTCAGCATTTCAACTCGTTTCATGAATTTTAATTCGCAAACTTTGGAAATTGGACTTCTCGCGCTTAAATTATTTCATCTCTGAATCAACCTCCGGTAACTGATTCGTAAAGGTAAAAATTATTCTTTGTGAATACATTTCCTCTACTAAGACGAGTAGTAACAGGCCCCTTGGGTCAGACGATTCTCGAATGTCTTTTTCTATTCGAATACACCCGTATAGATAAAAAAAAAACGTTTTGTAACGACGTAATCGGTTAACTGGTCCATAACGAAACGCACACGCCAATCACCGCGTCCATCGCGAGAAAATAGAAAAATAAAGTGTGACTCTCACCTCGGATAAGCGCTGTCCCTCGTCCGTGTCCTGTCAGCAGTCCGGATACACAGGCGCAAACAGCAGTTCACAGCGACAAGAACAGCTTTCTCTCGAGTGCGGTCGAGTGCAGCTACAGCAGCAGCAGCAGCAGCGATGAGGCGACAATTCAGTAGAGCCTTCGAGATGAAAAATAAGACGAGCACGGGACGTTCGCTTCCGCAAATCGCCGCAGTGTTGTCGAAGATTACGAAGCTCTGGGCTTTACCGAAGAATCCACGTATGTAGCAACAGCAATAGGAGCATGGATGACACATGAACAGGTGGCGGTTTGACCGGCGGCGAAAAAGTGCATCGCAACCAGCGGCGGGAGAATTCTTTCATTATTTCTTGCCTCTGTCGCGCTGGACGAGAAGGAGCGGAACGAGTAGAAGGATGTGGAATTGGATGAGAACTTGCCGGGGGTTAAGGCTACAATAAAACAAAACACGATGAATGTCCCGGTGTGCAAGCTGAAACAAGAAAAAGAAAAGGACGGTGCGTTAGTATAATAGCGAGGTTTTTAGCGTCGCGCGCATAGAGCAAGACGCGCATCAGTCTGGATTTATCGCTCGGGTGAGCGCGGAAGAGGATTCTTTTCTCTCTTTCTCCCTCTCGCCTCCTTTTTTTTCTCGAGGCGAAAGCTTAAACAGTGCCGCGAGTCGAGCGGAGTATAAGAAATGCCGGCAGGTTGCAGGGACTCCGCGCGAAGATAAGGACTCTTGACTCTCGGGTTGACGCGCGCGCGCCCGGTTGTAATCGCCGAGCGACGTGTGCGCGTCATTTTGCGCCTTTTTGCCTTTTTCTCAGCGCGGCGCGAGGACTTAATCCTTCCGAGTGGACGAGGGTTGGACATTTTTATTCCGACGATTTGTTCTCCCCGGATGGTTTAATCGGGCGAGGCACAGCTCTCGGAAAACTTGCAATAAATAAGATTTAGAGATGCAGATGTTAAGATCTTTGCTGCTATCTTAAATTTTTGTTTTCCATTCTTAGTTCGTGCAAACCGACCACCGGACAGGATAGATTAATATTAACGTCATAGGTACAGCGAAAATCTCAATTATGAGCGCCCAAACCGATCACGTATATAATAAACGTATTATGATATACAGACGAGAGCTCACCTTGACAGTGCCGCTAGATGCGCTAGAAGCGGGCGAGATCCAGGTCCTCGGTGAACGAAGAGAATTTGTCAATGTCCATGTCTTGAAACAGAAAGAGAGCGATCGTGAGGCTTATCATACTATAGTTGTGGAATTCAATACGCATTAACATATCGGCGGAAAAATATACAAGAGCGCGCTGTTTACGAAAAAACAATCATCTCTATTTTGCGCGCATTTGAGTATGGTAAATTGAACAAAGCTCGCCTCATTGCAGTTGATTTAATAATAAAGGCCGCGATATTCTATATAGTATTATATACCGTCAGTCAGGAAACGGCTGCTGACACGCCGGGATCTTTGATGTGAAAAGTTGCTTTTGTGCCAATAAACGCTCGAAAACACTAAATATGCGGCTTTGCGCAAATTGAATCGATAACGGAAATTCGCACGTCAAAAGCGATATTGCAGTCTTTCATTTAAAAAACCATAGCGCTCATTAATCATATCCCAGTGAAGTGACGAGTTGAAATGGATGACAAAGCAGGAGGTGTCGCCTCGTGAGTGTATTTATTCTCAGCTCTTTTCATAATTCTTCTGAAAGCGTTGCATATGCGCATTCTTTAAAACATTGCCAGGAAAACCTTCTCCTCTCCATACACACAACTGTATACATACCGTGTGGCGGTATGATTTGGGAAATGCTTCTTTTTCATATTCCTACAGTTCTGTTTATTATTTACCATGCCACTCTTGTATACAGCGACGCACTCGCGGGGAGTAGAACGCTATAACGGCATTCTTTTACGCTCGCCAGAGTAAAATACCGGGCGTGCGCGCTGCGAATTTGGAATGTTCACTCGAAATTGAACATGGCATTGTCTGATGATACCTCGACCCGGAGCGCGGCTTAATTCAGAAGTCAGATAAAAGCGCCCGCGCGCGGCGATATTTATTAAAAAAAATGTTTTATTTTGTTACAATGTGCGCGAGGGCCATGTATCGTTTTGTGATTTGCAGATACGCAGAGGGGCCGGGTGTTCAATTGTCACGATTGTCATGCAAATTGAATTAAAATGCAAATACTTGGGACGAGCGTTTATCAATTCGAAATTATTGCCTCATCGCGATGAGTGCCTTCAATAAGCCGGAAGCTTTCAGAGCGTTAAGCTCGCAAAAAAGCTCTCGAGAAGAACAAATGCACGCGCGTATGATAATTTGAGCGCACATATAAAAGCTCGTCGCCACAGTTTTTCGCTCGCGTTTTTCGTCCCCCCTGAAAATAATAGCTCGATAATGATCGATCTCGCAATTATTGCAGCCCGAAAAAACTCAGATCGCGTGGCTACACGAAGAGTCTCTGATATCGTACTGCAAGCTCGAATTTCTGAGACCCTCGCAGTTATATATCTATGTAGCTATATGACCGCGGTTTTGGGTTGCCGGCGCTGCAAACTCGATTTTACCGAGCGAGAGGGAGTCTACCTATAGTCAGCCAAGCGAAGAGCCCCCGGTTCTATTTCCGTCGCTCGTGAATCATTCTCCGCTGCTGCAGTCGGCTATCTGCTACTGCTGCTGCTGCTGCTTGACCGCGACTACTGATGCCCGCGCGCTGCTGGTTAGCCGCTGCTCTTTCTACAGTATGTACCTTGCTCGTGTCGCGAGAGAGTTTTATAACGCGCACGTGAGCGCAGCCGGATACTAGCGCGCGGAGCTAACAAGATAAAACTTATTGCTCGCGAACGAGGGGAAAATAATTTTTTTTTTTTTAATGACGCGCGCACGTCGCGAAGGAAAGCCCAGCACGCGTTCATTGTAATTATAATGTACGTCCGTGACTGATATACCGGGAGCTTCATTATATTCTGATACTGCCATATAGCTGCACTCGTTATTCAAGCATTACAGACTATTCAAAACCGCGAGCTTTTGTGCGTATGCATTATGGAAAAAAAGGGCGGAAAAATGATCGCCAAGAGCCCGAGAAATTAATACCGTATTAAGGACAAAGTATTATACCATTCAATTCTTGCAAATCCTCTTATGAATCTTCGAGAGAAAATTTGCGATTCAAAATTCCGCTTATATATAATACATATATAATATATTTAAACCCCATGAATTTCCAGCGGAGCTCCAGCGCGCAAAGACAAATCCCGACGCCGTGGACTAAAGCCCCGAAGTCCTCGAGTTTGCTTCTCTCGGCGTCTCCCGCAAATTTCGCGGCTGCTGCTGCTGTCGGAATCAAATCAAATACCTCGATGAAAATTCCCTCCTCGTCGCGCGGCGAAGCTTGGCCATAAAAATTGATGTCTCTCTCGTGGAAAATAATCAGGCGCTCGTTCTGCCGTAAAAAATTCTGCTCGCGTACCGGGTCTTCGTTGCTGCTCTCGAGAGTATTATATTATTGTTTATAAGGAGCAACGGAGACGCGCTTAATCTCTTAGCCTCGTTCTCTGCAATTTTGCGATGATGGCGCAGGAAATTCCGCGCGATAGGTAATAGATTATATAGCGAAAGTTGTTTCTGGTGCGTCGCCAAGTCGCGCGGCTGCGATACGCTCTTGCGTGCGTATATCAGTAGCACGAAGGCCTCAATAAATGACTCGTGCTAAGTGTCGCAGGTGCGCAAGAGTTTGACGCGCGCGGAAGAGAATATAACAATTACATCGTCGAATTTCAACGACCTTTCAATTTGTTTCGGCGTGGATTAGTAGCAAAAACAAGCGCCGTAATTATTTTCAGTTTGAAAAGTAAATATGCGCAGTTCTCGGAACGTTCGCGAGAGTTCGAGAATTTCAATTGTGCTACTATGGCGAAATTATTTATCAACCGAGCTTATCTGTTTATCAAACAACGTGTAAGCTATTTCGATTGCGAATTAATTAGTTCTGTGTTGGTTCACAACGACAAAACTTTGCGAGCTTGTAAGTTCAGGTTCAAAGTTGTTCTTCGGGATAGTCAGTTAAATTTTAATCAATTTCGCAAAGTACCTACAGAAGTGTTTTTCCGTTTTGAGTGTTTGCTCTTCGAATATACAAGGCAGTTTTCTCTCCTCTTGAAAGTTTACGTTCCATCTCGGCAAGTTAATATAAAGAGAGGCAGATATATATAAAAGCTAACCGTGGCCTATATTACTACGCGATATCTATAAAATTAAAAATTGTACGTTATTCATGCCTTAAAATATACATGTTCATTCTTATCGTCGTGCCTCTCGTTGAATTGGTAAAAACATTTTCAAACATTTAAATCGAAAGTCGGATTTTTCACATTGGATGGTCGCGTTTTATCTCGCCTCGCGAAGAGTCGTTTATTTATTATTGACGTGCGCTTCAAATGAAAATGTACTCCTTCGCAGCGGATTGTTTCAAGCGAGAGGGCTCTTTTGAAAAATGAACGATCATCCTACAATTTCCAAGTTACATCCTAAGTACACGAACGGATCTTCCCCCGCGCAAATTATTCATCAAACGCGATCCCTCAGCTCGGCCGGCGCCTTTCCACGTTAATGAACACATCCAGTGCCGAAATACCTGATCGATAAGTCAATTTGCAAAAAGAAGTTTTCGCGCTGCTGCGGCTCGACAAACTGCCGTTTTATTTCCACCTCTTAATTTTTTAACTTTTTAATTTCCATTTAATCCGAAGCGAAAATTTGCTGCCTATAACACACGCGGCTCTTTCTTCTCAAGCTCCGCAGCAGCAGAGCAGCAGCCAACATACAATGGAACTTTTAAATTGAAACGAGCTCCCGCTCGCTAGGCCTAGCATACCATTATTCGCGGGATAAAAAAAGAATCGGCCGCTCGTCGTCGGCCATTTAATTAAAAGAATTTCAATTATCACTGGCGCGCTAATGCGCAGATTCGAAGGATTATACCAACAAATTAAAAGCTTTCCAGGAAAACTGGGACGCGTGACGGCGAACTTTACAAGTGTATGTATACGCATCACGGGACTGTATATTCGCGCGCGTCCTCCCAAGAGACCGCCGTTGGGGGGGGGGGGGAGAATCTTGCTTCCGCGTGAGCAAAAAGTTGGCTCGATAGATAAAAAACAAAGACAGCAGCAACAACAACGGCCAAGCGCGCATCACTTCTCCGGACAGCGGCTGTCGGGGGAGCGGCTGATCCTGCGTACGCTGCGCATGTACTCTCGCCCTCTGTCTCTCTCTCTCTCTCTCTCTCTCTCTCTCTCTCTCTCTCTTGCCACGTAATACGTATCGGACTATACATTTCACGGTTGAACGAGGCGGCCCTTCGCATGCACCGTAGACAATTTCCCAAAGGCTTTCAGCCCGATATAATGGCCAGGCCGAGGTATAAACTAGCCCCCATGTGCAACGCTGACTGTGTGCTGCCGCGTGTACGGCTGTGCTCTAGTGTCCGATTCGACGCCTGTGCACTGCGGCGAGGAGTAGCTCCAGCACATAAGTAAGGCTCGCTGCATCTGCAGCCGGTTCCGGAGATGCCGTCGTACTCGTACCCGAGCCCGACCGACACTACTGCAGATGAAACACGCGCTAATTCTCTGTCTTTGATCATGCGCGGAGAGAGAGCTTCGTTATCTGATGCACAGCTGTCTATATATAGCTCTTTATCGCCTTTGCGCATAGGGACTCGTGACTTGGATGTTTCATGGAATACTAAGATATTAGGCGACGAGAGATAAGCTTGTCGCTTGATTTCGGAAATCTCAAAGACATACGGCCGAAAGCCAAACTTCGAGATTTATCATCTGGGGCGGGGAAGATTTCGAAAAATTTATAGCCTTGTTTTGGTCGTACGAAAAGCACTTCGTTTTCTCGAAACTTTTCGCTCGCGGGACTCGAAAATTTTCGACTTCCGTCGACTATCCCCCCTCGTGCTGTACACGCAGCTATCGTCACAGCGCACACGGACACGCGAATAAAATTGTATAAGTCTCGAGGAGGATGGAGAGGAGGGGGTTCGATTTGAAAATTGGACTTCTCGGCACGTTCTTGGCTCGATGTGCCATTTCACTTCGATGCGCCGATTCTTCTCCCTTGTTCGAGTGATTCCACTGCTACGCGCAATATTCTCTCTCTTTCTCACCGGCTCATTTTCGTTATTTTTTTTTTTTTTTTTTGTTCTCTCTACTACTCCTCACCATCACGGAGTCTCTCTTGCAGAGTTCGAACTCGTTGCCGTGCTACGGATCGACTCCTACTGCTCCGCTCGTTTTATCAATTTACGGAATTCTAGGCACGTCAGTAATAATCTTTTCGAGGGGCTTTTCCGTCTTCCCGGGAGCGAAGTACGCGCAACGTGTAAGGAAAGAAGCTGCGCGAAAGAGAACGAGAGAGCTGGAGCTCGAGAGAGAAAGAGAGGAGCAAGTGATAAGGACCTCACGGTAGTTATGCAAATGAAGAGATTCATTAACCGGCTAGAAGTTTATTATTCTTTTCTCCGTTGGAGGCTTGGCGCTTTACTCGCTCTAGGAGTACATCTCGCTTTCGGCTCTTTGAGGATGAAATTCTGATTCTCCGAACTGATTTGCGCGTAGCTTCTTCTCCTTTTATAGTCGGATTCCGGATGCGAATTATCATTAAGGCGCAAAATGACCTGCTTCTCATTGTTATCTCGAAACGAATTCAATCACAGTTCTAGCGAGCTGTGCGATACAACGATTTATACACAATAACCCAGAAATATGACTCTCTATGTAATACCCAGAAATTAAACCAGTTTCCTTCCAGCATAACTATTGTACTCCCCTGTGATGCGATTACGCGAAGGAAAATGTCTCGCGTGCGCGCGTGTTTTTTATACGCCGGAGGCGGACAAAAAGGAAGACTCGTTCCAGATTGAAGATAAGAGGATTATGCCGAGAGAGCGTCTCTGATTAACAGAAATCCTGCCGTAGTAAGTGCTTAATCGCTTTTCTTTATATAAGCTTACGGCCAGGCGGAAAAGACGACGAGGTGGGAAAAGCGTTCGCTACAGCTACTGCTTGCAAGGGAATATAAGGGCATAAAATGGAGCTCCGCCGGAACAAAAGAGAAAGAGAGTATAAAAGCTTCGGAGGGAATGTTTATAGTGTTTCTTGAAAATTATCGCGTTTTGAATGCGCCTGTGTATTTGAAGTGATATCAGCTGTACACGCGAGCCATGTATGGTTCCGAGAAAATACGATTTCACTTACACGCGCAAGAAAACAAGCTCGATCAAAAGTATCAGTCCTCTGAATCAAGCTCACAGAGTCTCTACCGCGTGTCGTTTGCGCAAGTAAGGTGACAACGGCTATATCGCGCTCACGTGGAAAAAGGCCCCCGGGGAGCTGCTCCTGCACACACGTGCAAACTGCTCTGCGTTTTAGCTTTTCCTTCCTATCCCCTGCTGCTGCAGTAATTCTCTGCCCTGCGCGCTCGCGAGAGAGAACTACAGGGGATTTAAAGCTCTTTCACTCTCGGGCCACTGCGCCGCGTGTGGATATGTGTGTGCGTGTGTTTATATGTGTGTTCGCGTATATAACCATATACGGGACCACTGGCTTTTCGCGTGTGGCGCTGCATTCATCCCCTCGTTAGTCCTGCTGCTTGGCTCTGGATTCGCGCGCAGTGTCGTTATGGTTTAATACGTCCACGTAATGTGGATTCATTGCCCGGCGAAATCGCCCACACGTGTAAACATCGCGGCCGCGTGTCGTCCTCGCGCTTTTTCTCTCTTACTCGCGAAATATGAAAATGTCTGCTGGATTTAGGACTCTGTTTCGCCGTTTTTCTCTCTCGTCGAAACGATTATACGTACGGCCGATTTATTGAGACGGCGATTCGCTTTCTTTGATTGCGATACGTCTTCGAAACCTTATAGAAGCTCGCGGTGAAGAATTGCACACGCGAGTGAACGTCAAAGCTCGAACTAATTCTGAGAATTAATACGATAACTTCTTCCTGCCGCGCTTGAACTTTAGCGCGAGACTTGGCCGAAGCAGCCATATACACACGCATCCCGAGTGTGTATACATATACCTTCCTATATACACCGCGAGTTACAGGGCGTCTCTCGGCCTCGGCTTCGCGTCTCGAAAGTCCGCGGAAGTCGCCAACACGGTCAGGTTTAATGAAAGCCATAAAGTGTTAGCGCCGCTGGTATAGGCGAGAGAGAGAGAGAGAGAGAGAGAGAGAGAGAGTGAGAGAGGGGGGGGGGGAAGAGCTGCTCTCTTCTACTTGGCCGATCTTACACGCTCCGACCATATATATACGCGAGCGGGCTGTATTAAAGCGGCTGAGCCAAATAGCGTCCCGGGGCTTGTGAGCCGCTGTACACTGTACTAGCTTCGGTTTCATTAAATTCGCGATCCGCTCTCAACTGCTGTACGCAATACTTCCTTTAACGCCCTCCTGCGAGCATGTGCCATCCGAAACAATAACTCGGATTATTATCCTTGCTTGTTTATGCTTTGTTTATAGCTTAACTCGCCTGAGTAAAATTTACTCAACAAGCCTTGCTCTGCTTTTTAAGCAAATTTTACTCTACAGCTGAGCAATATTTGTTGAAGATTTCTACCCGTGTATAGTATGAGAAAGTCGGTAATCGGCTTTACACACACACACACACACACACACACACACACACATATATACACGCTCCGACGAAAAAGAAACTTCACATAAAACTCTCGCTTATCGATATATTAGCTTTCAGTCAAAGTATCGTGCATTATTAGGTATAACAAGCATCATAATGGCAACCGTCAGCTAAACGTTTCAATTTTCCAGAACCAGCCCGTCTCCCCTCGAAATCGGCTCGAGCACTGCTTACGTGTATTATACGTATATACATATAACACAGGTTCGTCGTAGCGTCCTGCGCCAAAATCCCCGGCGCGCGGCGGATGAGCGAGTGGGTGAAAGAGAGGGATGTCGAGTGGCGGTATAAAAGCAACGCGTTTAGCACCGCCGATGCATAATCGTACTAGCTAGCAGCGATGCCCTCTCGTGGCTTGTCTTCCTGCTCTTTCGCGGTATACGTTTCCTCGCTTGTTCGAGATTGACGAGGAGATTTTCCTCTCTTCGACTAACTGATTTCTCATCGCTCTGGGCACATATATATACAGAATTGATCAAGTTTGATTGAATGAAAATGAAATATTTCCGTATAATCTTGCGCTAAAATATATCCGATCGTATGAAAAATAATACAATTTTGATTTGAAAAAGAATTCGATTGAAGCTTCTGCAATGATTAATTATATATTATACAAAAGAAACTTTTGTACGGTACGATGCTTTTTTCGGGTAAAAAACTAAATACTTCATATTGATTCAATCGAGCTTTTTCAATGCTAAATTAGCCCGTGTACGAACATGCACTCTCGTCATTGTGTCTGCTCCGGAAAGCAGCTACGTTCGCAGCGCGACGGAATGCAAAACGCGTCTCTTTCCGCAAAGATTTGCATCCGAATCGCCGCGTGTACCGCGTACTTCCGTCGTTCGATTATACCGCTCGCGTCACGCGCTACACAGCAGCTGTGAGCATAATTTTACGCTTGCTTGTACACTACTATAGGTAATGACGACGCCACTCATCGCTTTCTCGAGTCGATCGCATCAGTGTATAAGTACCACTGGTCCGCAACGAGCTTTTGTCATCGGCGGTCTGTGTTCGTGAGTTAGTGAATACAATCCAGTCTCTCGTGTTTTGCGTGATCCTTCGCAATGATCTACTTTCCGAGGAGGAAGCTTCTCTGAATACAGGATTTTCTCTCCATTGTTTGGACGGTTTTTGTTTGGCCTCCGGCTCGAGGAGTAAAGAGAATTATACCGATAATCTTGCGATCGGAACTCGGTTATGATATTCACGTTAATGGTGTGTATATTTAATTTGAACAACTAGTAATCAAATAACCACATCAGTCCGAAACTTGTAATATTATTGGAACCGCATTAGATATATCGGCCGACTCGCGGGCCAAACTCGATATTATAATCGAATAACTCATCGATCAACATAATTTTTGCTCGAATAATTTTCGCACGCATACGTAAATGCATACTCTGTATAATATGTTAGCGCTGCAGAGAACGTCACGGAATGACACGTTGCGTTAGAGTAATTATATTCCCAGCCCGAGTGCCCATAATCTAATAGGTCGGGCGACGGTGCTGCAACTGCCTCTCCCCTTCAGCCGCAAATGTGAATTGATATTGACGCGCGGAATCGCGGTTTCACGGTGCGCGTGTGCGTTGCCGCAATTATTGATATCGCTACTCTAGGTATAATCGGAGGACCGAATGTAATATGTCACAACGCTAATTCAGCGCAACTCGATCGAGCGCAAGTCCATTTACCAGAGAGACTCGGTCTGTGCGGCCGAGCCGCCGCCGGCTCGCTTCACTTTTCATATGCAGCGTAAGCTCGAGCTCTCTTCCGGCTGAATGTTCTCTCTCTCTCTCTCTACGATATGCCGTGTGTATTACGCGAATCATCGGATATGCCGATGCTAATACGTTCAGTCCTGAACGACTGCCACGTATTGAGCATCTGATATTGTTCTGCTGAGTGCTTTTCGATTTTTTACAATAGGTATTGATCGGTCTGCTATTCCTATTGAGCGCTTCGTAAAAGTTACTTGTATAATAGGAACATCGCATTTGACCATTTTGAAGTATTAATGGACGTAGCTAAGTCTGATGTGATTCAGAAAAGCGAACCAGTCAATTTAACTTGAAGTATATTTCATTTGTTCATTTGCAGCAGAAATTGACAGCTTCCCGGAGGAATCGAAGCCCAAGTGTCAAAACTAACAAACTCAGCTAGGTTTGACGGGCGTGCCGAGAATATATTAGAGGATACAAGCCGATCTCCGTTCGATCGTTGTTTTGCGGATACGAGTCAACGAACAAACTGACATATTTCAACAATATTGCCATTGCTGAAATATGCATATCGCGCTATTGGGTGAATAACATATTTCATTTCTCGATATTCACTACACATTCTCCGATTATCGGTATTATCGAAAAAAAGGGCAACTCGCGGTAGATACAGCGCGTATAACTTGTCAAAATTTCGTACGAGTTGAAAATTTCAAATAATAATTACGAGTCTTCCGAGACACATAGCTCAACCAACTGATATATCCAGCCGCAAAACTCGACGTAAGGACGAAATCGCACCCGAGGGACTTTAGATTAGTGCGATTTTGGTGATGCGGGTGTACAGAGGCGAGAGAGGGCTAGTAAAGTTTGCACATATGTTGCTCGTGCACGCATAATCGACTTGTATAGAATACATATTTTATCCGCAAAACACACGGGGAGTTGAAATTTTAAGGTTACAACACGATTCCCCTGAAACATTACCGGCTGCTTTTATTAGGAGATTTCATACGGGAAAGTCGCGTGAAATATTTTTCAAATACTTGCTACTGAATAAAATTGCAGTTTCTTGTGCTCTTCTAAGTGGATGTCTCGCGAGACGCGCGGGCATTTTCCATTTCTCATCGCGTCGTACTCAGCTTGACAGAAACATTGAAAGAAGAAAAAATCTCAGAGTGAACATCCATTCATGGCGAAGCGCACAAAAGGAAAAAATCCCGACGACGATGTAGAAATGACGAGCGAGCTCGTTAGTATTTTTTCTCGCGCGTCTGACCATACTCGGATAAATCCACTGAATCTCAAATAGCAAAAGTGCACCTTAACGAATTTGGCATCACGCGCTTCTCGGCTCACTCGACATTCAACGCGCGAATACACGTTGCGCGCGAAAAGAAAAGTTCGAAAAATTAGCTTTTAATCGAGCCTACTCAGCATTCAAAGTGTGCAATCAGCGCGCGCGCGTGCGACAAACGCGTCAATTTGTTCGTTGAAAATTGCAATCGCACGCAGCTCGTGGCATAAGCGCTCGTTAATGAGAAAAGCTCGATCGGCGCGGTAGGCAAAAAAAATTAAAGCCTCTCTCTCTCTCTCTCTCTCTCTCTCTCTCTCTCTCTCTCTCTGTCGACGCTGTGCGAAAATGCATCAGTCTGCTATATATATATATATTATATAGCAGAGCACTATATAGCAGCCAGCTTAATCGAAATAACCGCGTGTGCAGGGCCAATCGATTCTCTTTCGCCGTGAACATTGAAAATTCCCTGTGATTCCGTGACGAGGGCCACGATTGATTAGCGAGCGAGAGAGTGCAGCGCTGCCGCGCCCGTATTTATACAGCTGACCTCGTCGTTACTGCCAGTGATTTCGGTAGTGGCGGAGGGAGGGGGCGTAACTGGCTAATGCGCAAACTGTGAACGAGAGTCGCTCTCGTTCGAAATTAGTCGCACGTATATGGCGATTAACCATCTCGAATGATTGCGCCGCCGGTAATCGGGGCAGCGCAGGGGCACCGAGGCGCGCTGATGATCTTTCGTCGCGCTGGCCACTGCGGTAGGCTGTACCTGAAATTATTTCGACGTTTGTGGATTTAAAGTGCACGAGTTTCAAGACCGACGAGGGCTGCAGTGAGCCCATGCCTCGGTGACGATGATGTATGCCGTTTGCTTTGTAACCGGTACGTCGGAAGCTTCGGGTTAATTTTACACATACGTGGTTCAGTAATATAGATCTCGATGTAGATCCTTTACAGTTTTTTAGTTTCAAGTTTTTTTATAACTCGTTTAATTAAGAGATATTTTTAGAGAATTTTCGACGATCGATTTTGTTCGTATTCAGACTTTATATTTAATCAAAACATGAAAAACAGAAGAGTTAAAACTGAGCTTTCAGAGGTTGAAAATTAGCTGTGCTTCTGCAAAGTCCCGTAACAGCGTTACGCGAAATAAATCGATAGAACGTGCCATGATCGAGGTATATATTCATTGCGTAAATTCGCGTTTCGTGTATATACCAGTAATATCTCATAAGCCATTACCACCCGCTTATAATAGCGGTATTGAAAGGTATCAGTCAATGTGGCGCTGCAAAATATTGCCCTGACCGTGCGAACCACTGATTATCGGAAAAAGAGAAATAATATCATTTCATTGATATGTTCATCGAAAACGTATACATTCCAGGAATTAATTCAACTTTGTCGATCGCATACGATATTTAACGTATAAAAAAATTAATGCACTTATGCGATATCAGCTTTATCGCGTATACATTGACTCGTTTTCACTCCTTTTTATTTTCTCCGATAATAACGTACATCGTCCGCATATCTCCGGCTTTCTCTCTATAGGTGTATACCATGAAATAAAAATATTGATGAAGCGATTTTCAATAAGCGGAAAATCATTTGTCCCGCCGCCACTGAGCCCTCGAATCCCAGCAGCATAGACGCTTTGGAAGTTTACGCTGCGAGCGCACACGAATCGCCTCCTGGCTCGTTATTTACAAAGTGCATATAAAACCACGGCGCGCGGCTATCTTGTATATACAGATCGGACTTTGTGATTGTGGCAGCGGTGCGGCTGCCGCGAGAAGAGCGTAAAAAAAGGTTCGGCTGTGGGGAGGATTTGTCCAAATCTGTGTATTTTATGAGTCAGCGAGCCAGAAAAACCAATATCCTCGCTAGCGCATTGCTGTTGCGGCATGCGCGTGGAGGAATGGCTTTCGAGTGTTAGGATCGTTGAATGAATTTAAGCCGCACGCCGATTTAACTGCGAATTGCCGAGTTTTAGCCTGCATTAGATAGAATCCGCTTGTCCCGCGGTGCTGGTCCTCTCTGTGGGGATACGGTTATACTACGTGTGCGCGGCTCTTTCTCTCGCGGCGTCGCTGTGTTGTTTAGAACTGAAAAGTAAATCCTCTGATATGTGTGTGTGCGCGCGCGCTATCTCTCTCTCTCTCTCTCTCTCTCTCGCTGCGAAAGAATTGTGGACTTTTGCCGCGACGTTCATTCTCTCGCGGGATCATGCGCTTGTTTATGTTGGCGGCCAGTTTTGTTTATTTTTTCGAGCGGTAATTATACAGGGCTGAAACGTATATTGTTATATCGTCATGCATGCATTCCATCCGAGTATGCCATTCTTGGAAATTGTACCCCCGTTTATTCAGTGCAAAAGATTCGCATACATTTATATTTTAGAAATTGCGGTTAAACGAAAGCTGTAAATGCATATATGCGGAGTAAATTATCAAGTACTTTGAAAGCTCGACGAAAGCACGTTAGCCATTATGGTAGTTTCGCGTATCATGATAATAGTATAAAAAAATTCGATACCGCACTCTTCTATTACTCTAGCCTATCAATTAGTCTTCGTTAACTGCTTTCGAAAGAGCTCTTATGCTATTACGATAAAACGTGACCGCGCACTTACTTTATAAATGCTCATGCGCGTACATGCTCTTAAATCACGCTTTTCTCTCCCGTATTACGTTATGTGTTTATTCAAAATTACTTTTTGCTTTATTTATGTACACATAAGTATGTATACTGCAGTGTGCCGGGCATGATAATGCATAAAAATAACGTTTTTATAAAATCGATAATTCGCGAAAGAAGGAGCGCTGCTGGTAGCTGTGAGTTATAAAAGTTGGAAATTAATTTTTCTTCTCTCGACAACGACTTTTCTTAGAAAAATCTAAAGTCGACGGTCATCAAAGCGGAATTCAGCCGTGCGCGAGTTTTAAAACCACGAAGACTCT
Organism: Pteromalus puparum; assembly: GCA_012977825.3. NCBI lineage: Eukaryota > Metazoa > Arthropoda > Insecta > Hymenoptera > Pteromalidae > Pteromalus > Pteromalus puparum. The sequence continues at coordinate 54,639,378 of CM053172.1, forward strand.
ACGATCCGCAGTCAAAGAGACCTTTGAAAGCTCTATGCACTACGTTGGTTCGCACCTTCTGGAGCATGACATTACGCAGTATCGGAACACAGTCCAGTGGCTCGGTGAGCTTGCTTGTCGTCGTCGTCCGTCGTCGTCGCGAAATTAATGAGGCGAGATCTTCGCGCATAAAGGAGCTATCCGTATATAACGGCGAGCAGGAGCATCAACGATATCGCGCGCGACGTCGATGACACTCGATCCTCTCCGGCAAACGGTATTATACCCCGACCCACGTCAAGTGGCGCGAGGCCGTCTGACCGATCGCCGACTGTTCTACGTTGAGCGTTAAACGTTTAAGGTTTGCCGCCACCGCGAGATTTCAGCCGGCGTCAGCGGAAAAGTCTCGGTTTTAGCTGCGTCGGAGATATGGATGTGTGAGAGTACTCTTTGTGAGAGAAAGAGAGAAGAGGGGGGCAGTGATTTCGTACTATACGAGGCATGAGGCTGGATCGTGGTTCGTACGTGCGGTTAATTTTCGAGTCGAATGTCTTTGGCCGGAGAGAGCTGACTTTCATGTGGTTTCGTTATGTGTGAGCGCTGGTCTTTAATTCTCGAGAATCGGCTTGAGCGCGCATTATCATTGCCGTAGCTTAGCGCTAGACGCTTTGGATTTTAAAGCTGTGACGTGAATTATGAACGAAGCGCTTTTTTTTACTCATAAAGCTTTACATCAACGATGGAAAATTCGTAAAAGCATGCTAGAGCATCTCGTAGCTTTTATACTTAACTAGAATTTATGGGATATCAAATAGTTTATGCGCTGCTGCACAGAAAATGATGTGTCGCTGCGTAGCTCGTGTAATAAAAGTGCTTTTAGTCTTTTTTTTTTATTTTTGCGCTTTCTTGTTTTTAAAAAGCATTAGCGTTGTCATAAAACTTCTGCTTATTAATTCAATCGGAATAAGCTGTAATAGTACATTACGATACTAGTGGCATAAGTCGCACTTTACGGCACGGCGTGTATAAGCGCCCGAGCGTAGCGAGTACGCTTAACGCCGTGCTATAAAGAACGACTCATGACACTTGTATCGTACAATATTTTACAGCACTGACTCTGTAAATCCGCCATGTCACGCCTATCCGTGGCCTAAGCAGTCCGTTTTTGCACCGTTAGGTTAGCGCCCGAGCGTAGCGAGGGTGAGAAGCACGGTGCAATAAAGGACTACTTATGCCACGGATGGGCGTGACATAAGTGCGGATTTATGCCACTCAGTGCTATAAAAGCTTTTTGAATGTTTTAACGCGAACAAAGGAACAAAAATACGTTTTATATTGTAAACTCATTTTTTTTTTATGTAAGCATGCATAACAACGGTTACTGAATTTTTGCCAAAAATCAACAATGTCCATGAAATCGTGAAACCGTACGTCGAAAGAATAACTCGAGAAAACTCGTTCATCACGAGCAGTGAAAAATTCAAGCAAACAAACTCAAAAATTTGCCAACGCAACCAAATTTCGCGGAAACCAACGAAATCAGAAGAACTTACGGAGTAAAAAACACTCACCCCCGGCAGTTGGAGTACAGACTGCGGAAAAGGAGCGCGGCGATCTCGTTATCGGGCAAATTACCGGGGGCAGCCGGTGCGCGCATACGTACATGTGTGTGTGTGTGTGTGTGTATATATATATATATATATATATATATATATGTGCGATTCCTTTTTTCGCCCCAACTCTTTCGTTGCTATCGCGTGACCGCGAGAGGCCTTTGGATCAGACTCGGATGCTTCGCTAAGCGCGTGATTGATCCCTTTTCGATAATTACCCCGTGAGCAAGTGAGCCGCTGTTGCTGCTGCTGCTGCTGCTGCTACTACTGCTGCGCTGGACGTGCGCCCGATGCAGCTGTGAGTTCCGATCGATTCGCGAGTGCTGCGGCATTATTTTTATTCTTTTACAAACGGAGTTTACCATCGCGAAGTGTCTTCTAATGAACGATGTATATTGTTTTATAAATTATTAATTATGATCGCAGAAAAATAAAACGTAAGATCGATCATTATTATTTTATTTCAAGAACGAGCAGAGAAGCTATTGAAATTTTCATTGTTTCGAAGAAATAATGAAAGTATTCAAAATATCATCAGTATTGCAAAGATCTTAAATAAATCTTAAATAAATGAACGTTTCCATAATTACAGTTTTATTACATTTATACTTGCATACAAAATTTAATGACCTATATCGATTAATTTAACCTACGACAATAAAATAAGTCCTCGAGCATATATATACGCTCTCGAAGAAGAATCGCGAAGTATCGCCGAAAGCGAAGAAGTTTAATTTAACAGCCTGCAGCCGTGTGGCGTAAGTAGCAAGGGAAGAAAAAGAGCTCGAGATAATACACGACACGCACACGTGTTCGCGCTGATGCACTTTATGATTCACCTCCTCTCTCCCATCAGCCTTTCCGTAGTGCAGAACCTGCAGTCAATGGGGACGCAGCTGTTGCCGAACGGGAGATTTATCATGCGCGTCCTCTCGTAATTCGTTCACGACACCCCAGGTAAGTTATCGTCGCGGTTAAGATATGTATACCTTGTGTATAGCCCCGGCGTGTCTGGGGCGCCATCGTATTACTCCACGTCTTCGCGCGTACACACACACACACACACACCATATCGACACGATTGATGCCCTTTGCCTCACTGACGAACGCGTGTGCGCAAGTCGTTTTCGGCAAATGCATTGGTACGTAAAATTTTATACCGCGCGAAGCTCTTACTCGTTCAATGCTGCGGAAGCGCTGCGCGAGCCGTTTTCGACATCGGTATTGCGCTCAATATCGGTCGTTGCAAATGCGCATGGAATCAAGTACGCGCATGATGATTTCCTTACGCCTGATTTTTTATAAGTTACATGCCGCATGTATCAAGTCAATTTAAAACTGATTTAATCAATTTTTTGTTTAGGTTATTTACGTTTTATATCAGTTTGTAATACATCACTGCTCTAAAAATCCGTGTTGGGACCTGTCAATTTCTTGCCAAGAGTTCTAATGCGTGAAATAATTTTTCTATTTTGATTCAATAGCTATTGGATTTACGTCGATAACCATCAATCAATCAAAATGTCTCTTTTCGCGTCGACCGATATTATCCATGATGAAATATTGAAATTACAACGACGAGGTTTTCCCATAAACAGAGGTAGACGTAAATTGTATAATAAAATAACAATGAATCATTCACGCTTTCGCAAACATTATGAAGTTTGAAAAATGTCGCGAAGCTGATTACGATTATTGTATAGAGTGCGTATAAAACAGTGAATCGATCGCGTGACAGTAAATTGACTTTTAACGCGCTTACATATTTATAATATTCTACTTTATTTCTTTTGATTCTAACAGTCGTTCAATTTAATTAAATCGCAAAGAAGCATCTGAAATTGTAGAAATTATAGCGAACAAAGAAGTTCTCGAAACATCCGTACATCAACGCTGATAAATACTTGAATAATCGCGTCCAACGAACTCGGAGAATTTCCAATTATCTCTCGAGCAAGAATACGTATATACCAAGAATCTCGAAGCTGCAGCAAACCATCTGCAATCTCTCGTGCTGTGTGCAGTATATAGTATTGATTCGCGATGCAGCAGCGCGTATAGCGACCGGACGCGCGTATATGTATATAACCACGATCGCTCCTGCCGGGAAAGTTGGAATCTCAACCGCTGTATACTCCAAGAGAGCAGTGCCAGACTAGCCACGGAATAGGAACGTTCGCGAAGACGGAAAAAAAATCGACCGAAACCGCCTCCAAAGTAGTAGTAGAAGAAGAAGAAGAAGAAGAAGAAGCTATACCACCGAGGTATCGCGCAGTCTGAACTTGGCGAAAATCCTCTCGCGGCTGCAGCCGTGATGTAGCGATATTTCATTACAGCTAAGTATTTGCAGCGGCAGCTGCGCAACTCTATACGTATATACATATATATATAGCCAGACGAGTGCGGGGAAAAGTATGGCGAGACTAGCTACACGGGCGGTATAACGAAGGGGGAAACGATGAAAATAAGATTCGAATGATTCATTGGGCTTCTTTTGTCGAAGCCGGTGCTATAGCTCGCTCGCTCGAGAAGTTCCATTAAAGATTCATCATACGAAGCTTGTATCGGATATCGATATTGTTCTTGGGTACGTATAGGTGTTCCATCTGGTAAATTGAATATCCTTCGATACCTAATCGAACGCCGCGTTGTAACAAATGAAGAAGCGCTTTATATCCGAACGCGTGGATTTAAAAAAGTTATCCATTGATTATATTCTCCACCTGGGCGTGCAGCGCGACAAATGTAATATCACGTCGATCTGCTTTTAAAACTTTTATTTTCGAGAATGATCGTTTAATGGCAAATCCCATCGTGAATTTTGAGCGCCATCGTGGGCATGTCCGACAAATCCCGCCAAACTTCCGCATGAGCTCATTCCCGAAAAAGCCTCAAAACCGGACGCGCGCGCGCATAGCATCATCGACTATACTCTTAGCCGGCGGTGTAGTATAGTAGTGGCGCACCTGCACGTCGGCTCCATAATCGGCGTCGGGATCGCGCCGCAAGCATACATAATGACCACGACGAGGACCGACCCTCTCTTTTCCCTTTCGCGCACATGGTTCTGATAAGCTGCGGCACCCCATCCTCTCGTCTGACCAAAGGCTACCATATCGCGTCAGGCAAGAGCGAGAGGGAAGTTGCGGCAAAACCGCTCGGCGCTCCTCGAAACTTTTGACACTCTCGACGCATTGATATTAATATTACGCGGTTTGGGCCTCGAGCTTCCCAAGTTTCCCGGACCAGCTTCCAAGCCAAGTTTCCCGCGAGTTGCATATCCATATACTGCAGCATTTATACGGTCGCGCGGTGCTATAAATGCATGCATATGCGGCTCCTTTTTCGTGGGTTTCTAGTTGAGCTTTTTTTTTATTCTGCGGAGCTGAGCCACTTTTCTCACGGGCGCATCAGTTTCATCTGCGGTTAGCCTTTTAGTTACACGAGGATGAGACATATTAAGGTGCAGAGCCAGGTATACCTTCCAGCCTACTTATCTGATGCGGCCGAATTTTTATGTGCGCACCTGTGTGCGACGCGCGGGGTTGCATCGACTCGAATCAAAGCTGTGCGCGTGTACATGTGTGCAGCCCTGGTGTACTTGATGTGATATTGAAGCTCCATATATGTCTGCGGTTTGATGAGTGCGCGATACTTGGCTGGAAATATCTCGGCGCGCTGTAATTGGAGAGCCGTAGGTTTGTGCAAATTGAAATTAGCTGATTAAAAGAAAATTGATCGGGCGGCCGTGCCCTGTAAATGTTTACGCTTTTTCGATGTTTGTATAATCCTTGCGAGCGTATAGAGCCGTTACATCCACCGTCATTTTGTGCACACTGCGAGCCTTAATTAATTATATCGGTGTGCACAACGCAACGACAATCAAAAGCCCTAATCAATCGTACATCAGTGACATGTTCGTTCTGAAATAGCTCGCTTGTTTGTCATCCGCAATAAAGCTCTTTGCAAGCTTAGCTTTAAAGTCAGCTTTAAAGTCAATATTTGAAAATCAACGCTATATATACAACGTTATAATAACCGCAGCGATCGCTGTAACATATAGCATCGAAAGCAAAATACTTCCCCCAAAAGCGCCTGTAAAAAAAATAACTTTTTTTTACAGGCATCAACAAGCGCAGTCGCTCCCCGAAGCGACGCGCATAAATTGTTAGAGCCGTATACATCGATAAAACGCCGCGATGCGTGGCGTCCTCCGTTCTCCGAGCGCGCAGCGTGTTTCGTTCGCAAACAGACGATACGAGCCCATTGAAAGGCAAAGTATATTCGCGCAAGAATGACGCGGAACATGTCAACGTGCTGGTACATTCGAAAAAGACACTGGCTGCAGCTGCGCGTCTATAAAATAAAGTATGCATGTGTGTATACGCGCCTCTCGTGTGTATGGAGATATATAACTGTGAGAGAATGGGTCAGCTATACAGACGACGGCGCAGTGTTCGTTGTAGTTATATGTGTGTAGCGGGCGTCAGGAGTTGGGAGTTGTTGCCGGGAGGGCTGGGAATAAAAAAGAAAATACTCTCTCGATATGGTCTCTTGCGGCTGTATGGCGTATGCAAACAGTCGATTCGCGCTTTTTACGCTCGAGTCGTTGATCGTTCTCCAGCTGCTTTCTCGTTCTGCGCTCTTAATACCACATCGACCGCGATCCCGTTTTTTATTTCGCGCGCAACTTTGGCGAGGGTCGTAAAATAAAAGGGCGAGGCAATGAGAAAAAATAATAATTTCCCGCCGAGTAGCGGACGATCGCAACGAGGCACTCTTGCTCTAAATAGTTCTTTTCAATTTATTCCACTGCATTTTTCCTCTTTTCTTCCGGCTGTTGCGAACCAGCTTTGCTGTATAGAGCGCGCGGCTCTGAAGAGTTGTTCGGTAATGATGATCTCTTCAGCGGAAAACCTCTGGCTAGGAAATTATACCGGTTAAGGCTGATAATTGGACCGCTTTGAATCGCGGCGTTATTGTTGTGAAAAATACAACGAGCTATTCATCATTTATCAGATTTACTGAATTTGTTCGCGTCGGCCAGTATTCTCGTACCTTTCATCAGTGTGAGCTTTTGTGTTGCGCACAATGTGCTCATCGCTAAAGTTTATTTTACGCAAAAGCAAATTTCAATTGAAATATTTCTCTCAGCTTCGTGTTATAAATGGACAAACCGAATGAAAACTTTAACAGAATCGAGCCTCGTTAGAATCGTCCCCGTCAAACGTATAACTATATTATATGTGTGCGACTTAAAGAAAAATAATCAAACAAAAAAAAATCTGTACAACACCTACCTTTGGGAGACAAAATAAGATGGTCGGAAAAATCAGCATGCACAAACAGAAGTTGTCCGTTGGAGGAGCAAAATAATGGTGTGCGGCAAGCAACAGAATGCACGATGAGAAAATCGAAAATAATAAAAATTATAATGAAAACAAAATAATGCAGTTCAAAAACAACTACGAAGTCTCTTTTTTTTTTGTTTGAGGTGATGATGATGTTTAATCATAAAATCAATAAAATTAATCAATTAAATAAATAAATTAGAAATTTATACACATATTTATATATAATATATATAATTTGATATAAAACATAAATAGGGTCCCGAGACTGCTGGAGTACACAGCGCGCACATTTGCTCCAGAATTCGCTTTCGAGAGTGGGGCTGATACTCCACGAGGACTTTCGTGCGCCTTTTGCTCTCTAATTGTCGACGAAGAAAAAAAAACAAATAGTACACAACGAGAACGAACGCAAATAATAATACAGAACATACGGAGAAAGAGAGAGAAAAAAAATCATACAAAAGATAGAGTGAGTGCGCCGGTGTGTTGTTCTGAAAGAGTAGAGAAAAAATGAATCGAAAAACGAACAAAAAGTCACTCGCTCGGTCTGCTCTCCTGTCCCATCCGCGTATATATAAAACAAACGCCGCGTGTATTATACGTATAAAAACACTAAAGATACGCCGAAGACGTGACGCGCCGTCGAGGGGCTGGAGGGCACCTCCTCGCGCGCAAAAAAAGCGACGCAGCCTCTCCCGCGCGCATCCTAAACTATCCGCTGCACTGCTGTTGTATATGCACCTCGTTCTTCATTCTTCTCCTCCTTTTTCTTGGCGTTTCGATTTACTATTCTCTGCGTTCTCTTGTCCCAGCGTGAAATCCTCGTTGCTGCTGTGCTGAGCGTTGTCCGTGTATCCTTTTGCTTTCTCTCTATCTCAATCTCACTCACTCGTTAATTAGCTTATCTAAGAGCGCATACGACATACACACAATCACGCGCCGCGACCTATTTTTCTTTTTCTTTATACAACGCGCATTATAACGCGGCTGGTCGACTCTTGTTAACTTTAATTTTCCCGGCCTCGTCTCGATCCCCTTCCACCAGAGAGCCTGTGCCATTCGGTGTATACGCACGGGGGTACGCGAAGAGAGGTGGATCAGGGTCGACGGTTTTCTTATTCGGCCTTCTAAATTTTTCTCTCATCTTTTAGGAATGAGGTACGCAGAGACCGGGCTGCTCGCGAGATTGCACCCGCCTTGATAATCTTAATCCCTCTCGCGCGTCGAGAAGGTATATTAATAATACCTGGCCCGAGCGGAATCATTTTGATAATACTACGCTCGATCGCGATCGTACACAGATTTCAAATTAAATCGTAGAAAAAAACCCGACTCTTACACGCAATCGCATGGTTACAAAGCACTGCGAGAAAAACAAACCGTCGACCGCAGGAATATAGACGGAAAGAAGAGCTCGCCGGGGGGACACTGCAGATAAGGGTGCGGGTATATAATAGGTACGAGGGAAAACGTTAGCCACGCGCGCCGCGTATATGATCGCAAGCTCGAAACGAAATCCTGTTTATCTAGTAACGCGCTGTATATATATGTATATAAGTACATCTTGCCCGTTGATTATGCGAGTAATCGTCTGCTCGTTGCGTTTTCTCTCGTCGTCGTCGTCGTCGTCGTCGTCGTCGCTATATCGTTATTGCGCCTTGTCGCAGTGGGGGTATAATAATTACAACGGACAGCTTCGTCCGAATGAGAGCTTCGTCGCGGCAGAGGAAAGAGTATATGATGGGATGAGAAGGTCTGTGTGGATAAAGGAAAGAGTGAAATAGGCTTTTGTCGGGATCGAGACCCGGGACTCTTTGGTATGGTTCTCCGTAGAAAAGATAAGAGAGAATTGCGAAGAAGGTGAAGAAACGGCGCGCGGCGCCTCGAGGTGTCGCAGAGAAGAGCTCGTTGTGGTGTAGTTGGAATGGCTAAATAATAACACTGCGTCGACCCTTCTCCGCGAAAGCTCGAGCGTCGCCGTGGCGTCAGCTCTCCGTCTTCCGATGCTTCCCCCTTTTTTGATCTTTTAAACTTGTAATAGCGAAAAAGAGAGAGGTATTGTATACATGCTATATACGTCGGTACACGTTGTAATATATATATATATATATATATATATATATATATATATAATATAGTCCTAGGGCGAGGCGGGCCGTTGCGCGCGAGTGTACGCGAGTAGTCGCACGATTCGCCGACACGTGCGTGCTACTGCCGCGGCGCGGCTCGCCGCCTCGATTCATCGCTCTCCCACGCATTCCAGCTCTTTTAATTACAGTCTCATCTCAAGTTTCACACACATATATGTATATGTGTATATATGTATATATAATGATTGCGCTCTCTCGCACTCGTCGTTTATATTCTTCTGCAATGGCGTACCTGCATCGATCGTTTAATAGTAAATAATGATAATGATAATAGTAATTATTAATAATGTATATGTAATCGCTCGCATCGAGTAGTCTCTTTTCTTTCTATATATTTATCGTCGTCTTTGCTAATGCCCAACGCGGAAAAGCATCGTTATTGGCCCAAGCTTGCGCTTTTTCGTGTGCTTGTCTATGTGCCTGTGTGTGCGTGTGTGCGTGTGTGTGTGTGTGTGTGTACGTGTGCGCGCGCGCGCAGGTCGCGTAAACTCGCAAAACCTGCAGTGTTTGCGTCGCGCGTACTCGACCGTGCGTGTTTGACATATATTCGTAATATATGCGTGTGTACGGTGTGTCGGTATTTCTTATGCGTTCAGTGCGCCTCTCGACGGCTCATATGTATATATACGTATGCATTTATATATGCGTGAGCGTGCCGCTCGCTTCGCTTGTGTGTAACATGATATACGTCGTCTCTACAACGTTCGACTCGCGTCACACGCCGCCGCGAGCCTGTTTGTTTTCTCTCTGACTCGTATACGTGTGTGTGCGTGTGTGTGTGTGTGCGTGTGGTGGGTTCGTCGTTTGTTGTGTTTTTGCTTCGTCAGTAACGATCGGGGAAACGCCACAAGTAAGACAAGGTACTCATTGGGCCCCGATAAACTATCGCTAGCAGTAGTACGAGGTCGAGAGTCCGAGCTTGCAAGAAAAGGGTGCTCTGTGACGGTTATACACACTTCCGGTACTGATGACGTCCTTGGTCTCGCATCTCAGCCCCGTGAAGCCTTCCGCGCACCTGCGAACAAGCACCAAATTAAAGAATTATTAAACATTTTTTTCACAATGTTCATTCGTATTTTATATATGTCACATTGATTAATGGTTATAAATATATGATTTTCAGGTCATGACTCGGTTCGTGGGCAGTAGTGACAAGCGTGCCAGGTAAGACACCTTAATTTTAAATTATGTTCATAATTATATTATAATATTGTAATATGCTCTAATGTAAGTGATGATCAAATTAGTTTCTATTTAAATATCGTGAAAATTTCTCGGGAATTCAGTTGTATTAAAATTTAACTCTCGACTTGAAATACATTCCTCGCATCGTTTCGAAGAAAATTACAAGCCGAGTTACGATATAGTATTATGACTATATCACAAAAGAACCCAAGAGTGTGCCTATACAAATCGCGATGATTAATTCTCCCCATCCCAGCGATATATCAACATGTCATAGAAACTCTTCCCCATCGGATACAGAGACGAGAGCCAAAGCAAAATATAACCCAAGACAAACAAGAGCTGCCAAGTGTGTGGCTCGGTGTCTGAGTGTCTGATAGTAGCATTTAAAAAATGATCAACATATACGGTTCGCCCGGACAAACGAGCGAAATGATTCGTGCGCTAAAGTCATATGCACACAGCACACACACACACTAGCTGCCAGAACGTGCAAGAAAGAAATGCCAAAATCCAGTGGCTGGCGCTGACGGAACGTGCCCGCTCGCTAAGAACGAGGGGGAAAAAAGAGAGTGAAAAAAAAGAAAGAGGTCGAGACGTTTCATCACACGGCTGGCGGAATTTCTTAAATATATCGCGCTGTCGCGACAACGTGAAAAAGCCGTGATTTGCGGATGAGGAGAAAAAAGTTTGGACCTGTTTTGCTTGATTCGCATCTGTATATTCTACAGATATTGCTCAGAAGCTTAGATCGAGCAGTGGACATACACATTCCGGCCGCGAGCGCATTACCGGATATTTAAGAGTAGCTCGATCACGAGGGGTGAGGGAAACCGAAGAGAGCGATTCGCGCGATTGATCAAGCCTGCGCGCAAGAACTGCAACGATGAACGTGAAAAAATTGAGTCGCCCTGGGGCACACACACACATACACACGCGCGCCAACTGTAGGGACCGAGAGAGAGAGAGAGAGAGAGAGAGAGAGAGAGCTGGCGTTTCTTTAGAGAGGTAATTCGGTGCTGCGGTTTGGTTTATTTATAGCCGGTTGGACTATAAAGCGAGCGCGGTGTCGTGCCGCCCAAAAGTGATCCCTCGTGTGCGTGCGGCCACCGTCGCTCTGTGCACGTGTGTGTGCGCTTGTATGTGTGAGCGCACACGAGACGGTCAAGAAGAGCGATCCGACTACAACGCGCTAAGCGTATCGCTTAGTAAAGAGACAGAGAAACAGAGCACGCTGGGACGCAAATGAGAGAACGAAGAAGAGCTAGTATAGAGGCCGGGGCAGAGTATAGCTTTGAAAAAATATAGACATAGGCTGCGCAAATGTTGTATAAATGAAATTCATATTTGCCAGATAGCTCGCTCTGGTAAGAATGTACAAAAGGTAATCGCAGAAATGGTTTCTGAAATCTAGATTTCCATCAGCAACAGCATCTGGCCGACTGCAAAACTCGACGGCGAAAGAGGCAGAAGAGAAAACGAACAAATAACGAGAAGAAAAAAAAAGAACGCGCGAGACAGCCGAAAGAAAAATACAGAAGCGTCTTCGCTAGATGTCCAGCCGTCTCCGGCATATAACGAATCTTATTTTTGTATCGGTGAATTGGGTTGAGGCACTGTCTCCGCCTGCGCCGTCGTCGCTGTAGATGGCAGGCGGCCTTTCCACGAATCTTTCTCTCCCCTCCCCCTCTCTTTCGCTCAACTCCAGTCGCCGCGTTTTTTTTTCGTCGCTGCTTGACGGCGATCCATCCATCCGTCGTAATTAAGCGCGCGAATCTCTCCGCGAACTTTTCTGAAAGCTGCGATGCCGTCGAGAGTTTTATTTTGCATAGCGCCAATTAAATCACACTCCGCGGAGTGATTTTTTTTTTTTAAATAACACCCGCACTCGTTGAATTTTTCTTGACGATGTATTTTTAGAGCCGACCGAGAGACGAGTTGCGTTTCGTGGCGGCGGCTGCGGCAATGCTGACGCGTTCCTTTAAAACCTTGCAAGCTATATACTGCGTCGGCAAGTGCGACAGTAGTATTGGGTCGACTAAGGGCAGACGATCGGAAAGGTATTCGCACAGGTGCCGCTGGGTATAATTGGCAGGCTGCGGGTTTTCGAACTGCAAGCTACTGTACCATTGGGAAAAACACGAGTATTCGAAAATTCATATTTGCAGACAGGCAATGGAGTCGATTTCGTGATTAATTTTGCAAAATATCGTTTCTCGGGGGAATAACCTGTGCCAAGCTGCGGGTGGATCAAAAATCGTATAATTCGCAGTAATAAAATACTTTATTCGTCAAAAAATAGATATTTATTTCCGAGTTAGAAACTTTCATTTTTTCGGTGTTTTGTTTCGTGAAATGAGTTTTAAAAAAACAGCAGCTTCAAAGTCAGTTAAATGAAAAATATCGAAAACCTACACGGCCCTGCAAATATATATATATGCCGCGGCAATAAAATTCCGAAATGCTGCACGTTTCGCGCAACGAGGATCGCCCGAGTCCGGTGTGCGAACAGTATACGATCATCGAAACTAAAAGCCGTTTGAGCGCGCACGGAGGGATTTCAATAGAGCAGAGCTCGCGTATTATTTTCCATAAACTCACTGGCGGCGCGCGACACGCGAGGATTATAAACTTTTTAAAACAATCCAGAGCTATATATCTAGCTTACCTATTGAGCTTCGCGTCCAAAGTAAAAAGAATATACCCGACGAGCTTTCAGCGTATATGGCCACAATGAAGCGTGCGCGCGTACAAAGCCGATCCGCACTCGCATGCGCACGATTCCCGAACGTTATATCCTCTTGAAAATTACGTGTTGATCGCCGGGTGACTTTCACGCTGCTGCTGGCACCCGCAGTCTCGTTTCAAAAGATAGCGTCGACGACGCGAAAACATTTCATTTCGTCGTTCGCCGAGAGAGGAATATAATTTCAGCGCAATGCATCAAGCGACGAGATTTTCGTGAAAAATTCACTTGTCGCGTCCGCGGCGCGCGAGAAATAAAATTCGTTGGGACTGATTTGAAGGTGAGAAATGTGCAAGGTCGCGCTTTACAGCGAAAATTTCGGAAAGCCGGGATAATTGGATGAAACGAAATTCAGCTGTGTCGCAACGAGGAATTGGAGTATTTCACGCTCAAAATATAATAATCTGGAAAGATGCAGAGCTGGCGCATAAAAGCGCAACGTATTATATAGCTTGCATGCCAAGAGAGCAAAGCTTATCGATCTCGGCGCGCGTAACGAGTGAAATTTCCGACGCGTGCTCTCGCGTGTGTTGCGCGCACGGTTAAAAGACCGGCGCGAAGAGAGAGAGAGAGAGAGAGAGAGAGAGAGAGAGAGAGAGGCGTCACCCCCATTGAATAAACGTCGGAGATAACGGGTTTTTGCGCCCGCGAAAGAGCAGAAGCTCGCGTTGGCGGAGGGAAGGGAGCAACTGGCGCAAAAAGCAAGCGAGAGTGAAGCGCGCGCGTTTGGTAATATCACCATGACGCTCTCGCGCTGGATATATTCGAGCATAAAAACGAATGCTTTAAAGCGAGCCGTTAATTTAAGCTTGCCGTCGTAAAACCGGCAGGCAATCCCAACTTGGACTCGCGCTTATGGCGCCGTGCTGCTGAGAGAGGAAGGATTGCCCCGATCGAACTTGCGAGTTTCCAGGGCTCGCGCTTTAATAACTATGGCTTCCACTGTCCCGCTGCCGTCGTTTCTTCCTTCGACACCGCACCTCGAGCCCTCTACACTTTCTTCTATACCTCCTCCTCTACGCGCGCTCTCCTCTTTCTTGTTTTCTTCGCGGCGCCGCAAAGTTTCGCGCGGTGGCGATAGCTCGCGCGGATGTATGGCGCTTCTGCAACTTTTGCGCCGCTGAAGCTTCCGCACGGATCGAGGCGTCGGGATATCGATCTCCCTGAGCTGTCGTGCAAGCACGTAGTACCGGCTGTTTGTTTTAGCGGGCTGCGGACTCGATTGTTCCAGGCGATGGAGAGGAGCGTCACTGCTCCGATGCTACGCCGGGAAAACGGTTTAAAGTTGCTGATGACATTAGACTGCCAGCTCGCTCTCGCTCTGCGCGAACGAACGTTCTGTGGACGGGGATTCGGAGACGCGTTTCGCGATGAATATGCTGCGCGAGCGGGCTTATATTGAGTTTGCGCGTGGCGTCGAGGACGGACTAACCGAGATTTTGCAATCGCTCGAGGAACCGTGTTTGAACTCTCTCTTCGACGCTGAAAGCAGCGAATGTGTACTCGAGAAGCCGGTGTCTGACGGCTAACGTCACGATTAGATTTTTTTTTTCAATTTGCTTTCTGCATACAACGAGAGCTTTGGAAGACGGAGGTCAACTTTCAGTTCTCGAGCGGGGTTTTCTCCGCGCGTACTTTCCCGAGATCTTTGGGAAAGGGATTTAGCAAGTTTAGTTCTTATCTAGTTAATTCAATGTTTTGTCTCGAAATGAGAAAATTGCGTTCATTCGCCGCGCTTGCATCAGGAACGAAGCCCTGATGGGTATACTCTCCCGGCGGGAGAATTTTCGCAGATTAATCTCCGCGATTCTACGTTTATTAAAATGTTATGCGAGAGCAGCCTAGATTATGAGAATAAATGTCGGAAATCGAGAACGCGTCGATCGCGTCATTAGCCATCGGCCTTACATTTGCGCATAGCATATGATGGATACTGACAGGATCAGTCGCTTTCGCGTATGATCATGAGCGACATGCGCTGAGCCGGCTGTGGGAAGGCTTTATAGCGAAGAGGCTTCGGCCGAGCACCGCGATATTATAACGTCAGCAGAGGGTTCCGCTTTATGCCGTTCCAGTTAGAAGCTTTTCAATGAAATGCCAATCAGCGTGCAGTAACGTCTAGTTTCAGTGTCAGTGTGCGCTATACTGTCGAGCCCGATTGAAATTTCATCCAACTTGCGCACTCGATATTACCGAGAGCCGCGCCATCTCCAATCAGCTGTTCGACCTCTCTCTCTCTCTCTCTCTCTCTCTCTCTCTCTCTCTCTCTCTCCCTCTCTCGTTTCCCAAACCCAGTACGGCTTTCAACAACGTTCCGGGAAAGCCCTAAACATTTGAGTTCACCGCATATCAGGTCCGGTGTTGTATGGGATCGATTTTTTCCATTGTGCTCGTGTATTAATCGTAAAAATATATTCACAAAGATGTATTCCGTAGCCTTTTCCAGTCTTGCTCACTCTCCAGTCCCTTCCCTTTTAGCGTTTTTATGACCGCCGTAAAAGTCAGCTTTCTTTTCAGAGCTTTCGCACCCGCGTTTGTAGAATAAATAATGTAAAGTACAACGAGACTAACGAGAGCGGAGGCGGTCGGCGTCTAGCAGAAGGGAGAACGAGCTGCTGCGCGATGATTAAGTATAGAGTAAAGGCAAACAAGCAGACGACGCCGAGCTAAAAGGCGCCACTCTCTCTCCCTCGCCTCTGCTTTGCTTCAGAGGTGACTATGAGTGGGAGTCGCCCTAGTGTGTGTGTGTGTGTGTGTGTGTGTGTGTATAAATACGAAAGAGAACGATAGAGAGTAATTTCGGGTGATGCCCCGACCTTTTCGCGGTTTGCCGAATTTACTGACGCTTTCGCGAAACGCGATTTCAAAGATAACACACTCGCTCGGCGACACGCGAGCGAGTGAGAGAAGTGGAACGGGCCGTCTGGGCCACCCGCCGTCGACTATGCGCACGGAGGAAGATCAGCGTATGCGTGGGTAGGTGAGAAATTGCATAAGAAGAGGAGGGAGTAGGCAAAAGGGAGAGAGAGAGAGAGAGAGAGGGACTGGGAGTGAATTAGAGAGGAAGAAATGAATGAGGGTAACTATACGCGCGAGGTATAGGTGAGGGAGGTCGGATAAAAACGAGAGCCGGGGAGCAGCCGAAGGGAACGTGTGTGGGTATACGTGCGAGGAAGCTAATGACCAAGAGAATGAAAGAGATCGAGAGTGCGCGCGAGAGGGAAAAATAAAGTGTAAGTGGTAGAAGAGAGAGAGAGAGCGGCTGTGTAATGTACCGCTGCTGGTATGAATCGCGCATCATTATTGCGCATTAAATATTGCGTTATTCGGCTTTATTCGACCGCATTTAGACCGCGAGGTCGACTTTTGTTCGGCTATAGGAAATCGATTGCTCTATACTAAGCTTGTCTATGTTTGAAATAGTTTTGCAGCTGTATATTCATGATCTCGGTACCAAACAAGTAGTGCGAGTCAACGAGAACATCGAGTCGAAAATAAACATTCAGCGCAAAGTGCTGCTCAGTTATTCTCGTAATTACGTCTACGTCCAAGCAGGGATGGAAAATACGAAAATTCCGAAATAAAAGTGAAGCAGATAAGACGCAAGAGGCGTGTATGTATGTATACAAGCCAGCGGACGCCAGACTATACAACTACGTAGCGCACACCCACTCATGTGTACACACACACACGCACACACACACACACACACACACACACAGCTAGGGTAGCGCACAAGGCCAACACAACGCCGCACACAGTTGTTGCTGTTGTTACAGCGGAGTTCCAGAGAAAGAACACACTAGAGTACTTTATTTCGAAGCACTGTGCACGCGAATCTGGGCCCGCTCTAGGTTACCTCTCTCGTTTCGTTCTGGTGCACAAACACGTACACGCTGAAGAACTGGGTTACCGTGGGAGAGACAGCGCGGGATTCGTACGAGTGCAGGCGCTTATATGCGCTGCCTTGCCTATACCGACATCTAGATAAGGTTCCCCTCGGTCAACCGAGGCTCTCTCCCTCTCTCACTATGTTTGCCTCTTAACCACTGACTTTCTTCCACCCCCTCGTTTGCTCTCGCAGTTGTATCTCTGTTTTTCTTCGTTCGCTTTTTTCGCTCTTGCTCTAGGGACCTTCTTTGCTTTTTTTTGGGAGGGGGTGGGTAAAAAAGGGACGAAATTTCACTTGACTCGCTAGCGCTTTGCGCTGAGGTGGGGTTAAGGGATGAAAGTGATTTTGAGAGCTTTTAGGAGTTGAATAAAGTTATTTTTGAGAGAATCTTATTCAATTTGCTTAATAATCATGAATCGAGAATTCTGTACGAGGCGCAAACTAACCAATTGAATTATGCTGATTCTAAAATGAGTTTTCCGTTTTCTCACGTCTTGATTCGATTGCCAATAAAAAGTACGTATAAGAGTCGAGGGTCGTGGTAAAATCAGACCGCATCGACGGTAAGTTATTAAAAAGACACACATTTTCTAAGCAAAGATTCCCCAAGTTTCCGCGAAACTTTTAAATCACCTCTCTTCGCGCTCGGTGTTTCACTGCGCCAACATATTCTTCGCGCGAAAGTTTTTTCATTATGTTATAATTACAAGCACGCAAGATTCCCCTTGGCCGAAGAACTTTGCGAGCCGCGTCGTTAGCGATTGAAAGTTGATAAAAAGGTCGCACGCCCGGACGGAAAGTTATACGAAATAATACACAACAATTCAACGAAGTATATTAATCCACCGAGAGAGAAAGAGTCTCGTCCAAGTATTATAGCTGATGGCGACGAGTCTCCCGAAGAGCGAAGAGTTACGTGCCTTGGTCGGATGAGTGAGCGCGGCCGTTATAAGCAGATTTATACGAAGCCATAATCCTCGGAAGCCAAAGGACGCCTCGGACGAGGAATGACGGAGTCTCCACTCTCTATCTTGCTCTTGCTCTCCATCTGTATATATATGTATGTTTCCAGCGGTGGCCGGAAAGAGAGATTCCATCGTAGAGAAGTGGGGTGGAATATCCGCGCGATGTCGGAGAACGCCAGCTGCCGGGACAGGTTAACGCCTGACAAATTGGCACGGCTTCTCTCTCCCCCCCCCCCCACCTCCCGCTCTCGCACGGTCATTTTCCGCTTCGGGAATGGCTAAATTTGCCGATGCCCTGGCTCCCTTCCTTCCGCCGCGGCTGCTGTGTGTGCCTGTCTCCGTCGCTGTGATTCGCTCTCGCGTACACGCACTCCCTCGCGGAAGAGAGAGAGAGAGAGAGAGAGAGAGAGAGAGAGAGAGAGAGAGAGAGAGAGAGAGAGAGAAGTTTGTTATTAAGTTGCACTCGCGACTCGTGTATATCTCTCGCGCTCGCGAGGCTTCTCTTATAACGAAAATGAGACGAGCGCGTGAGCGTATATACGCGAGAGGGAAGCTTTGTAAGAGTTTCCAAATCCGTTTGGCAAAAGTTTTACTACTTCGGAATAGGGGCGGATGGCGCGAGTAGAGCCGACGAGAGAGATTTAATTCACTTTGTGATTGGAAAATTGCGCAGCGATATAACCCGCGATAAGCTGCGTCGTTGCAGCGATCGATCGATCGAAACAGCTCGGTTTCTTATTGCTCGTAATCACGCCAGTTTGCGCTCTTTATAAAATCACGTCGCGGGGCATAGGCCAATACGAAAATATAACACGGGAGATCTATAAATATATACGAACGAGTAAAGTTATAATTGCTATCCGTAGACTAAACTAACTCGAGAACGGCAAACAAATCGATTGTTCGTATTAGTCAAATTGTTTACACGCAGCGCGATTTAACTTGATTTATCGAGTATTAATGTTTTGAACTGAAAAACATAAATTTTGACTTAGGAAAAAACAGCGATATAAAGATCAAAGAAGGATGTCCAGAGATTTTCTTTTCCTGCAGATGTAAAAATAGTGATCTATTAATATATCGTCAACTCGTCTGGCTTTATTACCGAAACCATTTTGCTTATTCTCGAAGCACCTGATGATTGGTGCAATAACGCGCTTCTCGTATCGATTTTAGGCGAATACCGGGCGGATCGTTATATTCGATCGAAGAATGTCGAATGCCATCCTTGCCGCGTGTCAATTAGACGTGGAAGCGAATTAATCACACGAAACACCGCTGCGGTTTCTACACTCACTGCGGGTAGAAACTGTCAGCGCCGCGACGATCGGCGAGGGAAACCGCGAGCGAATTCTCCGACGCTTCTGGATTTGCCTGATTGGATATGAGGGGGGAAGTGCCGCGCGCCACTGTGACGAATACTTACGGGAGATGTATATATTAGCATTATACGATCGGAGAGAAAAATAGGCTGAATCTTGCGCGAGGTCATTGCGTCGACGTTGACTGAATGCCGAATCGTCGAGGGACGGATTGGCGTGCCTGCTTAAATTATTCATGCGAGAGAAGAGAGTTGATCGCAAATTTAATTCCTCCTGGAAAGATGTCGGTTAACATTCTCATAGCGAGCGGTGGCTAGCATACTGCTAACTCTATACGAAACGTTGTTGCAGATTTTACAATAATCACAGCTCTCGACATACTATAACGCGTTTGAATCATCCTACCGCGAGCGTGTGTGTCATCGCACAAAGTAGGTTTATGTATTTGTCGGGGCAACGAAATTTTTTGCACTATACCCTTGCTACCGCTGACGATGTCGTATGTTTCCCATCTCGACTGTGAGTCTCCAAAAATATAAGATTTGTACGCTCTGTTATAGGACTACTGTTATAGGATCGTACGCGTAGTATACATACTTGCGACCGAAATCAACACAACGCGAATCTTTTTACCTATACGCAATATTGTTACATAATCCGCGCTCTGCTTTAATAAATCAATCAGCAGAGTGCAATTCGCGTACATAAGAACTTCAGCTAGCTTGCAGGCAATATTACACGTCTCTGCAACCGCTGCGTATAAATTGAATACAAAACCATTCGTTACCCGTTGACGAGCAAAGTCGAGCATTTCAAATTAATCAAGCGTTCCGTGAGAATGCAATTAGTTTCCTTGACGTTGCGACTGTGCCAATCTCGAGTCCCGGCTTAAAAAGCATCGGAGTCGATTGAGCGTAATCGAAAACTTTGTATTTACATTATCGAAGACTACGCAACGAAGCGCTCTTTCGGATAAATGAAGCGTGTTGTGCAGCGTACAAAACGCTTCATATGGGTCGTGACAACAGCTGCAGCAACGGAAACGGTCAAGATTCGCACTTGCCCGCGCGTCGGTCCATGATATGGCAGATAGGTGTGCGCTTTCGACGTTGTTGTACCGCGCGCACGCATATGCATGCGCTTGCCTATGCAAACTCTCAGTCGAGATTTTCATTTTTCGAAAAGTGAGCTTATTCGTACGTACGCTTGGCATAACGCATTTATTTTTGCAAGAGTAGGTAAGAGCGTTTACGTTTGTTATTCTGCAGCGGCGCGCTCGCTTTTTTTATTCCGTTTTAATTAGAGCTGCGCGTGTATGAGGTTTTTTTTTTTAATTTTCCACAGCCGAGGGAAACAGCCTCTCGGCAGAGATTTGCCACTCGAGCCTGTATAAATTTCTTATCAGCGAAATGGAAATTTTCTGATGAAAATCTTCGTGTATACGCACAGCGGCGGCGGCGGCGGTCGTCGGCCACCTTGTGTTTTCCGCGGCTTTGAGGTATTTCATTTTATCGCGCACCGCTACTCGCACTCCGTATGAGCTTTTGTGCCTGACATTTTTTGCTTCGTTTTTACGAGCTTTCTCTCTCTCTCTCTCTCTCTCGTTTTAGTCGCCCGAGTCCGGCAGTTTGTCCATGAGGCTGTAAAGATAAAGCTCGGAAATTCTTTTAAGAAATTATTGCTTCTCGTGTGCTCGCCTAGGCTGCTCCCGTTAATGCTAATATATGTATCGGTTATTGAATGTCGTTTCCGCAATTAATTCCTTATAAATAGTCATATCGGATTTATCCTTTTTTTTTATTCGACTCAGCCGGACGTACGCATTGCTCTTCTGTTCCGTAATACGAATATAAGTCAGGCGGGGAATTAAAATCTTAAGAGATTTGCGTATATGCACAATCGAAATAAGTAATCATCTGACAATGGCGCACACGCGCAAAGGGGGATAAAGGATGAGTTATCGGGCAATAATATTCGAATTGAAAAAGAATAGTCGAACGAGCGAATAATGCGTTTGCAAATCCGCGAAATTAATGGAACAGCTTATTGGCTGCGTATATCGGTTTGTTCGTATACTATAGCCTCAAAGCGAGAGCCAAGACAAACAAATCAAAATTATTCGGAAATTGATAAACATCATACTTAACAGCTTAACGTATTTCACAAATGAGATTTCCAAATGTTTCATTTTCGCTCAGCAAAAATATTTCTATTTGTTTGGTGAAACGGTAAATTCAAAGTTGAATAAATTTTTCCCTTATTTTCACTCCCTGGAAATTCCGCGTTACGCTTTTGATGTAAACGAATTTTATTTATGAAGATAACGAGCAAACACGTTTGAGCGGAAAGCAATTATTCCTCGAATTATTCCTTGAACTTGCATCGGATGTCCACGGTTAGCGTTTTTCAAGATCTTCTTTTATCGAAGCCATTTACCTCGAAAGTTATAATACTCGCGTTTTGTAGGCGATCAAAGCTGGCGACTGTGTAATTTACAGTCCAGTAAAAGACGCATTGTGATTTCGCCGAGTCGCGGGACATAAAAGCCCACGTCAACGTGCCCGAGCTTTTTGGCACGAGACTCGTCGCTCAAACTAGCCCGGGTATAGCGTCGCTCAAAATTATTTGGCTTATGAAATTGCCGAGACTTGGCCTCTCCCACGCGCAGCCGAGCTTTGCTTAATTGTTTTCCAAGTGTGACTAAACACATTAAGACTTGGAATTAAATAGCGTTATGTTTCGTCGAGCTAATTAGATGTGTGACATAATTTAATTAAATTTTCGCGCTGATCAATAGACATTTCAAAGTTTGATTCATTTTTATCGTTATAACAATAACGTTATGTGAATTACTGGAAGCTAATTTTCTCGTCTTATTTTGGCAGATAATTCAATTTTTTACAAGTGCAGCGTTAAGCTCCTTGCTAAATTGTCGTAATTTGATTCGGAATGAATATCGAACTATCCACTCCAATAATAAGCAATTTGATTTGCTTCAAAACCGCATCAGCAGTTCAGTCGAAAAATTGGTATTGTTTAGAATCCATCACATACTGTCGTAAATGATCGGAATTACAATTTGATAAGTCTTCGTCTGCGCGATCAAAAAAAAAGAAGCAAAAAGGAGAATCGCCTTAATTAACAACGAAGAATCGAGGCGCAAGCGTTACACGAGCGCAACTCTCTCGTTTCTGGTTTTAATTAGTGAAGCGCGGCTAGGCAAAAGAAAGTCGCGCAGTTTCGGAGAAGTTTATCCCCGCAAAAGAAATTAGCAAAAAAATTTAACGCCGCAGTCTTAAAACTCGGACAAAGCTGCTGCTGCCGCTGGCGTATGTGCTGCAGCACGTTTAAAATTGAAATTTCCCCAGTTGTGTATACTCCATTTTCTCGCTCTCGGCGCCTCGCTTTATCTCTTTTTCATTTCCCCGCTCTATCTAGCTTTCTATTTTTTCCTGCCAGCGTGCGCTGCAAAAGATTATTATTTTTTTCTCCCCGCTCGCTCACGTAATGCCGCAGCGCATGAAAATCAGTAAAAACAAAGACGCACCTCGTGGAATGCACCCGGCGAGTATTTAATCTCGAAAATATAGAGAAGAAAGTTCAGCCACTGTGTATACTCGGAAATTGACATTTTCGCGGGCAGCGTTTGTGGCGTGTTTTCTTTTTTAATTTTAATCCTACCGGCTACAGAGGGCCTGAATGTTTTGACTAAAAGCGAGTCGTAATACAGTCACAAAGAAAGGCACGCATGCGCACTGACGACGCTCAAGCTTTATTCCTAGAAAGTCCAGAGAAACCAGGCGCCGGTCTACGTGAAGACATAGGCTTTCCGGCGGGACAAACCTACGCCTCTCTGCTACCCGAAGCTGCATTCTCTGCTCTCTCTGTGTTGTTCGTCGCTCTCACTCTACGCTCTGCATCAGCGACGGTCTACATGCGCGACAGTAAGCTCGTGTTTTCTTTCATGTATATAATTGCGTGTAATTTTCCACTGACGTCCCCGTTCCTTTGCTCTCGTCAGCTCCCTCTCTTGCTCTCTTTTTCGTTTGTTTTTCCTTTAAAAGTCTCCTCGTCTTGCAAATAATTTTCTCCGTCTCCCACTGGCGCATTGTTTTGTGCCACTGAAGAGCGCAGGTTTGCAGCCGAAAAAAAAACGTGCGGAGCAATTCCATACCAACGAACTCGGTATATTTTCCATATTCATACTAGCGAACGCTTAAATGGGAAACAATTGCTCCGAAAGCAGAGCGTATCGTCCTTGCGAAGGGTCAACCAGCGATGGCTCTTCTCTCAGGAGTCGCACGGTGGCGTTTGGCCAAGTGATAAACGCATTCATGAGTTTTCTGTGTAAATAAATCATTATCCACAGCTTTAGCCACGCGGGAGAGTCGAGAGCAAAGCCGCGACTGAAAGCTCTCGCGCTTAATAATATAAAGGCCTGCCGATGCAGTGTGAGCGCCGGCTGGATTTATGCGCGAGCTTAGCGGCCTATCGGAGCGTGAAGGCACGAAGAACGACGCGGCCGCTGGTTTTCCGGGATTAATTGCCTATTTATAAGCGTGCGGGCTACGAAGAGAAAGAGAAAATTAGAGCGGAAGAGAAGGAGGAAGAGATAGTGGAAGGTTATATGGGTGCTTTGAAGCCGAATCACCAGGTGAAATATGTATACATACGGCCACTGCGGGGCACTGCCCCTGCGTTTACGGTTAGCCAATCATTCGATCATTAATTACCGTCGAAAGCGCCAGCCATCGCGATGCATAATTCTTCGGACGAAATTTTCATGAGCCGCGCGTCGAAAAGATTTTGCTGATACCATCAGTAACAGAGCAGCATTTTTTCGGCGCGTTTATACGTATTTTTTAATGAAAGTAGCTATTATGATAAGAGATGCGCGTTATACACTCTGTATTATATTGCTGCAGTTATATTCGTCGGAAATTTAATTGCACGATTATATCTCTCTCTCGCGCGCGCGCGCGATGTTCATTTTTGTTTCAGCGCGAAATTGAAACGAAAGTGCTCTCATCGGCGCGAAAAATGTTTCCTCTCAGCGAAAGAGACGCAGATCCGTCAAATCTGCATTGCATAACGGATCGCTGTATATTGCCCGGATTTTGTAATTAAGCACACATTTCGTGCTTTAGCATGGCTTCGGGTGAAAATGAACAATTTTCCGTCTCTCATTTACATTGCATTAATTTCGTAAAGACCATCATTTCCATTATTCATCGATCAATTATATGTAACGGCATTGACATTCGCTCACTATCTATACTAGTATATAGGTATATACACAGGTATAGTATACTACTATAGAAGACACACACTATCCACTCGGAATTACACCCAACAGCCAAATTCTTGCCGCGTGATATTGCGAAGCTCGCCGCGACCGCAAATTAAAGAGCCACTGCCAGTGTGTCCGCGATCAACTTCTTCGTGCTTACGTAGCAATTATCGGATCCTCGCATTCCACCAAGGGAACTCTCGTTGGGCGAATAGCCGTTTTCGAGCACAGCGGCAAACTATTCCGGGAAATCGCTATTATACGTCCCGTCCGTCCATCTGCTTCTACTACAATGACTAACAGCGACGAACTAGAGAAGCGAGACATTCGATCGGTCGTTGCTTATAATGAAATAAAAAGATTCTTCGTTGCCAGATAGAAGTATACAGCGACACGATGGCTCTCTCGTCACTCAATTAATCGTGCGGAGTTTCGATGGTCCCTCGTATTCCAGCCGGTCGCGAACTCGTAAAGCAGCAGCAGCAGGAGGAGGCTGCGCGCCAATAAATGCGCAATTCAGTCGCGAGATTTACCGATGCGAACGCCACTAGAAGACGGGAGCCATCAAAAGCGAATAAGAGTCACAGTGCATGGTAAGTATATAGTGCTGCTCTTAGCCTCTCTGCCAGAGAGAAAGAGCCGTTATAAACAGACGCGCGACGATGGCCCTTTCGGCGCAGTATATATACACTATATGTATATATATGCATCTACTCGTCGACAATATTTCGCGGCTAAATTACGAACGTGCCGAGGCCGCATTGTAAATTCACATTCCAAACTATAGACGCATCCGAAACTGCCCGATTACATGGCCGAACGCTCCCATAACCGTAGCCCGTCCTCCGCACACACACACACACACACACACACACACACCAGTCGCTACTGCTCCTCGACTGCGTCTTACACACAACGAGGCGGTGTCCCATAACCGCAAACGGTATTCGACCTCTTTGCGGTTCGCCTGTACTCTCCTTCCCCCTCCCCCCTATATATATATATATATATATATATATACACACAGCGTACCATTGATTTTTCGACGTCGCGTGTGTGCCGCTGCAGTTTCATAACTCTCGTGGTTCTATGGGGGCGAGGGGATTTTTGGCGATTGCTCGGCGTCCCGTGAAATTGATAATACACAAATTGCCGCTCGTCGGATTCATCGCGCGTATATAGATGTACGCGTGCTCGCTTTAACGACATCCGGCCGGCGACGAGCTATGCTCTCACGCCGATTATATATACCGGCCCGCGGATGCGCGCTTTTAAAGCGGCAGTTATGACGCTACGCAAAATTGCGCGGGGCTTTCGACTACAGCTTTTCTAGTTTGAAGCGACCCAAAGCTTCTTGGCATTAGATCATTATGCGCGGGAATATGAATGATGAATTCACGGTAATTTTAATGAGATCACACTCGAGTTTGCTTCGGCGATGATAAAGTTTTTTACGAGTTCGTAACTGCCGCGTTTGATTGGCGAAATTAGCCCATTATAATGATCTTACGGCAGCGCGATACACAGTTGTATGGAATTCGCACCAAATTTGTGTATTATTCAAGCGCGATTTCAATAAAATTCTCGAATGCATTCGTGTGCATCATTTTTCCGGGTATGCATGTGGATAGTTCTACTTCCAAGTTACAGTGCGCAGTATGGTCTCTAATAACTGTCTTCTCGCGAACAATTCGCGACGCCGGGTCTTTGTTCTTTTAAAGCGCGACCGCTTTCAATTGGAAAAGAGTATAAGAGCTATTACACATACGCTCCCGCACAACTACTATATGAAACTGTTGCAGCTGCCGAGAGCAACAAAAACGCCTTCTCGCTTAACCTAATTTCCGCAAACTAGCTCTCTCTGCTAATATACACAGGTACGAGCGCGAGAAGTGTTTTTCGCGCTTGCACATCAATGGCCCTCCTCGACTTTTCGCGTGTAGGAGGAAAACGTGCCCTCGCGCGGCTACTTTTCGGAAACCTTTAATCACTGAAACGCGCGCCGGTAGAAGCGTGGAAATTAGCGAGTCTCGGGAGCCAAAACACACTCGGCCGCTTCGGAAAGTAGGCTCAGCGTTATATACTATATAGTAGTGTGCCTATAGCATCCCAAAAGCGCGCCGAGTGCTATTTCGGTGTGCGAGGCAACTTCTGCGCTACGGCGCTTTCCATTCGCGAGATGAAATTCCGTCGCGAGCTTGCACGGAGTGCATACTGCTTCTGTTTTGCTTTTATTCAAGAGTCGTAGACCGAGAAGACGCGTAAAACGTCACTTCGTGAATGAACCATTGCGATCCTCGTGAAACAGAAGTCGGCTTCGAAATTAAATATCTTGATGTGGCGAGCGAGCAAGTTGGGGCTGCATTTTTGCTCGAAAGCTCTTACACGAGAGCTCGAATAATGAAGGAGCCGGAAAGGAGGAAGACACGCGCGCCATAATATATATATATACCCAGCAGCAGTAGCAGCCTTGCTCCCGAAAGCAGCTCCTTCCTGATGCAGCGCACGAATAATCTATGCGGAGTCTTTACACTCGCTCCTTAAGTGCAGAACGTCAGGACGAACAGCTGTGCTGGCGACGATTCGCTGCATGCGCTTTGCATCATCCTTTCGCAACTTGTCGTCTACACCGAATTCGTTGACTTGAGTTCTTTTGTTTTTCATATGCCATATTTTCGTGCTTTGAAAAGCCTGTGAACGAGCGATAATATAACATCCGGATAATTTACAACACCTCGTTCAACATTGCGGTCAGTCACCCGCAATAATGAGACTGTTAAAGAGCCGAATGCCGGCATTCCAAAGTCGACCGAGTGAAATTACACGCCCCCGCAAAGCCCCGACTCAAACACCTGTACCCGCGCGCGTTAAATTGATGCAGGGGCAGGTGCGAGTCTCATCGTCGCTCGTGTTTCCCGTGCAAAAGCGCACGACAATTTGGCGGCAAGTGGCCGTGCAAGGTTAACGAGGACTCAGCGTTGGCCAACACGCAAACAAAAGGCCGCGCGAATGGAGGAGTCGACCGCGGAGATTTATTATGGGGAAAAAGTCTGATGTGTCGTCTGCTGAATGGTTTGGGAGTACGAGAGAGGATAACTTCTCAAGGCGGTCTCGAGTCCTGTCACGATGTTTCTAGGTTTCGAATAAATCCTCTTACATATGGCAGTACACTTTTACTGTAGTATAAGGCTATAAACGCGCGACTGAATAATTTTCGTCCGTATAACAGAGGAGCTGGTGTTAGTTTGACGGTGAACAAATTTACGGTATCGCGCAACAGCTGACGGCGCCCACCGATCAGAGCTGCCGAACACATTCCAGCCATCAGTTTTCTCCAGCATGAAAAGCATAGACAGAGAAAAAACGCCGATCGAGCGAGCCGAGCAATAGGCTGCCGGCCTGCCGCAGTTGTGATAAACGCTTCTCGCGGCTCGCTGAAACTGCTACACAGGAATCGATATCTATATATACCCATACACACACGTATACGCATACATCAATATATATAAGCTCGCACCAGGTGCGTGCATATGTATATAGGTATTATTCTAGCGCGTCGAAGCCATCGGTGATTGGCATGTTTGGCTGCACACGCGTATGCATTTTTCCCTCGCTTCTCCTCTTTCGACCGAATAAAAGCGGCTCTATTTTTCGCTGGCGTTCGTTCACTCCACTTTCAAATATTTACCCAACACGAAGGCGCGCGCGGGGGCCGGGGTAATAATACCAGTTGACATAAACGGAAGAATGTCGGGAGGATTATTGTGCACGTTAATTAGACAAAGCGTTGCCGCCGAGTTAGAAAGCCTCGTCTCGCGTATAATTAGGTACGGCCTTATCAATTGTACAACTACACGAGTCGCGAGAACATAGTCCATTGATAAATGCGCGCGATCGCGCAAGATAGGTGTGGATTGAGTTTTAATGAAATTCGTTCTTTAATTGAAAATCAATACGTACCGCGCGCGCGCGCGCTATTGACTATATACGCCCGGAGAGTCATTATTTGTTGAAAAAAAGATTCGATCGTTCGTCGACGAGATTTGTTAGTAACTCCTCTGCTTTCATCCGGCTGTACAATGTTTATCAGCATTACACATTGCCTGCGATGACACGCGCCGAAAAATTCCATCGCTGTATGGATGTGCGAGAGAGGGTCGAAAGTGCAAACAGAGTAGAGCCAATCTCGCGAGATCGAATGTGTGTATATAAGGGGCTGCATTTCACGGTCAAATCCGTCAATCACTCTCGTGAACGCGCTTCGCGCTTGTTCGCGCCTCTTTCTCCCGTGTCCCTGATACAGTCCCCGTAAACGAACGGTCTAGATTCAATCACGCGAAGTTACAGGCTGAAAAATCCATTCCGTAGAATGACTCTCCCTCTCTGTGTGCCTGCAGCTGTCCGCGATATCAGCAGGCCGAGAGTACGTATACGCTAGAGGCTTATTCGACCGCACCGCGAAATTACAGCACACACTCACACACCACAGAGAGCGATATTGCAGCAGCTGTCCGGCGTCATCTGGACTTTATTATTCGATTCCGATGGAATGCAATGAGGCGTGTATAGGAGTCTCCTGGCGAACCGCCAAGATTTTTATAAAGTTTCCGCTCAACTCGGGATATCCCCGGCTGCACGGTCATGGTAAGCTCGTCACGTAGCGTATATAATATGGCTGAGAGCGGTCGTTTACTTTTCGCGCTCGGATGAACCTATTTGCGTCTATATCGAGCGAGTTGTAGTTTCGTGCGGAGCTACTGTCTGCTTATTGTGCGGGAATCGAGGTAATGACGCTGCTCGCTGCTGAGAATTAATTGAGGATACTCCTCTGGGCTTTTATTGGCCTTATACCGAGGCTGTATTTCTCTATGGTTATAGCCTTGCTTTCTCCCGTTCGCCTGCAAGTTGCCGTTCAACGAGAACGCAGCTTTTCATCGCCTCAAAACATAATTAATTTGAGTTTTCAATTGGTACGTTTACAGCTCTGTTTGAGTTCCAAGTCAGTTCTGATGAAATTCCTTTGACGTCTGACGGTATCTTGGTGTTACTACTTGCGCGTGGCTAATTGAGAGGACGTCGTGTACAGGTTTCGAAAATTTACTCGCCGAGACGTTCTATCGCCATCCCCGGGCGAACGACGTTATATACTTTCATTTCAAACTTTGCGCGCGCGACAAACGAATGAATTGCGACAGCTCTGCCGTACCTATATGATAAAACTGCGTCGGCGAAACGTATATATAACTACAACGTATTTACATGTATAATCTGCACTGCACAAAAGAGCAAGAGAACGCGACGTCTGCGCTGGTTTCGCATTTTCTGACAGTACTCGACAACGCGCGGCAGCCTTTTCCCCTTTGACTTGCGCTTGGCAGCCGCACGCTTGACCCGAAAGCTAATAGGCCAGTGTGCACGCGCCCTAATGGACGCTGCTGATGCGGCTTCCACGGTGCGCCTTCTGCGAACGAGTGCTCACACACACACACACACACACACACACATGCGACAAAGCGCGTGCATAGCGTATATAGAGCTTCTCGCAGAGCCTGCGGCAAGGTCTCTTTTATCATCAGAGCGCGGATCGCTGGGCTAAATTTGTTTAACAAGTTTCTCTCGGGGCTGATGCTACTGCCTCAGCGCCATCGTAATGTATGCAACGACATCGCGCATGCATAAACACATACACGCGCGCGGCTGAAGAATAGAGGGAGAGGGAGCCGCGAGCGGCGGCAGCAGCATCAAAGACGCTAAGACGATAACGCAAGTTTCCTCGGCAACTCGCGAGAATACATGCATGCAGATGTGAGCGCAAAGGAGAGGCTGAAAAATTGAGTATATGTATAAAACGAGAACACGCCGTCGCGCTCGTCGCGATACTGATTAAGCCGGTATTAACCGACGAGCTTTGTCGTATATAGTATACATACGCGCACTGTTGGAGGGGGGAGTCGGAGCACGGAATAAAGAGAGGGTTTACGGGCGAGTTTTATCTGCAAGGGGAGCGCGATGGCCCGACGCTTCGCAGTTCGATGAATCTGGGTTTAGTACTTTTACGCGAGATTTTCGTATCTCATATTTTAGTAGTTCATAAATTTAACGAGCTTGAAATTTCAGCCCCCTTTTGTTAGGCAGACTGGGAGGATGGATTGCGCCGCTCGGCGTACTTCGCCGACGCGGGATCAAAGCTTATCGCATTGTACTGCGAGTAACGACGTTTCGCGCTGTACATCATAACGAAACAGGTTCGAGCAAAGAGATTCGGACTTATCGGAAAATCGCGCAAATAAGTTCAAAAAGGTCAAAATCGATTACATATAAAAGCTCGATGAAAACGCCGTTGCAAAGCTTGTTAAAATTAATCATCGTTTTTCATTATGCTGGATTGGCGTTCCAACCGTTCAAACACTCACAATTAGCGCATGCAAAGCTTGGCGATCAACGCGCAGAAAATGAGTTTAAAAAGTACAAAAGCTCGAACATCAAAGGGCAATAATAATTGGGCTCGAAGCGTAAAATACGCTTCCGCTGCATGAACCAGAGTTGAATTATTAAATGGGAAAGACATTATTTTTTCGCCATTTTTTCACCTCGCCTGCGATACATAAGTCAAAATCTCTTTCCAAAGAAACTTTTTAATTTGAAAATGACTTGAGCCAATAATAAGCCGAGCTAAGTGCTCTCCTCGATCCTTCGTGCACGCGCACTCGAAACTTTTCGAATAAGAATCCAGTCGGTCTGCAGATGATCTGGGGAGAGGGGTCAAGGGAAAACGAGCCTTGTGGTCTCGATCGTTTCCGCGAAACAAGTCGCTAAATTATTAGAGCGTTGCGCGCACCGGCCGATCTGCAGCTCGCGAATGGAACGAATCCGCTCGCGCGGTTATCGCGCTGCACGAACGATTTTCCCGGAGATTGCAAAATTTTAAGGAACGGCTGCCGCCGTCTTGCGCTCGGGACTTCCGGCCTCGGCCAACTCTAAAATGAGAAAAGCGCCCCGGCGAAATAAGAGAGCGAAGACGCCGAAGTAGCTGCGGGGAGGAAGGCGGGCGAAGCAAGAGCTGATTCCCTCGGCGGCGACGGCCGGAGCGAAGCGCTGCAGAGAGTGCGCGAGGCAGTAAATAAGAATCGCGCGGACGCTCTTGCCGAAGTCAATCTCTGCGCCGGGCAAACAGTTCGATTAGAGCTCTCGGGTAGAAAAGCAGCGGAGCTCAACGAAGACGCCGTCTATATATAGAGAGGGGGATGAAAATGGCCAGTGTTCCGTTTTCCTCGGCTCTTGCTCTCTTGCTCCTTGCGTTAGGGAGCGAGCGTTTTTCGAGGATTGGGCAAAAAGGAGTAGAAAGTCGAATAACTCGCTGAGTGGCCTCTCCTTTTTACCTCTTCTCTTTTGGCCGCGGCGCCGCGCACACTGCTGCTCCGCCTCCCGTGTTTGCCGAGTAATTCGAACGAACAGACGCCGGTATATAGAATATAAAGCTTGCGCGAGCGGCTAAGAGAGAGAGGGAGAGAGAGAGAGAGAGAGAAGGAGAAAGAGCACGGGAAGGTTATAACGAGATTTTCCGCGCATGAATGTGCACTGCCGCAGCAGCAGCCGCAGCACCGGCAGCTCAGCGTGTGAGCTATGAGGGCGAAATTGGCTTTGTGAAGTTTTTTCTCTTCGGGAAGGATGAAAGAGAAATGTGTGCTTTCCTGTCCTTTTTTTTAAAGCCGAACGTTTTCTCGATCGAGTAGACCGATACGCTGCTGAAGTTTCTCTGAATCGATCCGGAAGAATTGAATTCGCTGACGCGGGGTTAAACATTTTCGTTGACTCGCTATATATAACGGATGGAGAAAACGCAATATATGGGTACAAAATGAGTGCATAGTATTAAAAAAAATGTTTACCTGCAGGCTGGCTCTCCGACTGTCTCGAAAAAGAGACAGGTACCACCGTTCATGCAAAAGTCTCCTGCGATCGGACAGGGCTGCTCTTGCCTTAACCACGGCGCTGTCGCTGAAAAAAAAAACATTGTTTTTATTACTCAACTGTCTGTGTTCCGCAAAACCATAAACTAGTCATGCATACCCTTTACATCTGCAGGAAAATTGATATTGATCCTGCGTTCGAAAATAATAAACAATTGAGTAGCATATTGTTTTACTGAGAGTGTACGCTCTACAGTAGAATGTTTACATTTAGACCTCTGGAATTTTAACGAGAGAGCTGCGCGTATATCACAGTCGTTCTATTCGCACTCGCGGAATTGAAAAAGCAACGCAGAGTACCTGCAATTGCCCGTCCAAAAAGTATATAGTTATATTCGAAAAGCCCTAACGCCTTGACTGCACAGGCGTAATAAGGGTCTTAGTCGCAAAGCCCGGACCAGCTTCAATTTCAATTTGCAGCTCCTCCGCAACGAGCGGATCCGAGGTAAGACCTTCCACACAAGAGCTCAGCAGCCGGCCGCGCTAACCAAAAAGGCAGAGAGCCTCTTCCCAACCAGCCACAGTGACTTCCAAAAACTTAACCATTATATCGCTCGTATAGTCGCTCGTAAGCATATGTTTAGCCGTCGTCCGAGTTAGCAGCGGATAAAGGGCGTAATACCTAACACCCGTTGCTTCTCGTTACGGCTGATGAGCTGGCTGCGCGTGACTTTCGCTCCCTCGGACTTTCAATTCTCCACCGGAAAAAATATTTCGCTGCGGGCGACGACGCGAGCGCTCGAGTGTATAGTCCGCGTGTGTGCATCTATATGAGGCAGGTCGCAAGGCAATAACGCTTCGGGGTTTGCCACCCCCCTGCAGCCGGAGGCAGAGTCGTTCCCGGCCGAAAACACGGCACCGATAACCACGCGCTGGCTACTGTGTTGCGCGCGTATATGTGCACAGCAGCGCAGCGAAAGGCAGTACTATACGTCATCGATTTACAGCCCGCATAATTTCCACGATATGGCCTCTTGGCGAGCGTTGCCTACCCCGCGAGCGCTGCTCGCCGCCACGATAGTGCCCTGCGTATACCGGCGGGCTTGTTTATTTTGCACGAGCAGCGTAAAGATTCTTTCGGGGGAGAACGAGCGGGAGAGCCGCGTGGAAGGCTTGGAACTCCGATCGATGGATATTGCCGCGCGATGGGAGTGGTGAATTTGCAGGTGCCGAGAGCAATCGAGAAAGTGGTCACGCGGAGAAATAGTATTTTTACCCCGATTATTTATATGAATCTTACTCTACGCCGATTTCCACGATTAAATATATTTCAGGAGTAGTTATTGAAATTCTAATTTCATAGAGGACAAAATTAAATTGTACGTTATTATAGAGGTGCGGCATAAATTGTAAGGTCTTTTTTAAACAGCCGCCCTTTTAATTGAACGGGTTCCTTATCTCTAATTCCGAACATAAATTTCCTTTTTGTTGACGATACGGCGCGACGCGGAGGTTATCAGGTTTATGGCAAGCCAGGAGGTGACTCATAAATTTTTCCAATCGAAAATATTTATAACGCCGCAAATTTTCAAAATCCATTATGTTGATGCATCGTTCCATTTTGCATTATCTTGCCTTATGAATGGATGCATCGCAAGTTCCGAAGATAGCTCATTTGTGCTTCATTCGAAGGGAAGGATGTATTATAGTATTAAGTATTTTAATAAACTTCGAAATAAAAAAAGTTAGATCCAAGTATGCTCTTACTCAGTAGCGTTTAAATTTTTCAACCAAAATAGTTTGACAGATCGCGCATTAATTGTGGATTCCTTTTTTTCTTCGCACTTTTCATTTTGTGCTTAAAAAAAAAAAATATATATATAAGCTAGCATAGTTCGAATGTCGGCCTCTGGGTGGATAAAAAAAGCACATCGAATGGAATCCTGCCGAGATAGCGGAAGGTAAAAAAAATAATAAAATTGTACGGAATCTCTCATTTATTTTTCCCATTATATATAGCTTGTTTGTAGTCCAGTACGATATACTATGGTCTTAAGTGAATTCTAAAATAGTTTAAAAGTCCATCTTTCTCTTCACTGGATGTTGTAAAAGCCGTTAATAAAGCGGTTTTATTGTTTGAGAAAAAAATATCCGGTCTAAAAATAATTATTGCCTGATATCGAAATAATAAGCGATCAATTTCTAACAAATTCTCGCTTTACAGAACAGCGTCTAAGTACCTTCAACGTTTACTCGGCGAAAACATGCCGCGCCGCAGCAAAACAGCTCCTACGCGCCTGAATCCTCTAACAAATTTTAATATCTCCGTGCCGCTGCGCGTAAAATAGTCCAGATTCAGCGCGACAGATATTAATGGCACCAGCGACAATTTTTTACCTCGACGACTTGAAAAGCGCGGCTGCGAAAACGCTCGCGTATAAACACACTATGTATGTGTGTGTGTGTGTGTGCGTGCGTTTCTATTCTTCTAGCTGGGCGAGCTATGTGCTCACAGGCGGCTGCTCGGACACAAGCCCGAAAGCACGAGCCGGCGCGTAAAATGCGCATAACAAATGCTCGTCACCTGAAAATTATAATTTCGAATCGGGCTAGCCGCTCTGACATAATTTATGCAGTTCTCTCGTTATGGCTCGGCGCTCAAAAGTGCGTGGAGACAAATGGCTCTGCGAAGTAATGTAGGAAAACGCGTTAAACGCCCGACCCTCGTGAACTCCGTTTATCTTTATTTCTGCCTCCGCACAGCTTCTCCCCAAAGAATACCACCGTCGCTCGAGAGCGAGAAATAAAAATGTTCATCTCCTTTCTTGCATTCGCCTGTCTCCCGGCGTGTGTTGTACCCGAGTAGCGCGCCTGTATAATTATACGTCACCGCGCTCTCTCGAGCGTTTACGTTTGAGTGATTATTCGCGTTCCACACTCGTATATCCGTGCGTTACTTCTCTAGATATAATGCGCGTGTTTCTGTGCAAACACGCGCTCGCGAGTACAAACGAGTTTGTGCAGCTTTAAAGCTGACAAGAAATCTCGCGAATTAAAGCCGGATTTTCAGGTGCACAGGGCTCTCATACTTTATTCATGCATGCAGCTAAGGTCTACTGCTTATGTATTCCTATTCATTTACGGCTTCTTTTGCTTCGTCTTATTTTGCCCTTTCCTCTCTATTTTTCGGAAAACTACCGCTCGCGCGATGTCTCCGGCCTCAAGATCCACAAACTCTAGAGGCGGCTGGCACTTTCCTCTTGAACATTTTACCTTCGGCACACGGCCTCGTTGCAGCCATGCGATAACACCGCGCGCGATGAGAACTTTTCGCGCCTCAAAGAGCCAGACATCAAAGCCCTGGAAGCGCGAGCTATGAAGATTTCGCCTCGTTGAGAAATTAACAAACAAGTTAAGCCTAAATTACTTGGCCTGATACTTCTTGCAAACATATACAAGAGAGAGAGAGAGAGAGAGAGAGAGAGAGAGAGAGGCGCGATTCATTAGCTGAAAAATTCGTAATAAGTAATCGCGCGAAATTTCGTATATGGCGCTCGCTCGCGCAGCTCAGTTTGAACAGCTATGTGGTACGTTTAAAATATTTCATTGTTAGAACTAGTGATTACTTTCTCCATGTATATACTGCTTTCATTAAAAAGCTGCCTCGCGATAAATTCATAAATAAGCCGCTTATGTATTTAAATATTTCGTGCATAATGCGTGAATTTAGCGAAGCTTTTCAATTTTTCTGCATGCACGCGTCGATGGGCCGAACATGCGATTAAATTATTTCCATGAAACCGCCGCGAGAATATTTATTAAAATCGACTTCACACAGGTATATTATTGTATATTAACATTGGGGCGTATAAGCGCTGAAAATCATTAAAATTAAGAGTCGACCCTATTTCCAAGAATCATCTTTACGCAAAAGTTGTTTCCGGCTCGCACGTGTGCAATTTTATTTCGAATATTCTAATGTAAATTTGGAGCAATTCGTGCAATTTAAAGCTTGCTCTTCAAATAAATAGAGGTCGAGCAAACGAGCATTATCTGTATACCGTTGCGAAATATACAAGATAATCGTCGTCGCATCTCTCAACAATAAATGTTACAAGACTGTCCTTCTTTGAGCTTTATTTCTTCTTCGTGGCTCTTTTCATCCTCTCGTATAAGGTTTCATACACGGTGAGCCAGGAGCGATTTCTTTCAAAGCCGACTACGAAAAATGCGGAGAAGATCATTATAATCAGAGTTTTCCTCGCTTGCGAGGACAGAGATGCAAAAACGTCAGAGACGATATAGATGTACGCGCACAAAGCCGATGTGTGTGTGTGTGTGTGTGTGTGTGTGTGTGTGTGTGTTTGTGTGCGGATGGGTGTGTGCAGCACAGAGTGCAAAAACTGGAATAAAAGAGAACACGCGACAATTCGGCCTAGACGAATCGAGGCGTTCACGGACGCGCGATTGTTTATTTAAGAGGAAAAAAAGACGACGAGTCAAGACTGGGTCGCGTTTTATTTTCGAGCGGATGTGCCGCGGGGCCTACGCGCGAGGTAAATTCAAAACGACACACGTCGACGCTTCACGTATACACGCGCGACTCTGAAATGCACACGAGCATTCTTCTTTCCAGCAGACTTTATATGCAACGCGCTGACGTGCATTCGTGCCCTCGGCAAATTTCGCGTCCTCTTCGTCGTCGTCGTCGTCGTCGTCGTCGGTAATATAATAATTTTTGCGCCAAAGAGAGATGGCACTGCAGTGTAAGCGATTCCACGAGCTTTTCTTTGAGCGCGACCTGAGCTTTTTAATTAAAAAGTTTGAAAGAGCGCGTGTGGTTTCGCGTGTTTTTGAAATAATGTGGCGAGACTGCTTTTTGTTATTGGGTTGTTTTTAGGACTCGCCGCCTGCTTTTCCTCCCTACGATCTCAAAGGCTGAACTAGATACGGCGCTTTTCGGCGCTGTTTCGACGAGTGGCTGGTTACACGCGTTAAAATTTCTCATACTCACAAACGAATGAACGCGCATTTCTTTTTCGGAGAGAACTTGATACAGGCTTCTGAAACTCGAGGAAATGAAACTCGAGGTCTAATTTTTTTCGAAACCATGAAATGAACGTTTTCGTTTTGCGAATGCAAATATTAAAAAAAAGCTGATTAAGTAATATTATTTATTTATATAACTCGATAAAAGGATGCGATGAAAACGATATCTTAGCATTATATCCACTTAAAAACTTCAGCTCGTTATGTGCTCTTAACTTTATTAATTATTTGTTCCGATAGTAAAAAAAGGATGTTTGTGCTATGAATGTAATGCCGCAAAGAAGCTTTGTAGCATTATGCTCTGAAGCTTCAGTACATTGTGCCCTTCAAAGGGAATAGCGATTTTTCGGGACGTATAATAGATGGTATTTTTTATAGTCGTCACGGGTTACGTCATGCTTTTTATTGCATCGTAAATTCATGACGTTTCGCATTTTACACATCATGTTGAATTCTATGCGTGCGGGTACGTAAGCCTCATACAAAACACGTTCGATTTTTTACACCTCGGCTATATGTCGGTAAGTGAAGAAGCTTGATTTTCGAACAGAGCATAGAAATAACTCGTATAATGATACGTATATATAAGCTTTTTATATCTTTTTACTCTTTTATACAATGAAGAAGTTTTCTCCCGTGTGGCGGACACCAAGTTTTGATTCGTCATAAAAAATTGCGTTACCGCCGATAATTGGACGACGAGTAGTCGCACAGAGAAATCCGATGCGCTATAAAAATATTTATTGAATTTCTATGAACCTATGAAGTATAACGTTTCAACGTTGTGAATGCATCATTGCGTTATAGAAAAAAAAAACAAGCGTATGATTTGCGGTCGTTTTTATTATTTTAATTTTTTTCAAAATTTCACCTCAGTATAATATCAACGTTGATAATTCAATAAAGGGGCGAACGGTTAAATAATTCACCAGTGAAATAGAGAACCTGCAATGTACCATATAAAACGATATTTCTTTTGTCTTTGAACCCGGCGCGCGTATATGCTGCGGGGGAAGAATTATTACGAAACAATGTAAATGGCCCTGGTTTTTTGTACCCGTATATCACTGAAATCCTCGTAGCCGCGCGCGTATTCTCTTTCTCGCATTCCGAAGAGGAGAAAAGTTCCAAAGCGCTGTATCATGAGCTCGATTTAAGTGAATAAGATTCCTCGTGTGTTTGCAGCGTTTCTTAGGCTTGCGCACCCCTTTATTTCTTCATTCCGCTAAGGCTATGCCCGTGTGTGTATATATGAACATACGCGTTGTTGGCGCGCGCGGCTCGTCGCCCTGAATTCAAGTAGAACACCTCGTTTAAAATGTATTTCTTTATTGCGCGCGCGTTGTTTCTTATATTCTCTTTAGTACGTACGAGTTGAGCGCCGTGTAGCCTGGCGTTTTCGGTGCGCATGAAACACCCTGGCAACTCTAATGAAATTTGCATGAAAAAGTTCGTTGTGTACCGTGTGGAATCCCGTGGTTTCTTTCTTATTATAATTATTCTACTTAATTTGTGTATCTCAATTGAAATAAAATAAAAATGTCAACGAGAGCAGTAGCGCGCGCGCGCCTTCCGCTACATATCCTGTAATACATATATAGCTCTCGCATGAATATATAACATCGAATTATCACATCCGCAAACTTGTCCGTCGAGCGTTAAGTGCGGAGATATAGAGGACCCGAGACACCTCGAACTACTCCAAAGCAGCTCTCCCTCAGCTAACTCATCATCATCGGACACTTCCTACCACGTCTAAGCGGTCGCAGTATATATGCGGAGAAGCTCAGCGCGCGCCTCTAACTAGTCTAGTCGAACAGGGCGCGCAACAGTTTTGCAAGGGTTTCGCAGTTCCGCCGTCATCCTCTCCCCCGCCTTGGCTTCTCAGTCGCACGCGTAACGCCTGCAGGAGCCGAAAGCGAGAGAGAGAGGGATCGCGCTGCTCCTGGCGGCAGTGAGGACCTGTATATACCACACACGCGTTGGGTTCGCTGCAACGTCTACGGGAAAATTGCGCCCTCAGGTGTACGCGCGTCCTAGGTGGGTGGGTGCCTGCTCTGTGGCTCTCGTGGGGCTGCGCGGGGTAATTCTGTAACTTACTTTTCGAAATTGCTGCAAAAGATCTCTTTCAATGCGATGTTGATCGAGCTGATGCCGAGAGTCGCTCTAGTCTGAATTGCAGCTTGTAAATTGGATTGCCATATGCCAAATGACGGATAATGGATTCAGTCTAATGGTGCACTCTATAATGGTATATAATAGACGAAATTTTCGCCAATAAAAAGGCGTATCATCAGCTTTCAAGGTGAAAGCGTATAACGCTATTGCAGCATCTTACAGTGAAGCCTACCAGAGCCGAACTTTCTTACCTAGTATGCACCAGCGACCAGCGCGCCAGTGCATCGAGCGGAAAGGCCGTCCCGTGCGGGTCTACGCGTAGCTATACACGTTGCCGGTACGCGTAGCTTGAACTCTGTGGGGAGAGCTTAATTTGGGGCGTTATGCAAGGGAAGCGGACTCGCTTCGGAGCTTTGAATTTTCAAGCCTGTTATTTTTGGATGCGATCGGAGGATCAATACTCTAACGTATATGCGGGAAAATTTGTCAACGCAGCCTACCTGCGCGCGACAATAAACATGCAGTTTCAGTGAGAGGGAGAGGCGACGAAGTAAATCTTGGACCGAGTACTTTTTCTGTCCATCGTATCCCGTTTATATACAGTGAACAGCGCGCGGTCAACGGTTTCGGTCGTACATTAACTACATGCACATATATATGTAGCTCTTTACATGGTGTTGCACACACGATAACCTCCTAAGATATTGAGTAAATGTCTGTGCCCCGCCAGTGTGTACATGGATTTATGTATCGGCTCGCCGTTGCCTCGCGCGTTCTTACTCAGCTTCGGTTATGATATCCATTGTTGCTGCTTCAGAATGCCAAAGAGCACAATGTGCAACGCCATCGCCACCACTGACACGTTAACAGTGTGCGTCGTACCACTGGTACCTGGCTGCTTTGCGCCAGAGCCATAACCACGCCCGGGAGCGGCTTTTCACGATTTCTCACGCTCCCCGCAGCCCAGCTAGGCTTTGCAAAAGGGAGAGAAGACCGCGTTATGCGCCCTGAAGAGGAAATCTCTCCGGCCTGCTGCGATCTAATAGAGCTACGCTAGATGATCTCGAAATGGAGAGGGTTGTTCATATTGAACTGAGGATATATAGAAAAAGAATGATATTATACAAGATTGGAAACACGAATTCTTCGCGCTGAAAGAAGTGAAGCAACATCGTGCGAAAGAGTGCGGCTTGCTATTATAAAACAAGCTAGCTAATATCAGCTTATTACTCGAGTCGAGCAAATCGATAGCTCTTGCTGGTTAGCATCAAAAGCACACCGCATGCATATACGTATACACCTTTTGCCATTCAGCCATCAGGCTATATATAATGGCTCCGCCGTTGTATTGTTGACGTTGCGGTTCCTTTTACACCCGGCGTTCTACGATTATCGCACTTTAAATTTATATATCCCGACGATTCTTACCGCGCCGATGCCAGCGAGTATACATAATACGCGCAGCAGAGTAAGCCTTCCGTTGTATAGCGAGAGCGCGCACGAATATTTCATTAGGGCAACGGGGGTATACATGAGAATCCGATGCGCAGCGCAACAGCGGCAGCGGTAGCTAATACATGCACTTCGGAGATAAATAAGAAATGCGCCGGTGCAGCATCCGGCTAAATTCCATCAGAGCTCGGTACACAATGCGCCCCCGCGGATCTCTTCCTCGCCTTGCGCGTAAACATTCTCGGTCTGCGGCGGAAATATTCCGCCGGCGAACCGGGGGAATCCCGCGATATATACACGCGCGCACTCATTTGATCCCATAAACACACGAGATCGTACGGCTATTGCTGACCCAACAATGGCCGCCGTTGCTGCTCGTAGGGATGAATGCTCGTGTGTATATAGGAAAGC
Organism: Pteromalus puparum; assembly: GCA_012977825.3. NCBI lineage: Eukaryota > Metazoa > Arthropoda > Insecta > Hymenoptera > Pteromalidae > Pteromalus > Pteromalus puparum. The sequence continues at coordinate 54,680,814 of CM053172.1, forward strand.
GAATTCGCGGCCGCTGGCCCCCGAGGGGGCCGGACAAGCCATACATCCTCGCAGGCCATCGTCGCCTCGCTATAACCGATATGATATAATTCAGAGCTATAGGAACACACTATGGTCGCTGATGAGATTGATTGTCATCGGCGCACTAAATTTACTTGTCACCTAACGACGACGAAGATATTACGGATCGTCGAGAGCGATAGGCATGCGAAGCTGTATTCTCGATGACGCGGGTTATATCGATCGCGCGATGTATGAATTCATTTTTTCGCGTGTTAATTTCGCCCATGCAGCCACCCGAGAATCCGCAGAGAATCCGCAAAGAAAATTCAGTCCTCGCGGTAGTGGAGTCGTCTCTCGTGAAAACGTCTGAGTGGGCAGTCCGCGAAAAAAAGTGCCGAGTTCGAGGTTATACTTACACACTAGCTGCTGCGGAGCTTTTCTCTTTTTTTCTCTCTCCCCCTCTCTTTCTCTCCCCGTCCTTTTGTCACAGGTGCGTGACCGCTCGAGCATTTTCGCAGTGTAACTTGGGCACGAAGCGACGCTGTTATTACGACTCGAGACTCGAGAGAGAGAAAGAGAGAGAGAGAGAGAGAGAGAGAGAGAGAGCGCGAGTATAACACACGTACTGCGCCGGGCTCTGCACTTGCGCACGTGAGAGTTTCTCTGCAGCGACAAAGCGAGCCCCTCCCGAGACAAATGAAGACGTCTAAGCTGGCGGGGATTTTTATTTATGCAAATGTCTGTATAAATAAAAACTGTGACCGGTGTCAGACACTGTTTCAGTCGGGAATATTCTTTTTACTTCTCACGGAATTTTACTAATAAACACACGGCCGGTCGCTCGAGTCCGCACCGACACACAAACACACACACACACACACACACACACACACACACACACACACACACACACACGCACAACAGTTAATTAAAATGCTAATTTGCCAGGGGGTGTCATGCCCTACTGAATATATAATATAATTATAATTCGTTAATTAAACCGGCAAAAATTGATTTAATTTTGCTGACGTTCGCGCTTGTATAAATATCATGTTCTTTTTCGTATAAAACCTGGGCGCGTATCGCCGCATGTGTCCTAATTAGAGCTCTTTCAGCTCTTGTTTCCTTTTTTTTTTCAAGCAACAAAAAGCACGGTAGAAATTGCATCTCGAGTATCCCGTCGCACATTCGTTACCCAACAAAGCCCTGCCATAGCTCCGATTTCAATCCGCCGTCGTAATCTGTCGTCGAGTAATAATAGTAGTGTATATATATACCTCATGCAAGCGTTTCGAAAATACATAGAAAAACAGTTAAAAACAGCGGAGTAGCGTAGCGTGCGCATGTACGGCGAGCCTGTAATAACCTCTGTTCGCGTAGAGGGTCTATCTAGCCTCTAGGAGAGAAGCGTCGACGCGGCTGAGCCAGACGCACACACACCTCTATATAGGCGTTCGCTCGGGATTGTGTGCTGACGCGTCATTATATCGGGCGCGTCAGGGCCACCCGAAACCCGCCACGGACGTGCTGTCATCGGGTTTCTAATTGCCGGCCTTTGTCCCACGCCCGGACCCGACCGTCGGCCGAACGACCGCAAGTGCTTTTCTCTGGAGGTGTACGCGACGTAGTGCTCCTGAAAATTACGACCTCGACTTTCCCTGCTGCCATTATTTCGCCAAAGCGCTTAACTTGCGCTATTATTGGGATGCTTAAGAAATTAGGATGGCTACGTACTGGTATACAGCTAGCAGTGACGGGTGAAGCTCCGGGGAATATTCCATGATTCCATCTGACTCTGCGTTCGTCGAATTTTGTGAAATAGACATTGAAGTAATAAATAATATGACGGGTGTATTGGTCTATAAAATTTGACTCTGACATCGATACATGCAATAGCGCAGTTTGAATTATTGGCAGGTATACAATAAACGCGATATTTATTGAAAAATATGAAAGAAGATAAAACGAATATGGATTCGAGTGTTGTAAAATGATCAAGTTTGCCAAAATTATTGACACAATATTTCTTTCGTATAACATAATCGAGCCATAGCACATCAAAGCTCCAATTTTTATTTCTCAAGCGGAATTTCCACATTATGATTATGAGAAGAGAGGGGCAAGTTGCGGAGGCAGCAACGTAGTATACACAACACGGAACCGGGGAAAAGGGAGGAAGCAGCAGCGGGGAAGATCGGAGCGAGAGAAAAACGAGCTCGAATAGACAGAATGAGACGAGTAGAGCTCGGAAGGGAAATAAATTGTATTCTCCGCGGGAAATTGGCTATAGCTCTGATCTCGTACGTAAGCTCGGAAATATCGCTCGGGAAAGAGAGTTAGTGATTCTGCACTTTTAGCGGTCAAGCGCCGGCGTCGTTTTTTCGTCCGATCGCCTATAGCCCCGCATTGTTCCGGTAGTGCCTCTGCTGCCGCAAACTCGCGCTGTTTTTTTTTTTTGTTTTTCCACCCAACTCGGCAAAACGAATCGACGCACACTGTTTCGCGCATTCGAAGCGTCAGGGGACTTTCAATGATTTAACGAGCTTTGGAAATTCGCATACGTATCTATACAGGCGCACGCACAGCAGCGGCGTTGACAAGCTCGCCTCTGCTGCGAAAGTGAGAGATAGCTTTACGAGAGTCGCGCATGGGCTTGTATAGCGCAACGCTACGCGACGCTGGTTATATTCGTTGCCCGCGTGGCCGGCGACACAAACACGTGTCAGTCCTGCCGAGAGAACGGGGAACTTCGCTTATTGCGCTGGGCGTGAAATTTTGTTTTTCAATTACTCGAACGCGCGCATTCCCACGCGTTATTTTGTCAGCTCCAGAGCCAGCGTTCTGCGCATTATAACAGTTGACATCAGCTTCGTTTCGCCCGGCCCCGATGTACACATATAGGTTAGAGGTGGCTCTCGTAAATATTGACGATTGAATGCGTCCGCAGGCGCGAAAGGCGCCCCCCCCCCCCGCTCGACGCGATGCAGATTTTCTCTGTGGACGATTATTCTTTTTTTCCCTCTGCTTTATCGATTCGTTTGCGTGGAAAAAAATAACGTTGAGACACTTTTATTCGCGTGGCGTATTTTTCCTAGTAAAACGGAGAAATGGATTTTGCGCCGGCCAGTACGAGTTATTGTTTCGTTATAGAAATATAGGATTGGAGTTTTCGATATTTTTTTGAATTTTTCGCCGAATTCTTTCATCAAGTCAGATTCTATTAACGCGTTCGACCATAATAAAGTCAACAACTCTGGATCAACTGAAATGCTCTATGATGCCAGACGATGGGCAGAATGGAGAACGGAGTGTATTGAAATTTGAATTTTTCGAAATACAATGCTTAAACTATACCTTTTTACAATAACCTATACAAAGGAAAAGTATTACAACGAATAAAGCAATTATTTAACTTTTTAATAAGAACAACAGTGGACTCCGAGGTGGATTCAGTAGCATGAGCGGCCCAAACAGCAGGCTTAACGAGGCATTTTTGGCATAAAATAGGTGGCACATCGCTGTATCTATACAGTGTGCTCGTCTTATATGGACAAGGGAAGTGAAAAAGTAGCGATGCGCCATCTATCTTCGCTATAGCTCAGAGATTAGAGTCGGAAAGTAATGAGACTTCAAGCATCGAGAGAAAAGGTAGTCGAAAACTATTAGCTACAAGAAAAGTCAATAGGTATAGCATAACATAAATAACATAATAGTATACAGAACTAAATGTACGCAATAACAAAATGAGTACTCACTGGTTTCCTGAATTCTCGTATCATGAGCGACTAGAAGCTGGGCTGCGAGTGAAGCCCTATGACCGGAAGTGCTTTCAGCCACACATTCGTATCTGCCGCTGTCTTCCGGTCGTGCCGAAGATATCACTACTTTTGATCTCCGCCTGGAATACAGAAAAAGAAAGGATCAACATACATTGCTGTTATAGATTATAACCAAATTTTACACCGTATAATTAGCCCATAAAAACTCATTGGCTGCATATAAGCTGCGATTATCATCGGGAAATAACGGTCCAAATAAACGAAACTCCAATTTCAAACGCGCTTATACGAGTCCCATTAGAAATCATCATCGAGCAGTTCGTGCCTTAACTGCGGCGCGCAGAGAGGCAAGCCGAGAAAGCTCTCTTCCCCGAGCGCGCTGTACTCGAGGCGAAGCCCGGAAGAGAGTTCAAAGAAAATAAATAGAAACTATGCTGCTCTTTGGCCCGGACTTGTATACCTATATAATGCGTGCACTTCTCGAAGCTACTCTCGCCGTGCTGCGGATCCCCCCCCCTCTCTCCAAGGGCTTTAACAAGGATTTCATTTCATTTACATATCTTCTCTTTCAGGTTATCCCATATACCGTCTACGCGTACAAGTACGTATATACATATATACATACACAGGTGGTGAGCTCGAGGACGACACGGCGCCTGGAACGTTTTCCCGTTCGCTCCTTCTCCGCACGGCGTTTCACTTCGGCTTGGCATAAGAGCCTAGCCGATGGGTCCCAGTCTTTAATCATGCAGCCCTCTATTAAACTCGGCTATTTCGTCTCCCCCTCTCCATCGCTCTCGCGAATAATTACCTTCAAGAGCCGCTCTGATTTTTACAAGAGACGAGAAAGCGATTTTATTCCATCTTTTTCTCTCTTGCACTACTACCCCCCCCCCCCTTTTCTCTCTCGCTCTGTTTCATTTTATTCGCTTCTTCTCGCAACTCTGCGTCGGAAGTTAAACTCCTTTTTTGCACGTTAATGCCTTTGCACTTTGCTTTCACTTGTCATACGCCAGGGGAATTAAAAGCGTCTTCTTATATATTGTGCCATTCGTAGGTCTGCGATTTTATATTTTATACTTCTGAGTGCTCCAAAAGAGGAGGAAAATGTAAAAAGCTTTCGAGATGGCTCGAGCCGAATCGAGAACAATGTGCGAGACGGTAATTGTCAAATTTCTTGTACGCATAATAGCGAAAAGCAATTCTACATAAAATTATTTTGAAAGGCTATAGTATCGTGCTCTTGGTTTTTCATTAGAAAAAAAAAATGATTCCTCGCGAATGAGAAATGAGTTCCAGAGCGATTCTTGTACAAATATTTTCCGAGGCTCGCACAACTCTACGATAACATGTTGCGCTTGCGTTACTCTAGTTTAATTGGTGCTATGAACAGCAGGAAAGGGGGAGCGGTAACGATCTGCCAGAAAATTGTACTAATGTCACGCAAAAGTAAACATTTCTCCAAAGCTATAAGTACACTGCGATTAAGAGTAGAAAATTTGAATAGAAGTGCCGTCGAGTTAAAATTTAATCGTCTACTGCGTATAATCCGGGCTCGAAAGATTGGTTCACGCTGCAAGCTGCAAGTGGCTTAGTTAGCGCGTCGAGGATACAAGACAATATAGACAAGTCGGGTAATGGAAGCGGGGATGGGGAATTTGCTCCCCGCAAGATTAAGTCAGAAGTTTTTACTTTTATGGGCGGCTTTTATACGTCTTTTATGTCGCTTTAACGCTCTTCCAACGCCCGGATAGTCCATGTACACGTCCTAGTTTTCCAAATATCGCCGGATAATGCAACGAAACTTGGCGGGGCCAAATTCAATTTCCGAGTGTAAATATAAAATAATGCTTGCGAGGGTGGATTTTGTTTGAATAATCTATTTCGTCTTCACGCTTCACCAAGTAATATGTCGCAATTGTTTCGAGATGAAGAAGTATGCGACTTCTCGAGAGCGCATTTAGTCAACAAGAAGTTGGTGTGTCAGCACTGCCAGATGCCACACGAGGAAATTAACCAAACTGCGGTCCGAACGGCAGTTTGCAGTTCGCGTAAGAAACATCAGCACGAAGCACGATTGCAATTAAACTGTGAGATTTGCGAGTAGGGCGACACTCGTGGTCGCACGATTCCTTTTCCATTGATATAACTTTCCTCGTACAATATTCACGAGCTTTTTATATATAATACGAGAAGCGAGTTATATAAAGCGCAGAGCATTTATAAATTGACTGGAGCAAATAAAGCTGAAGCGGCCGAGCGCATTTACGATATTAAGAAAAAAACGGGCTGAGCTCGTGCTCGGACGGAGGCAACTCATACACTTTTAAGCGCAGCCATTTCAATATCAAAGCAAGTATGGCATACAAAATAACTCTCGAAAAGGACAAACTTATCGTGCTTTGCTCTCTCGCTTCTAGCATCCGACTCCTACAGCCAGAGAGAGAGAGAGAGAGAGAGAGAGAGAGAGAGAGAGAGAGAGAGAAGACTCGATTTCCGTGTACTGAGAATACACGGCGGTAGACTTTCATATATGACGATCCCGGCAGCCTGCGCCCCGCATAAGCTTTATTTCGGAGCGTTGCGATCGCCAACGCCACAGTCGAAATTCGACTCCCAAGCTTCAATTAAAAACGCATTACAATTTAACATCGCTAAAAGAGAAGTTCGCGAAGGCTTTTCCTCTTCGCTGACAAACGAGACGAGTTAATCGCTCTAAAGAGCCTATCAGCAGAGCGAGCTTATATATAAATAGCTACTACACGATGGAAGGGCATTAATCCGGCCAAGAATTATTAAATCTCGCCCGTCTTCTTATATTCCTTGTGCTTTGCTTTTGATCTGACTCATAAATTTTCAAATATATAATGTCAATTATCCTCCTACTCTCTAGTTTACACGTCTAGCAGAGGGTAATGCACTATATAATAAGTTACACGCCTACTCTCTGGACTTTCGTTGCCGACGTAACCTACGCGGGTCAATAGAATACGCGTATGCCACGGCATTCAAAGAGTTTATTCTTCTTATTCTCATGTTGCTATTTGGGACGGAGAGGAGAAAACGTCTTTTGTGTGTTCAGATGCCATTAATTAAGAGCCAACGATCTAAAATTAATTATTAAGATGTATATTTAGATAGTACTCAGAGACGTGGAAATTTTTCGAACTTTGCACATCGCTCTCGTTTGGGCTGCCGGAACCATTCAATAAGTAAAATTGTCTTTGGTGTAAAAAATTAACTCGTCAAAAAGTGACTTTTGCTCGGAGCGGCGTAAGAAGTTTTAGAATTGGTAGGTGAAACATAATGACGTGTTAAGGTATCAGCACAAGCTTCGAGCGCCAAATCCACTGCAACTTCTGTAGGCGAATGTGATGTCCACAAAACATCGGATGATTTAAAAAATATTTCTAAATTAGTCATATCATCTTGGTTCTGGTAAAGCTGAAATGCTTATGCATGATCTTTCCCGTTCTCTAATATAAGTTTGAATATTGCAGATAGGAGCATGATATATTTTCTTTATGTGTGTTAAAAATCTTCTGTAAAAGAATTTCTTTAAATTTTATTCCAGATTGTATTAGCTTTGTATGTTTTCTGGGTAAATATTCACGCCGGTTAACCGCGTTGAAAATATATCCGAGAGCGCTGCGCCGAGCGAGAGAAACGAATGGAGAGCCGAACGAAGAGAATATAAGTAAATGGACCCTCGACGTAATATGTAAAAAGCATGAATGGTGCCCGGCCATGATTTTCCCCGCGTATCTTTATATATGAATTTATTTCGTAATTGCGATCGCTTCATCTGCGCGCCAGGTACACGCAAATCGACGTACGCGTACAGCAAAAATCATCGGTTCTGATATATTTTATCGCGAGAATAATATCATAAAAAATTTACGAGCTTTTTCGACACTCTCGATTCTATACGCATAGGTATAATGATATAACGTATGAAAAAATTACATTGTGTCGCGAATGAGCTTCGTCAAAGCGTGGATTTGATTAAACGGAATAGAATGCGCCTACTCCGTCGACCAAGACGCGCGACGTCAAACGCCTCGGAAAAGCTCATCCAGCCGCACCAAAGAATTTCATTTCGCGCGATCTCGTATACGTGATACACGCTCTCGACTGCGCGGGTGCATCGTTCGGCTGCCGCGGCAAGGGATGCGCGCGCTATACACTTGTACCGGCCGAAATCAAGTTCATATAAGGGACAACTAGCAAACTCGTGCGAGCTCGAGAGCCAGCTTTCCGTGGGTAATTCAACGCGAACCCGCAGAAACGTAACAAGATGAAAGGAAAGCGCGAGTTAGAGAGAGAGAGAGAGAGAGAGAGAGAGAGAGAGATAGAAGCGTATATAGTGGCGCGGCAGCTCTCGCATGAACGAGGTGGAATACATAAATAGATTGCTCCCGTGCGTACGCGTTCCATTTGCCGCGCTCTCTCTCCCTCTCTCTGTTTCTCTCTTTCCCTCGCTTCCCCGTCTCTTCTCGAGTGGTCTCTTTTCCACTCGTTGAGCTTTTCCCTCGCAGGCTCTCTCATTCTCGTTCTCTCGTATATACATACACGCGCATGCACACGCACGAGCCTATACACAGCTGTACTCGCTCTCTTCCACTGGCTTCTTTTGCACGCGCGAGTGGCAGCAGTCTAGACGGAGTGTCGATTTTTGCCACGGCACCAAATTAGAAACTCGCTCGCGCTTTCTGTCCGCCCTCTCCCCTTGTAAATACTCTACTTTCTCTCTATCTTTTCTCGTAGTTCTGCGCGCTGCGGACGTGCACGTATATCTCCTCAAACCTTGTAAGCGTGAATTTACCGAACTCTGTCGCACATCGCTTCGGGATTTCTCGAAGACTATAGCTGCGCCGATGAAGAGTGCCCTCCGCAAGCTTTCAAAGGAGAGAGCAGCTTGTGCCTATCATCGGATTTCTCGCCACGACAAAGTGAAAGAGCTTTGCTTCTATACAGTGTTCAATACACAAGATGGAATCGAACGATCGATCTCATCAGTCAAATGTCTCTTCGCGTTAAGGTTTGGTTCGAAACGATGAGTAAATATTTTTCTGCGAACCCTCGTTGAATGCGCTTGAAAATAACATACATTTCTTCAAATTATTTCTGTTATATATAGCACTCCTCAGAGGCGATTGATCGTATGAATGGCAAGCAAGTTTCGGCGAGATTAAACTAATTTCCGAGTTTTATTACGTTGCCTCTAATTTGCTTTTCTCTCTCTGGAAGAAAAACTTTTTTTATTGCCCTCGCGCGGTCGCTGCTGCAAGAAGTTGGAGGCATTTAATTCTCCGGCGAATCGGAAACAAGGCTAAAACTCAGCGACAGCATATTCGTCGCGGTATATTGTATCAGGGCGATTATTTGGCCGGAAAACAATTCAAGATTCGATTTTCTCTTTGCGCCCTTTCCTCGCGTCTCCTACTCCTGATGTTTGTATTATTCTTACGTAAGGTTTTGCTATAGGGCCGCGCAGATATCGTTGCACCTGAATGCACTCGAGATGACTCTCGAATGGTTTGGAGTGGAGCCATGTGGCACTCTCGGATGTGAGCCATTAAGCTTTCATTGAACGGCAAAGAGAGTGGGAGAGAGAAAACACAAAGCCAAGCCCGGGCCAACGCGTGTATATATCTGCGTCGGTGAATTATGTAAAAACGTTTAATTGGAATCGCATTTCAAAGCGTTTGTCTGAATAAATGATGTCCAATTAAGCGGCGATACCCATACTTTACCAAACATTCCTATTTCCAACGAATTATACGTATTGTGGGCGAATTCTATAATCCTGTATCAAACGCTTGGATTACGGCTCGCGCTCTCGTTGTTTTTGCTCTAATTGTCATGTGCCGACTATTCAATTTAAATGCTCGCATGATATTAAAGCCACGCATCGTACGTTCGACAAATATCAATGCGTCATTGTTTTCTATATGTGTATGAAAAAGTTATCGCGCACACCACTCGCTTCTCGCAGAAGTCCATACACGTTATTGTAACAAGAACACTTGATGTGCGATAAACTTCAGGCGATACCATCCGAACGAGCTATTCCAGAAAGATCTCGGGGAAAATTCAAGTGCACATCCATAGCGCCGATAAGCCGCAGCCACTTCTGCCTCCATTCCGGGAAACAGAAGTACGAATATTAGCTCTCTCTTTCTCTTTCACCGCGAAACGAAGTTCCCCGCCTTTGCCAATAACAGCTCGCGCGGGAAGAAGGTAAAATAAAGAAGCAAGCATCGAGTGGGTGCTACTGCTAACGTAACACGAGTGCGCGGCAGCCACGAGTTTCCATTGCCGTCGCGCAGAAAATGGATGTCTAATGACATCTCGCGCAAGTAGTGCCGCTGCAGCACGGGTAAGCGATCCGTCTTGTAATGGAAGAGAAGCGCCGAAGAAAGCTGCCGCCGTATCTTTCTCTCCTCGCCTCTTGTTTTTCTTTCATCCTGCGCGCGAGTAGTTAATGGTTTTCTTTCTCGAGAGTTGGGAGAGAGAGAGAAGCTTCCGAGACTCCCGCGCGTTAATGCCTCTATGAAGGCTCTGCGCGAGGGTCCCTCTGTTGTTGTTGTGCTTGCGGACTTTCTTACCAGGCCACCTTGTTTTTTCTATCAGCGCGTATTTTTCGCAAGCTCTCCTATATCTATAGATGTATATCTTAATTCGCGACAGCCGAGCCGTCGATCGCGTCTTCTTCTTCTTCGATTATATTATTATGATTATCATGAGTACTCGCGAGAGGCCAGTCAGCCAGACACTTTGCGCGTTCTCTCTCTCCCTCGACAAGCTATCATCGCTCTCGGCGCGCGCTTGTTTTTTTTTCTGCCTCACTCTCTCTCTCTCTCTTTCTCCGACATTCGAGCTTTTTTTGCAGCCAGCAGAGAAAACATTTATTGTACGAATTAATATACGTTATTAGTTGAATAAACGCCGGCAGTGGTGTGGTGCACCGAATGGATATGGTTATTTACACGTTGTGTTTGTTAGACAAACTATGGAGGATAGAGAGCTGCGGGCTTTACGAGCAGCTGCAGGAAAAACGTCGCGAGAGTGCATAGCTGTGTACGTTTTTCATATTCGACGAAATTTGTGTAAAGGGGGATGATGGATACGGGCCGGTTTTCGAAAAAAAACGCAGCGCGTCAAATTTATCAAAATGTCTGGATCGAGAATTTCTCGACACGGCTGACGTGTAGTGTGGGAAACTTCAAACTCGTCAAGGGGTAATCGCGTTGGTAGTGTGAAATCGGAGGAAAAATCGCGATATTTTGTTGTCAGCTTGTACTCAAAAAAACTCGTAAAATATAGTCGGACTAATACTTGATAGAAGAGGAAGTCGGTCAACGTACTCGAGTAATAAGATTTCAGGGATGGTTAAAAATAAATTCGACGTTTATAACTGACGCGCATTGAAATAAATTTTCGCTCTTAACGGCGCCCATTGCAGCACAGCTCTAGCCATCGTTTCCCAAAACGAATCGCATCTTAATTCGGCGAGCGTGCCTCTGACTGACTTGGCATTTCCTTCCGCGGCGTCCACTGCCAGAACGAATCTCGTTAAATAGAAATCGCGCAAAGTTTGGCTCTCTTACCGCCCAGATTATGAGGCGATTAGTCGCTCGCCTGTGAAGAAGCCGACTCGGCTTCCTTCTCTTTAGCCTTACAAAACAGCGGGATGCACATCGTGCATATACTTATAGGTATATCGGAATAAACTCCGAGACACTTTATACTCGCGCAGACAACGCGAGACTCGCTTGCGCCGTCTCGAAAAGTATACGGGTCTAATTTTAGTTCGCTCGACGAGCCCGCAGTGCCGTAGCTACTTAGCGCGAGTGCCTATATACGCGGCGTGCGAGGAGATTCTTCGTTTTTGTTTGCCCGCCGGCACAGCGCGTGTGGGCTGATACGCATATAATATATTGGATTTTTGACGCGATTAATCTGCGACTGCTCCAGGTCGAGATTTTTGAAGAATTTATGGACGCTCTGATGACACATTTTTGGAGTCTTTTATTTGCGATATTTCATGGGTCGAACTTTCAAGCGAGACTCTATGATATTTTTATTACAAAATCTATGATAAGCGTTTAAAAATTCATAAAATTAAGCGTTAATATAACATGCTCTGCAGATGTTGAAATGTGACATCTCTTAGTCTCACGCTGAGTAGCTTGATGATTCTGTTAATCGCGAATTTCAAGAAAGCTAGCACTGCGTGTGCAGTGATAAAATTAATTTCGGCTTTTCGCGCTTCTGAGGACCATTCCATTACGCGAAATTCGCAAATCCGAGAAAAACCAGCTCGTGCAAATTGGAATCATCGTGCGCTTATTGCAAAGCAAAAGGAAAATCCCATAAAAGCACTAAAGCAGCGAACGGAAGCTCTCCCGCGATCCAAATTCCGCTCTCCTGTCACCCTAAAGATATATTTAAATCCGGAAAATAAACGCGAGCTCTCCCGCAAAACAGTTCGCTATAGTTCATCGGGATATTCAGCTCCTCCTGAGGTACAACCCAATCGAAACGAAGCCAAGCTCGAAATTGAGGAATTCTCGCGCTCGCAGCCTTGGAAACGCAAAGGAGAAAAGGACTGTATATGCAAAGAGCACGAGAGGCCGCGATTCTCCCGCGGGAGAGAATCGGAATCGGAAGTAATCATCGTCGGCGAAGCCTCCCCGAAATCCAACTTCTATAATCGCAAGAACGGCGCACACTCGCCGGGAAAATTCATACTCTTCGCGCGCGCGCGTTCGAAATAGGAATGTAAGCGCGCTGTAGCATATTATATTCCTGCATATTGCAAGCGCACAGATCCCCCGACGAAAAGATCATCGCGAGACCGCATAAGTTTCGCGCTCAGATTTTTCTCAGCCGGTATATATGCTCGCTTTGCAGTATGGGGAGCGAGCGATGCAAAAAAGAAAAGGGGCGGTATAGAAACCCTCACGTGCATTAAGCTCTGCGCCCAGCACAAAGCCCCATCGATTAAGCGCGAGCACTTGATTTATCATCCTCGCGAGGGCGCAGCTATAACACTGTGTACTCGAAGCCGCTGCTACCTCGGCTCTCTCTCTCTCTCTCTCTCTCGCTCTATTATAGTTTTTTCAACTCGCCGCCGGATAGCACTCGATATTTCAGTGTCTTTTATGTTTACCATCAAGTGCTGCTGCGCTACGAGAGCGGCCTCCTTGACCGGAAAAAAGCCAGAAGGAGAGAGAGAGAGAGAGAGAGAGAGAGAGAGAGTTTACGTAGGCTCGATGGCCTTTGTGGGTCGAGCTGGCTTTATTCGAGCTTGCGGTTCGAGTACCAGCAGGGTTTTGTACTTTTGAATTTCGTTTTCGCCCCCTCTCCCGTGGATTCCTCCTCCTCAATCGAGTGGCTTTTATACTTCGCGGCAGCATCGCTCGTATTTCGCTTGGCACGACGATTTATACCCCCCTCCGTGTGACTATACGAATGTGAGCGTAAAAAGAAGGTGATGTATTGTCTTTATAATTCTATTACAGGGCGATTCCAACTCGTGTTGAACTCGTCGGTTCTTTGCGAGAAGTTTTTTCACCCCGCGAGAAAAATTCGCCAGAGGAAATCGGAGTGATCGCACCAATCAAGTTCCCGCAGTGATGCACAAACAAGCAATCAACTCCCTTGCGCGCGTTGAGAGCCAAGTTTCTCCTATCCTTTCCCCCGCACTTTCGAGGCTGGTGAATCAAGAGTAAGTGTGCTGTGCAGTAGCTCGCCATTGAATATATTTCATTGAAAAATAGCTCTTTGAAGATAACCGCGAACGCCTCCTGTTAATCTCCGTGCGGTCCGAAACTTGCCAAGGCGAGCAGTTAGCCGTCGATTCGCGCGCACTTCCTCAGCATCCGTCAGTTGTAAAGTTGACGCGGAAGCGCCGGCAACTTGGACGCCAACTCTCCCGCTTCATCTGCCAGGAGTTGCGTAAGTAAACTGTTGAGCAATCCCGGACTGCTGCCGGGAGAGCGACGCCCCCGCAAATATCCCTCGGTGAATCACCTAACGAGCCAGAAGTAACGTTGCGCGCATCTGAATCGTCTCGTGCTCGGCTGATCGGCTGCAGGTGTCGAGTCAAGGGTCGAATAAGCGCTTTACTTTTTTCGCTGATGAGGAAAATCGATCTATCGGTACTCCGACAGTGTACGATATGGAACAAGTTTACACCAATGATATTCGGATCCCGGCGTATGACCCGCGATAAGTTTTCCGCGGGGTCTCCAAGAATGAGCGTCTTCGAAGTCCGACGAAAGAAAAAAGTCCGAAGCCGCGGCGTGTGTGACCGCTTTTATCGGCTGCAACTTCTCAAAAGAGTCCAGCAGCGCCTGCTCCCCTTCGCTCGCGCGCTTTTTCTTCTCGCGGCGAAGAAAGAGAGAGAGAGAGAGAGAGAGAGAGAGAAAAAAGATACGATGGGAGGGTGGCCCCAGCACTTCGCGGAGGTTGGTGGCCCAAAGAAAAGCAGAGCCCGCCACGCCGTGGCGAGGATGAAGTGCCAGCCAGTGAAGTCCTCTGGAGAGCTTTCAAGTGTTCCTCTCTCGCTTCTCGCACGGCTCTCTACATATTCCTTCGCTTTTCACCTCCTTCCTCGCTTCTCTGCTGCGGCTTCTCTCCTCTGCGCTTTCTTTCGAAGTGGCCCGACGTAGCAGACGGAAAAATTGAAAAACGAGAGCAGCCTAGCTCGCAAGATAGAGGGCTAGAGATAAAGGAGGAAGACTCGCTTTTCTTATAGAGTGGAAATTGGATACAGTACCTCGCGGAGTGTCGGGCTTTTCTATACGCTCTGGTTGGATGGATTTGACGAGAGGAGCTCGTCGTTGATCTAATTAGCGTGTCTCGTACTGTTATAACAATATATGGCTGTCGTGTCATTGCTTCGAAATACACGTCAGATTTCGCGCTGATGGATCCGGGAAGGAGGATATCGAATTCAGATATATATTTTAGCACCTCACATACGGTGTATAACGCGCTTATTTCGATTTTCTTAGAAAAACACCAGGAAACAAATTTTTAAAACCACGAGAGAGCAGACGTGATTTCCTAAAAGTCATAATTAATTGAGCTCTACCGTCGGCTGCCGGTCTCTTACGGCCCGTCTCCGCCGGAAGCGACCAACACGAAAAAGCTCAACCCCTTCTTCCGGCTCCGAAGGCAGTATCGATATAATCCGTTTCTCGTCAGCGTGTGCGGAGAGGTTATGAAGAAGCAGGATGGAGAGTTTAGAGAGAAGATATAGACACTGCCGGTCGATCGAGATAAAGTGTGGGGACCAAAAACCAAGCGGGAAGTTTGCGCCATCTCCGCGTCTTATACCAGCAAGAAGTTTATACGCCGGATTTCTTATGATTAAAGTAACCTCCTGCAGCCTCTTGCGGCTGTGATATAAAGCGACCTCGCTGCGTGATTTAATTTAAAACAGTCACGAAGCGTCTCTTCGACGATAGACTAAACCGCGGAATCAAGATGGTAGGTCATATTCAAATCGCTCGTGGTTTCGTGAACAAATCGAGGACAGGGAAAAATGAAGCAAAACAGCTTCGCCCCGTATAGCCCAGAAAAGTTCCACTCGGCGTAATTACAGCAGAACTCGCGGCAAAAACATAGCAAGACGGTGCGGCCATTAATCGCTAAAAATCGTCGGCAGCTTTTCTTCCGCCCTTCGGTTTCGCGGCGAAAGCAAGCCGGGAGCGTCAGATCAGCGTCTGCGATCTCTTGCAGCCCTCTCTCCTTTTTCTCCTCTCCCCGGCGCAGATACACAATCAGGAAGACGACGGACAGATAAGTAGGCGAAAGTAGATGAGCGGAAAAAAAGCGGTATAGGCGAAGGGCGAAAGAAAGAGAGAGAGGGCAAAGAAGAGGAAGAAGAAGAAGAAGCAGCAGCATCTCAGAGATATACGGCCGAGAGTATAAAAGCGAAGTTGCGCGCGCGACCTACAAATTCCGGCGTCGAGACTCTCGACTCGCTCGGCGTCATGTTCCCCCAGATTCATTTCCTGCTTTTTACAACGCGAATTTTCTGTTAAAGTTTCTCTCTCACTCTCCATTTTTTTACGGCGTATATATAAGTAGCTTCCAGCGTTTCCCTCTCACCCTCTAGCTAGGCTATGAGGAGGAAAGAGGGCCTTTCGGAGAAAAAGAGGACTTTCGTTTATCGGAAGAGCTGAATTTCATTCAGAGAGAGAGAGAGAGAGAGAGAGAGAGAGAGAGAGAGAGCGAAGAGCTATGCACGGAGGGAGATGGAGAGCACCTTGGCACTTTGACAGACGCCGGGGCAAATCTTTAGCCTCTCGTTCCGCGCGCGAGCGTGTGTGTGTGTGTGTGTGAGCGCGCTTGGCAGCAGCGTTGCGCACGATAAACCTATATACAGCTCGCTCCATCTCCCTCTCTTCCTCGCGCGTCAACTCGTTTCTGTGTCGCGCATCGCGCCGCTAATACTGATACCATTACCTCCGAGCGAGCATGAGGAAGCGCGGGATATATGATGCGCTTCTCTTTTTCCTCCTCCTCCTTCTCCACTTCGCAAGCATCTCTACAGAGCGAGCTTGTATGCGTGTGTGTGTGTGTGCTTTTCGCTTTTTCCCGCGACTGACAAGATGAGAGGCGAGCGCGCAGTGCCAGCCAGTTCCTGCAGTACACGCTTTCTCTATCTCTCTCTTCGTGTATGTTTGTACATCCCGAAATTTAATTTTCGTTCCGAGATGCATCCGTTTTTTGCGCAGCGCATGCGCCTCTGAACCGCGGCTCTGCAGCGTTTCGCTGATGTTAAATGCGTACGTTGTATATTTTCTTCTGTATTATACGAATATCCTGTGCGTCCAGAGCGGACGGGTGGGTGCCTATCACCACTACACGGCGCGTCCTCAGGTTGCGGATAGAGGAACGACCCCTGAGAAAGAGGTTAGCTGCGAATAAATCGAATAAGCAGCCGCGGACAGCCGATAGGCCCGGGCGTGGGTGTGATGAGCCCGCACTGGCGATCGAACGCATTCATCTAGAAACGCTACGCAAGCACCACAACAACGAACACTCAACAATATTTCTTATTTCACTCTCTCTTCATACCTAACTATGTCTATAATCTATCTCTCTTAGCACACATTACAAAAATCCTGCTGCCGTGGAGAATGCGGGAGCGATGACAACTGCCCCGAAAGGGGATGTGTAGAATGATTCGCCACCTGGTCTTACACGGTAACGAAGCCAGCGTAGGCGCGCTGCCTTGCAGGGGGGCGTTAGGATACGAGCGTGATTCCGTAGTGTGTCCGACGATGAGCTGACTCCGTCCTTATCAAAGTCGGAAAGCTCTCATACTTAGTTCTAGAGAGGTATGGGAGTTATCACCTCTAGAACGGATGATTCACCTGCGATCGGAAACAGGATCCAAAACGCGTGGGTTTCACTTACTACCATGGCTCAAAAAAACCAAAACCAAACCAAAATCAATAGGGACTTAAAGGTAGGAACGTGGAATGTGCGCAGTTTATACAGAGCAGGCGCGTACCGGGAAATCTTAAAAGAAGCTGGCGGGTACAATCTAGACTTAGTAGCTATACAAGAAACTCGGTGGCAAGATAGCGGTATGTTAGGAAACGAAAACTTCACCTTTATGTACGGGGGCGCGAGCGGACATTCCCTAGGTACCGGATTTCTGATTAGCAAAAGAATTATACACGCGGTTAAAAGTTTCAAATTCGTAAACGACAGACTCTCGTATATCGTCATCGAAGGAGCGTGGTACAATTACGTGGTTATTAACGTGCATTGTCCTACGGAGGACAAAGAGGAAGAGGTGAAGGATCTTTATTACGAAGCCTTGGAGCAATTAATCGACCAGTTCGCGTCTTACGACACCAAAATAGTAGTGGGGGATTTCAACGCTAAAATAGGGAAAGAGGAAATGTTTAGGCCCACTATAGGCAAGGAAAGTCTGCACGAAACCAGCAACGATAACGGTATTAGAGTCATAAATTTCGCGGCGGCAAAAGATCTTATAGTAAAGAGTACGTGCTTCAAGCACAAGGATATACACAAAGTAACGTGGACATCGCCGGACGGAGCCACGAAAAATCAAATCGATCACTTTCTTATCGATAAGAGGCGCCACACGAACGTGCTTGACGTAAGAACCTATAGGGGGGCGGATTGCGACTCGGATCATTTTCTAGTAGTGGCCAAATTAAGAGCCAAATTAGTAGCTGGGCAAAATAGTAAACGGGCGAGCAAAGTAGAAACGTTCGATATTGAAAAGCTACGGAACGGGATAGAACGAATTAAGTATCAAGTAGAAATAAGGAATCGGTTTCAGGTACTCGAAGAAACGGATGCACCGACGGAGGTAGATGACGACCCGAACAGTCTTTGGGGGGATATCGAAAAAGCGATAAAACAGGCCGCGAATAAAGTGCTAGGTAGAAAGAAAAAGCCAAAGAGCAAACCATGGTTTGACGAAGAGTGCGAACTCTGGTTTGAAAGGCGCAAAAAGGCCAAATTAGACAGCGTACACAATGGAGGCGATAGGGCCGTAGAAGAGTACCACGAAATAAGAAGGCAAGTGGGGGCGATTTACAGGAACAAAAAGCGCGAGTATCAAAAGAATCAGATTAGAAAAATAGAAACTAATAGTAAGGAAAATAACCCGCGCGAGATGTACAAAGGAATTAACGCTATTAGGAAGGGTTTCCAGAGTAGATCGCAATTAATGAAAGATGAGGGCGGGAATCTCGTTACAAGCGAAAATGAACTGCTAAAGCTGTGGAAAGGATATTTTGATAAGTTACTAAACGTACATGAAAACTGCGAGGAAACGGGAGACGAAATCCACACTGCGGAACTCCATATGGAAGAACCGACCTACAAAGAAGTAGAAGCCGCGATCAAAAAACTAAAAAACAATAAGGCCGCGGGAAACGATTCTATACCAGCTGAACTACTTAAATACGGGGGCACCGCGCTTACATTCAAAATTTTTGAACTAGTATGTGCTATTTGGAAAAATGAAACGATACCGGAAAACTGGAAAGAATCTATCATTATACCGATTTTCAAAAAGGGAGATAAGACAGATTGCAATAACTACCGGGGAATCTCACTTTTAGCTACCTGCTACAAAGTTCTATCAAACGTAATACAGGCCAGACTCACGCCCTTCGCGGAAGATATAATAGGAGACTATCAGTGTGGATTCCGGCGTAACAGGTCGACGTGCGATCAAATGTTTACTATAAGACAGTTGTTAGAGAAAAAATGGGAACATTGCGAAACAATACACCAACTATTTATAGACTTTAAAAAAGCGTATGACTCTATCAAACGAAGCAAAATGTATCAAATCCTGGTGCTCCTCGGAGTACCAAAAAAACTCGTGAAATTAATTCAAATATGTCTGAACGGAAGCACGGGAAAGGTCCGAGTAGGCGGTAACGTATCCGAATCATTCATGATACGCGACGGTTTGAAACAAGGTGACGGTCTCTCTACAGTACTCTTTAACTTAACGCTAGAATATGTTGTTAGAAAAATGCAGACTAGCGGGCTAGGTGCAACCCTTAACGGAAAAACACAAATTCTAGGGTATGCGGATGACTTGGACATACTAGGGGATAACGGTGCAGCGGTAGCGAGAAACGCGGAAATTCTCATAAAGGCGGCTGAGGACACGGGTTTAGAGGTGAGCGAATCGAAAACGAAATATATGATCATGGATAAATTGGGCATTTGCGAAGGTGAGGGTGATCTTAGAGTCGGAAATTATACTTTTGAAAAGGTTAGCGAATTCAGATATTTAGGCACAACCATAAATGATCGAAACGAAATTAAAGCCGAGATTAACAAGAGACTTCATTCGGGTAATGCTTGCTACTACGCCGTGAATAGATTACTAAAATCAAAACTGCTGTCTAGAAATGTAAAAGTAAGGATATATAGGACTATAATAATGCCGGTAATCCTGTACGGGTGCGAAACTTGGGCGCTTACTAAAGCGGAAGAAAACCGTTTTAGGGTGTTCGAAAATAAGGTTCTGCGAAAAATATACGGGCCAAAGAAAGATGAGGAAACCGGGGAGTGGAGGAAACTGCACAACGACGAGCTACATAACCTATACGCGTCACCGAATATAAACAGAATAATTAAATCGCGAAGACTAAGATGGGCAGGGCACGTTGCAAGAATGGGAAATGATCGCACGGCAGCGCGTATAATGAAAGGAAAGCCAAATACATCGCGACCTCTAGGTAGACCTAGACGCAGGTGGGAGGACAATGTAAAAGCGGACTTAACTGAAATCGGACGGGACGGCGCGAAATGGATAGGGTTAGCACAAAATAGGGATACGTGGAAGGCTTGCGTAGATGAGGCGATGAACTTTCGAGTTCGAAATGCCACTTAAAAAAAAAAAAAAAAAAAAATTATACGAATATCGCAATTAAAACATCAAGCAAAGTCCTGTTTACTGCGTGCAATAACCGAGGGCATGTTAGCATCGTCGGCGAAACCGCGAGAGCGCTTGTATCGGAAGCCTATACGAGCGCAATAATCATCTTAAGTTGCTCGCGCGAGGATTTCACTAATAGCGCAGCGTCTTAGACGTTGCTTTGTTTCGCGCGCCTGAATTATTGTCCCAGGTATTAAGGGAAATGAATGCCGCGCGTGTACTTGTTTGTTCGGAGACAAGTTCATCGTTATCAGGATTATGTTATTGCGCCGGGAAATGGGCGCGTCGAATTCTGTTTGATATGCGACTATATATGATACCGCGAACGGCGGAAAACATCAGAAGCTCTTGGTGGTAGAAAATCGAAAGAACGGCACGTTCAATCTTTTACTGCCTCATTTTATAGTGTAATATAAAGCCCGTTGTATCGCTGCGTTTGTACGTTTGAATTTATTTACTTCTTATGCGAGGAAGTATGGCGAGCAGAGCTGTTTCGTTGCATAATTTACGATTTATATTGCAGTCGCATCACAGTGGCTTCAGTCACTCCGCGACGGCTTTCAACCCTGTCTCAGCTGCGTCGCTGTAGACAACGCGATTTTTACGACGGTCCGATGCATAAACTGTCTCTCTTGCTCTCTCCTCAAATTAAAATAGCCCGCGTGAATAAATCGGCGGTGTATACGTGCAATGAACGGCGGGACTAAGCCTCTCGCGGGACTCGCGGCGCGAGTAAAGCTTATTAATTCAAAACGATATACACAGCCCATCGAAGCCCTTTATGCAACGAATGTTCGCTTATACATACGCGCACGTATCTATGCACATATCGACATGTGGAGCACACAGTGCAGCATTGCAGGTGTCAATTAGCGCCTCCCGTGAGTTACTCGTTTTGTATTCACAATGCTAATTAGTCAGTTGAATATACCGAAAATCCCTAGCTCTCTGCGAGCGCGCGCCCGTATACACACGTACGTGCTGTGCGTTCGCCTCGCCTGCCATATGCACCTAATTTAATGCGAGCAAACGTGCGGCAGTATACGCGCATTAAATATCGCTCCTGTGCCTGCCGAGTTGTAATTCCGATCACGATTTAGCGTTTTCGAGGTCTCTCGCTTTTTCCGACGCTTGCATGTGCGATTTTCGCTTCTTCGGAGCTGCGAACTGCATAGCTATATATACGAATCGCCAATAGTTTATAGCTCCATGCATATATGAATATGTGCCCGATTGTCTGTAGTGGACAAGCCGGGGGTATTTTTAGCGAGAGCAAGTTAGTTCATTTTTCGACGTTTTAATTCGTATAATGAAGTGGGTTTTTGGTCCGCACAAACAGTCTTCACAAATTAATGGACTGGTTTCCAAACAAGCGAACGCGACCCTTCGACGTTCGTGTAAAATGTATATCGATACGTACGTGGTATAGCACTTTCGAATTACCTGCCACACATCGAGTGCATAGCATTAATGAAATGTCTCGATGGTAAAAGAGACCGCATTAAGCATTGTTTGAGCGCGAAACAGTAGGAGTGAAAAAAATACAGCGAAGTATCGATTAATTAAAAAAAAATTGTACCATCACGAGTTTCGATATAACAGAAGTAATCTCGACGCGCCGTTGCAGAATATCGAAATGAACTCTGTGCCCTGTTTTCTGCATAATTGCCATCGTAAAACCGTATAGGTGCTGCTGCCTCAGCGCAGAAAAAGACAGCAAATTTGTCGAGCTTATTCAAACATATAGCAGTTAGTTGAAGAGGTCATTCGTAAATCGGCCAATATGCAAGGCGTTGGACCAACTCCAAACTCTCTCGCGTCGTTCAAAATTGCAGCCAGCCAAGAGTAGCGTCGTCGCGAGCGAGAGGTAAAGGTCGTCGGACACACGGGCTCGCTCTCTCTCTCTCTCTCTCTCTCTCTTGAGGCCGGCGCCGCTTCTTTCTTCTTTTCTTCCGGGGGCAAAGGCGACTTAATCGCGTTTGGCCGCTGGCCAGCAAACAGTGCGCGCCGTTGTGTGCGTTTGTTGATTGCTCGATTCTTCCTCTGTCTTCGTTTTATATATCATGCTCGCAAAAGAGAAGCTGCGCCTGGTTATCGAGATAATATCCGTGAATTGCTCATCGACGACTGTTTCTCGCTTTTACGTTGAAAGGTGTCGTTGCAGACTTTTTTTCCTATCGCCTCGAGGAGGATCATCGCTTTTTGTTGAGCCGAGAGAGAAGCGGAAGGAAGGAGGAACGGAGAAGCTGAAGATTAATTGTTCTCGCGCTTCTTGCCTCCCGCTGAGGTTCACGCTCGAAGCGCTCGAGAGACTTTTGCATCGAGGCGGCGGAATTGCGGATTATCGCAGAGCTACATTGCGGATGCTCTGTAGTAGTCGCACTGCTTCATGCTTCGTGTTATCGACTATAACGATGAGCTGCTTTTGTCGGGAGAATTTACTCTGACGACGAGGTAGCTTTGCATGAAAGATCGCAGTGGCTCTCAAGTTCGTGATTTGATTTTCAGTCGTGCGAGTTTTTGTTAAAACGCACCGGAGCGTATTTAAAGTGCGTGCAGTGATTACTTAGAGGTACAAGAAGATTATATTGTAAAAAGCCGCGTAGCAAGCGACTGGCGACCCATTAATAATTGCGCAGAAGTCATTATGCCGGTTGAGCAAATATCGCCGGGACTACGAGAGAACTGCGTGCTAATGAAGCCGGGAAAAAAAATGGCCAATCGGCAAGCGTCAAAGCGAAATCGCAGCGCGCGCGAAATCAATTGGAAGACCCCGCAGCCGTGATTTGCCGATTGTTGTTTCCTGACGAGGCGAAATTTTCCACCGCTGGGATTCGCCTCTCGTATAAAGTATTCGCGCGAGTTATCGAATCTATAACAACGGAAAAAAGAGCTTCGTGCGCAAGCTCTCGGGAACAAAAAACAAATTGAAATAAAGCAAAATTATCTGTTGGCTATCATAAATCAAGCGATATATTCTCTGACGCGACGAATAAATCTCGTGGCATTATCGAACAAAAACTGCCGAAAAAAAGCGCGGGGCACGCTCCCGAAAAAAAACCAGGAACCAGTGCGGATCTCCTCACACCCGTGCGCGCACATACACGCACACGCGGGGATGTAAGCTTGCAGCGGCCGGTGAAAATTCAAGCTTGGTGGGTGTTGCTCATTGCAGCTTTCGGCCTGCTTTATGATCTCGCTCACTCTCTCGCCTATTTTTTGCTGTGGCCGTTGCTGTTGCTGCTCCCTCCCTTTCGGACGCTCATGACGGGAGGCGTTTATCGCTCGGGCGATCGGTCGTAGGTAAGCTTTTTATCTGGCCCGCGTCGCGTCACAGCCGAGAGGCCTTCCGGACGCAGCAGCCTGTGCCAAGTTTGAATTGTGCGGAAGCACGTACCGAATATAATAATCGCTCGGCCGGCCGAAGCGTCGCTGTATATAATACATCCGCAAGGAGAGAAATAGTAGAAAGACGAGTAAACTCAAAACTCGTTGTCTTATTCTACTTGAACGCGTTATCACAGTGCTTTGTTAAAGTTTCCAACGGCGCAATTATACAGTTAAAAGTGTTATGATTATTACGCTTGATCAATTGAAGCTCTTTGTGCCTCGAATGAACTACAAATAATATCGTATTATTATTCAGTCGATTCTATTATCATCCCGACAAGCAAGAGAACCCTCACCGCCGTCGCGATGCTAAAGAATACCATAATCGCGCATAGTGCTTTGTACTCAAAGCGCAAACAAACGGAGAATAGTGCGCAAAAGCAGAATAGATAGCCAGATGATTTTATTACAGCGTGCGGACGCGACCGCACAGAGATCTAGTCTCTCCATATATACGCACGCTTATGGCTCTCAGCGCGAGAGCGAAAGAGCCGAAAGCGAATCCAGGTTTATTCAACGTCGGCCCTCTGCCCCCCCCCCTCTCCGGTAAATTATATGTTTTGCGTGGAGCGACGAGTCCGTTTTCAGCGGTGGCGCGCTATGTCCGGTAACTGTTAACGGGATCCGCCGTGCCGCTCCGCGATTCCCCCTCCTCCGATGCGCATCCTTTCCCCCTGTGCACCTCACCGCCCTAAAGCGAAATCCTATTTTGCGTAAATCTGCATTCGACCTCCGCTCTCCCTCTCCATGTTCTCTTTTTTCCTTTCCGGGCGCGCACTCCCTCTCTCTCTCTCTCTACCACCGCTGCATGGGAATTCCGCGGCTTGAAATATATTTATCGCCGCGAAAATGCGGAATAGTCGACGAGCGTATGCAAATCTTGACTCTCGTTCGAGAGCAGCGCGCGACTCTTTTTTATCACTTTCGACTTTTCGCTTTTCGCGCTATACCATAGCTGCCTTTCTCACGGCTGCTGCAATGCGACGTTCTTTTGGTATCGGCGGGACTGGCGCTATTGTCCGCGCTGTCCAGCTGCCGCAGTAACGAATGAGAGTGCAGGCCACCGCGAGAGGGAAAAGTGATAAAAAGTGCGCCCGCGGGATAGTCGCAGCGCGCGAGTTTGCGGCTGATAAGTAGAGCTGGATCGAAAAAGAGATTAAAAACTGATACGCGACTGTTATAGAGATATATGAAGGCTTTTTATCTCTCGCTCTCTTATAAATATCCCGCATTTCAGTTATCGACTTTTCTTTTGTCATTTTAGTTATTGACTTTCCTTCAGTCCGAATGATTTTCGATTAAAAGATAGAAGAGCCCTCAGCTGGAATATCATTCGAATTGATATACCTCGAAAGTTTTTTCGCGCGATAAGGATAATAAAGCATAAGCTTCGGCATAAGCATGCGTCCTATGCGAGTCGACATCTGCGCTCGAATTCAATATACGTATAGAGACTACCTGACCGTCGCCTCAATGGAACGAGTCATCGTTTGATCAGTCGAGCATAAAATGCAGCTCTCTCTCTCTCTCTCTCTCTCTCTCTCTCTCTCTCTCTCTCTCTCTTCTTTCCGTTTCTATACAAATACACGCCGCGAATGCGAGGTACAGTGTTCACTGCGTCGGCACTGGTCTCTTCGTCCATGTCGCGTCGCCTACTACTTTTCATTATCCCCCCGAGCTTTCGATCTTGCGACTCTGTGTATGTGACTTTCCGCCGCTTTGTTCGAACAAGGCTCCAGTAGCACCACGCCGACGCGCGAACGGGACAGAAAAATCCAATTTCTTAATTATTTTTCCGACTCGCTTTGTTGTGCGGTGCACAGACTCTAGCTGTCTTTCTCCTAGGAGCACTTGGGTATAATTAAACCGTCCGATGTTGGTTGATCAGATTATTTTTCATGTTTTTGTTACAAATGTAAATTTATTAACAGTAAGAACAGAATTCTTGACAATTATAACGATTCGATCAGAAACTTTTTAGTGGTTCTCGCCCACCGGCTTAATAGTTTAGAGCAAGGATTCTTTTCTCTCAGTATTGCATAAATGAATACTCGGCTGTGCGATGGAATTGCTGATTTAATGCGTATAGCGTTCGTTTTTGTCGATGGTATTTGTCGGACACGTGATTTTCCAGGCATTTCAATACACAAAACTGAATTAATGGATACTGTATACAAATTCGCGCGTGAACGCGAAATTCGACGAACACGGATATTATTACACGCGAGGATATCAACGCCGAATCGAATATTATTTCGAGCACACGTTTCAACGTTATGACATAAATTGAGAGGTACCAACGGGGTCGCACGTAAAACTCAATTAAAATTACAAAATCTCAAAAATTCGAGCAACGACGTTTTCAAAAAGTTCAACTCTCGTTACGAGTAGAACCGGCGGCTGTGGCCTAATTGCCACAGCCCAGCAGCAGATAAGCATAGAAGTCAGCTCTTTCACGAGTGGCGCCGCGCATCGTTTCGAAATTAAGCCACGGCGACGGCGTTCTTTTACAGATTTACACGCGACATCTCGAGAGTTTGGTTTTACGAGGAGCCAGCCGAGCCACGGTGTCAGCCCTCTTGAGAAAATTGCTTCCTGCGAGCGGCCACTGATGATGTCGAGCTTTTAAACTAATTGCGCGAATCGCTTCGCGAGGGATATGCGGCGAGATACACACACGAGACGCCTCAGGACGTCGAAAACGGACGCCAGTGTGGATTCCAGCCTCTGGATTTAGACTCCGTGTGAATTTATCAAATGCCGATGCTTTTGGAGTGTATCCGTGCATATATACGTATATAGTTATAGGCTTCGCATTTGTGCCCGACACTCTGCCAGGTTCGATCGGTTAATCCGATATAAGAGAATAATTAGTATTTTTGTGACAGTTAGAGCTCACATCTGGCGGATACAAAATATAATTTTCGAGAAGAGGAATTTCGTCGCTACGCATCTGGACGCGCGAAATTCACAGTGGCGCTGCACCTTTTACGAATAAAAAAACTCGTCGGGATATTTGCATTCGCAAACAAGCACTTATTCCGGATGCCATTATCTCAAAGAGCAGCGGGAAGCAAGACAAGACGAGGAGGAGGAGAAGGAGGGAAAACGGAGGCGTAGACCGAGAGAAAGATAAAAAGGGGGTGGAATTAAGATAAGGAGCCGGGGAAGAGCGACGCTGCGTGGCAAAGTGCCCCTTGACGTACACGCGGAGTCCTATATCTATGTGTGTATGTATATTGTATGTAGAGAAAAGTAGCTGGGGCTTACCGTTTGTGTTGGATCCGAAGACCTCTTCGCGGCTGCAGAGGAACTCCATCCTTAAGCCAGTGCACTCTCGGAGGTGGCGAGCCCCTCGTTCGACACACGAGCTTAACTCTGTCCCGGTACCTCGCCACTGAGTCTCTTAGCTCGGATAACGTGACTTCTCTCACTGAAACATCAAAGGCCAAATGCTCCTTTACTACACCCGCTCTCTGTATTTTCACCCGCTTTCTTCGTCGTTCTTTCTTTTCCGCGCCGTGTCTCATCTCGGCCACCGACCGCGCGCTGCATGAACAAGAGTTTAGTGCGCGCGGCCGGCAGTGCCCCCGGCTCGTGCATCGCATGTCGCGGTAGTATTACTTCGCTCCTCTTTTCAATATTGATCGTCCGCGCATTCGCAAAAAGCGAGGCATTAGCGGCTCGCCCCGTGAGTCTGCCTCGCCCGTGTCTAATAGGCTCGGCAGCTATACATAAACGCGGCTGGGATTGACAACGGTGCAGCTGATTGACGCGATGATTCGACTCTCCCATTCGCTACCGGATGCCGGGCCGCAGTTTACACTGAAAAGAACTCTGCTGCTATTTTTCCTGATATCGACCGCGCGGTTGCTTAAAGCCCCGTCGAGCCGATATTCGGATCTTGTCTGGCGAGGTGCAGCTCGTGAATAATAGCGTGATAAAGGATATTATCCTGGCGGATGATTGGCAGTTTTTCTTTTCTGTATTTAACAAGTTTCGCTCGCTAGCTCATATTTCGCAGCCGTGAATAGAATATGAGAACGGGGGGACTGGTGCCGTCGTATGCGATATATGTTCCCTAGACAATTTGCTAGAATTTTGCAATAATCATATACGAGCTTTAAACACATCGATTGCAACGCTATTTGTGCGAATATCCGTCCACGGCAAATCAAAAGCAATATCGAACGCTGAACGCCTGGCATTCCTTTTCGCTATGATGGATTGAAAACATAAGCATTGGTGGAGTAAAACGAGAATAAAAGCACTTTTGAACTTTACTGAATTGTCCTAAAGATCGCGTTATTACCGAGACCAATTCCCTTTGGAGAAATGCTAGATGAGAAACTACGATACTTTCCGCTCGAGGAAGCTCGACGCTCGGCGACTTCCTGTTTTTCCGCGGAAAGACCGAAGAAAGTCTCGAGACTTCTACCCTTCTTCATCCGCCCTCGAAATAAATCGAAGAAAAACACCTCAGCCGCGCGAGACTCGCCCGAGTCACTCTTGCCCTCCTTGTACTTATTGTTAGTTCTATTTTGAAATTACAACTTTTGTTTAACATTTTCTTTTTCCGACCGAGTTTGAAATCGAGCCTTGTGCGGCTTTGCTTTGTGTTTTCGTTGCAATGAATCTCGAAGAGCATGAAATGAGACAAGTAAAATTTGCATCAGGTGCCAAGTTTGAAACATCAGGCAAGAGTTAAGACTCACGCGCGCAGACTTTGATTAAGTAAATTTCACTTTCCTCAAACTTGCCAAAGTAAATTTCAGTCGACATTCTTTTCTACGCAGAAATTACATCGCACGCGTATTCTCTCGCATATACTCTCTAATAGACATTATGCGCAAAGACAAATTTAATAGCATAGTTAGATTACTCATCCGCGTTGTGCGTCGGATATTTCTATCAGAAGAGAGAGTTTAATTACGCCATAACGTATATTATATGCGAATTTTCCGAATTCGCATTTGCATCCTGCATTTGCACCGCAAATTTTCTACATTCATTCGTCACGCATACCTGTGCGCTTATTCCATACATTCTGCATTCTTCGGGCATTGTAATTCGTAATTAGATTTATTTCGACTATAACTAATTCTCATCTTTCTTGCATCCGTTTCGCATCCGTTTCCATCCTGGGTCAGCGATTTCGGACATTTTATAGCTTTTTTTCAAAGCAATTCTAATTAGCATAAAGTTTTAACTAAATTCTATTCAATGTTATATGAAATGACAAAATGATGAGCAGCTCCCATTTTGATTAACAGAGTCTTTTAATAGTAAATCGGAAAAGTTATATAATAGAGTTGGACGAATGAAACCTTCGAATTAGAATCAATGGAAAAATCAAATCGGGCCATCAGCTACGCAATGGCACCTCTGCTGCAGGCAAACACACAGGCGCATAAGCTTCCCATTGAGCAGCTCTCCCTCTCGCGACTGGAGTCGAACAGAGAGTCACTCCTGCGGTCAAGTGAGCCGGGCGCAAAAACGGCTATCTCGATAGAGCGAGGAAAAAAGAGCTGATCGGCGGGCCAGAAGCCGTATAGTCAGAGCGTGCGCGCGCGAAAGAGAGAGAGAGAGAGAGAGAGAGAGAGAGAGAGAGACATAGCTAGGCCGAGAGATGGATAGTACGCCCGGGGGGTTTTCGACGATGCGCCTTATCGTGCAGTGGGAGCGGAACGGGATAAATGCGGAACTGCGGTTTCGCGCAGCGCAACTTCCACCTCCCGTTTCACTCGGCCTCCCTCAGGGCAGAGACCGCAACACTTCGCGAAACGCTATTTAACGATTAGCGCCAGCTTTCTCGCTTCCGCCGTCTCCCTCCTCCACTCTCTTTCCCGACCAAATGCCAAAATTCAAATGCAAATTTTGCCCACGGGAGTCACGAACATAGCCAGCAGCGCGCGGCGTGTGTGCGCTGCAGCAGCCTCGCGCGACGAGAATTTAAAGAGGGCCAAAATACACCTCGGCGTAAAACGCTTGTCCCGCTCCTCGGCCCCCCGTGAGACAGACACAGCGACTCGGCCAGGCGTGAAAAACGAGCGCAAGCTCGCTCGTGCTGGAAGGAAAAAGGCTGCAGAATCAGGAAGAGAGTGTGTGTGTGTGTGCGTGTGTGTGTGTCGGCGCGATATTCCCGCGCGCGCACAATTACTTTGACAGGTCATTCTCGAGCCAGACTGCGGCGGTATATTGCGAGTGGAGAGAGGAATTTCGAGCGGGCGAAGGTATGCGTAAACGCTTCCTTGAGCATTACTTTGAATGCCTGTACCTCTGTATGTGTAGCTGTCCCTTGGAAAGGAGGGATGCGCTGCCTGAAAAGGTGTGACTCGATTGCGAGGCTGCAGGTTTCTTCGTATTCAATTTCTCTGACGACACGCGTCGTGGTCATAACGGAGCACAAAGTAGTTTGCGTTTTATAACAGTCACTCGCATAAATATGCGCAGAAACATTTTTACTCGTGTTATGCAGAACGTTAATTACTTCGCTGTAGCGGCAATTAGAATGCGCAGCAACTTTTCAGAAATTTTTTTGCGAGATATTTACAAAACCGTACACGAGATTTTTTGCATTTTAAAATGATTTTTTTCATTTCAGGACATACAGAGCTAAGCCACATCCAGCTGTGAGTACACATTCATGTTCTAATTTATTATTAAAATGGTTGAAATGAATTTCATCGAGTTCTAATTCAACTCTATTTTTCAATTAAATGAATTCATCTATTCATGCGATTCGGAGAACACCGGCTTTTAATCTAAACTATTAATCCAGCGAGATCGACAGCCGTCACGTCCGAGCTCTATCTTCTCGTTGCAAAAAGCGTGGAGAGAAACCACCACCCCCTGAGAAGAAAAAAGGCACAGAACGCGCAATCGTGTATACGCTTAGCTTGTCCCGCAGCAGCATGGCTGTCAGTTTCAGGACGCCGAAACTCCGGCGTATATCTAATCCGCTCTTAGCGTTGCGCGCGTCTTTCCTCGCGTCTCCTCCTCCTTGTCGGCATAAGCAATTCATTGCGTGCGCGCGGAAATCGATCGATTTGCCGATGATAAAGCGTCAACTAGCTGAAAAAGTCGGGACAAAAAAAGAGCCTTGCTTAGCTGGACAAGGGAGTATATCGTCGTTGTTGTCGCCGTTTTATATATTTTTTTTCTTCTAATTTATGTGTGCTGGTGAACGATCGAAGGAAAACCATGAATATGTGAACGATTCATCAGTACGGTATAGTTTACGGCCGATGTGTAGATTTCGTCGTTATTTTCGACGAGAGAAAATACATTCGTTGTTGTGCAATTTATTGCATTATTTTGAAATGTGCATCGCGAGCTTCAGTGAATAATATTTTTGAATAATAATGCTTACGATTTAAACGAGATTTTACTCTGCACAGACGTCAAGTGATTTATTTACTTTTTTTCGCATCGTATAGCAGAGAATTATTTTTCGATTTCATGTATTAAGTGAACGTTGGGGCCGTATTGTTTGAATCGTTTGTGTGAACGGAAATGCTACACTCGCCGTTATTGAAAACTTCATTCGATGTTTCTATACACGCGTCTGACTAGATTCGTGTATTACTACTGCAACGGGCAACAGCGATCTATTAGCCGTTGCGCAACAGCTGCTGTCGACGATTTAAATTAAAACTTTGAGTTTTAAATTACGCGGTATAATCGAATCGTCCCCGCTGCAGTTCCGTTTGGTATACGCAGTATAATTATTGCCTTCAATATAGCTTGTTTACCCGCGTTGATTCGTAATTTTGATTTTACCGCGAACCATGTTCGCGACCAACACTTTTTACGCAGCAACTTGCGCTCAATCAGTGCGGCAGTGTTTTTGCTCACTTAACAGCACCATCAGCGTACGTATAGGATGTATTAATATAGCACGAAGGGCTCGCGAGGACAGCTGGTGAAAAATGCCGGAGCACCAAGCCAAGATCTCGGCGCATTTGCGGAGGGGACGCCGCGCAGCGTTGATTAATGAAGCCGCGGACCGAAAGACCTGCACACGAAATAACAAATAGCGCGTCACCGCAGCATAAGCGCGACACGTCTCTGCGGTCGCACGCGCATAAACACACATTGATGAGCGTCGCCCCGGAATACACCAGAGAGCTCGGCGTATCGTCGAGGATCGCGCGTTTTATCGGCCGGCACGCGACGTGTCCGCCGGCTTCGTAGTCTTGTGTGCATGTATGCGCGCGTATGTGTGTGTGTGTGTGTGTGTGTGTGTGTGTGTGTGTGTGTATGTTTAGGTAGGTCGCCTCGACGTCTAGCGTACAACGTGCAGCCGGCCTATGCCCTACCCTGTTCTCTCTCGTTCAGCACGTCAAAAGCGTATTCCGTGCGCGGCTCTTGCGCATTTACGAGCTAATGCACTCCGCTACATAACTTACGCTACTGCGTTCTTTTGCCAATTAAAAGTGAAAATCAAGCTGGCGAAATTGTGTTTGTTTCGAAAACGGAATCAGATGTATGAATGTGAAATTGCTTTAAAATTAATGAACGACGAGTGGATTGATAAAAAATCGAGTACACGAAACCGTTGCAGTAGGAATTGTTAATTTGGTGAAAAACTGAACTATGCAATTTCATATTAGCGTAAATCTAGACAGAGCAGTAATGCTAGAGAGGTATAT
Source organism: Pteromalus puparum (assembly GCA_012977825.3). Taxonomy (NCBI): domain Eukaryota; kingdom Metazoa; phylum Arthropoda; class Insecta; order Hymenoptera; family Pteromalidae; genus Pteromalus; species Pteromalus puparum. The sequence continues at coordinate 54,713,111 of CM053172.1, forward strand.
ACACTATACCCGGTTTGAAAATTAGAAATTCCAAGCAACCGAGTTTCCAATAACACCGTCATCGTTGACCCACGATTGTAAAGGTACCTACATGTGCATTATATACGTTCATGTGCAGGCAAAACGCACCACGTCATAACTCTCTGTCTTCCAATCTCTACGCTCGGTGAAACAACAATATTCCCGCGGCATGATTGACAAAAGTCAAGTGGCCCCGGTAAACTTCTCTCCCTCTCCTCTCAGCAAGTATGCATTCCGAAAAGCCATGAGCTGTTCCGTACACGCGTACCGCGTTTATCAAGACTCCGCCGATGTATAGCGGAGGCTTTGTGTGCGCGTGTCTTGCGTCTAATGAAGTGCACATTTTGAAGCGAGCGAAATTGGTTGCCTATATCGACGGCTGAGCGGAAGAAGCTCGTGTCTCGGCCGCGGCTCTGAGAACGTCGTATGCCAGAAGAGGCTTCAAGAACGTCGTATCCTAGAAGAGGCTTCAAGAACGTCGTATTCTAGAAGAGGCTTCAAAAACGTCATATCTTAGGATTGGCTTTAAAAACCACTTTTACTTTCGTGATTCTTGCTAAATAGACGCGATAAAAGATTTTGAAAAAGATAGTGTCAACTATTAACACAATATAGCATCTACTCTATTTTTTTCAAAATCTTTTATCGCGTCTATTTAGCAAGAATCACGAAAGTAAAAGTGGTTTTTAAAGCCAATCCTATGATACGACGATCTTGAAGCCTTTTCTAGGATACGACGTTCTTGAAGCCTCTTCTGGCATACGACGTTCTCGGAGCCGCGGCCGAGATCCGAGATACGAGCTTCTTCCGCTCAGCCGTCGATATATTCGTAGCATCAGCAGCAGTCTTTCGAGTGGGACACCTTTCGCGCAGGGGCATAGCTCGCTTCCAGCTTCGGTGTCAAGTATGCTGGACGGTTCAAGGAAAACATTCGACGGTGCAACGACGAAAGCACATTAATGGAATTGCCGAGAGACGGCCGCTCTTTAGTTTACAGGCAAGAGAGATCGGACATTGCCGATCTGTATTTTGTTCCCTCGCTCCGGGCTGTATATATTCCGTATGCAGCTTTTGCGCGTCTCTACTCGCCGAAAGCTTTTCCGCGAATTAATGCGAAGCGATCGTTGTCGCGTGTAGCTTGCAGTGTACACGGGTGAGAAGTCCAATAATAAAGGCAATTATAACTTGAAAATTCGAGTGGGAGAAAGTATGCAACAACTAGTTGGAAACTATTATACGTATAAGCATACTGCGCGCGCAAAGCTATACGTATCGAACTTTCGCCGGTGGCTCACTGGGCACACTGGCAGTTTGCAAGCTCTATATAGATGTGGTCCCTGATAAATTACAAATAAAAGCCATGAAGCAAAATATTATCAACAGCAACTCGCTTCCATTCTGCTGTGCAATTATTGACCGAAGCGAAATAACTCTCTCGAGCAACTCGGTACAGTGGCGCGGAGAGCGCTGATCGCTTGGTGCGGCTGTATTATTGCGCGCGCGCGCGCAAACTTACATCCCGAATGCACAAATACGCGTGCTCTCTCTCTCTCTCTCTCTCTCTCTGTCTGTCTGTCTGTCTGTCTGTCTGTCTGTGTCTCCCGTGCATGCATAAACAAACAAACAACGAATGCACTCGCGTATATATACTTGTATATGCACGCGCATCACTCCTATAATATGTAGGCATTCACTTTTAGACTTGCGCGCACACACCCACACACGACAAGACTTCAGTGTAAATATGTACGCGAGTGTGCGCGAGCTGCGCGATACATATACACGTGCGGAGGTATTCGTAGAGAACAGTGGCCTAACACTGAATAAACGGCTCCGCAGTGCAATGAGGAAAGCATTACCGCGTGTTAAGCTAAATAAACATAGCGCTGCGCCAGAGCTCTTCTACGGGTCACAAGAGACCGAGAGAGGAAGACAAATGGGAGGGGGGGGGTGCGTGAGCTGCAAGCTTTCACCGGCTGCGCTTCTACAATGGTTTAACGAGTAAAGTGGAAAGATCCTTGCGGCGGCCTGACGGGAGCCGCAAGCTCTTACATGCCATTATGCAACTTTAGGTCAAAGCCTTGAGGAGTTAAAGCTCGTTATATATTATCCAAAAACTATGAGACCAGCGTTATTACGCGCACGTATGTGGCTCGTCTTTTGGAGTTTTCTCGAAAACGCTTTTTACGATTGTACAGCTGCTAATTGCAAGCACTCGCTGTCTTTGTTCAAAGTCCTCGCGCGACACCGCAACTAACGATCGTATGGAAACTTTAAGATTTCAATGGCTTTCTGGCTGGTAGAGGTGACAAAGCTAGCATTCTCGATGCATCGACAAACTACCTGCAGCGAAATAGCGCATTGTCTCAATAGAGCAGTCCTTATCTCACCTTGGTGCGGAGGACAGCAGTTGCGCCGAAGTAAATAATTCAATGGCGAGTTAGCGCATCTTTTGAGGCTCAAAGCCCTGTTCGCGTGATATAAAGATCAACTGGCTGCCTTCTCCTTTGGCTGCTTTCAAGACGGATCAGAATGACGTGCTTTCTGATAAACGCGGAGAAGCATGTATATATACGCGCATACTGCGAAGATTGGAATCGGCGACGAGCCGCATCAGAGCCGAGAGTTAATTATATTTGGAAGGAAACCATGGACATTGTTTCCACGGGTATTATCCCGACAAGCATTGTCTCGGCTGAGACATTATCTAGGATTGAGTTTCGAACATCCTGCTGCCGGAGGCGGCGCTGATGCTGCTGTGCTACACTGTTGCCTAATGCACTCTTCTTATTGGCTATGCACTCCAATCAGCTGTCAAGTAACTGTGGACAATGACTATGCCAGCACCGCAACCACCGACTAGCGGTTCTCCGAGGCAATAGCTGCGCAATGCAAGCATCTTAGCTAAGACGTCTTAATGCTAAACTTGTGTTGGGCTTGATTACAGCTATGGGGGCTATCTCGTTATTAATTGATTGTCAGTTCATGGAAACATCCGACAGCAGAGTTACTTCTCTCGGATCGCGTACGTTTAAAAAGTGTATTTCAGTTTAACCTTTCAATCCTCGAATATCCATTAAAGCAATGAGTAATTATATGTTATCTCCGTTTGAATTTCGCATTGGCGTTATTACGAAACAGTCCAGCAACAGTCAACACTCGCGCAATGAACGCAACGTATATCAAAGGGCCAAATTAATCATATCCCGTGTTTACGTTCTCTCATCTTCCCTCGCTGAAAAAGCTCGCAAATAAAGCAGGCCGCCTCGCGCGAAATGAGTGACCGCTCGCCCACGCTCTCGAGAATATTACCCAGCAGAGCGAGTACACGAAAATAGCAGCCAGCTAGCGCACACTCGACCCCGCTGGCATAAAATGACTGCGAATTGATAGAATCAAACTATCGCGAGTCTTGTCATCTTCTTGCGCTATATTACCGTGGGCGAAATTTTCAGCCACCCCCTTCAAAGGAGAGCCGGTAGAGAATGCAAATAACGCCTTCTCCCTCTCGCTCACTCACTCATAAATTCAGCTGCTCGCCGTCGCTGACGTCACGATCAAGTTGAACGCTCGGAATACTGCGACGAGCGAGCTAGCTCGCGAACATAATATGAATAGCTCGGCCGAGATGCACTCCCGAAATGCAGGATAATTGCGCAACGCCGCGTCTTCTCTCGCACATTTATACCAGACACGAGCTTTAGATCCCAATTTTTTTTACCGCGTATAATTATCATGGATATTGATAGGCAGATAGTAGACTGCGTTGGAGAAGCATCGGAGCTGTGAAGTGGAAAAAATCAACGCATCCGCGATCCTTATACCCAAGGGCGTACAACACGGCAGTAAGTGCGCGATCGAGTACACATAGTAAATCTCTGCCGGCTACTCCCGAAGTAGGTACTTAACGTTGCCAGGCGGCGTCCGCGATGAGCCGTTCGACGCGCGGCCGCTAATCTCGAGCACAGGCGGCTCGGTCTATACAGCCACCAACGGCGCACACGCAGTCGATTAAGCGATTGACGCGCCGCGTTGCCGCAACACTCGATGTTTACAGCCCTTCGAGCACGTAAGTGGCGTTGTTTAAATAATAGAGGAGGATGGCGGAGCCGCGGTATATAAACGCGTCGTCGGCTATAACGTAGAGTCTTGATTCGATGAGTGCGAGTGTGAAAACAATCGGTCAGACATAATCCAGGTGATCTAAAAATAAAAAAATTAATGGGTGGCTTTTTCGAACTCGAAAGTTCATGGCCTCATAACGTATCGTGTTGTGTTTCTAGATGAATTTTAGCGTTCGAAAGTTTCCAGGGTAGGCTCATCACACCTACGCCTTTCTCAAACCCGGTGTCGTGAGTAAGATTTCCATCGGATCTGAAAAAACTGATCGCGCTGATGGGGACTCGAGAACCCATGACCCCTTGACCGGGAGGCAGATGGTTTACCAGGGAGCCATCGCCGGTCTTTAATCCAGATGATCTGATCCAAAATAAACACGCGTCGCGTATAATACAGCTCGGATAATCTCAGGTTACACGGCCGGTGCCACGTTGCGTCGCCGCCGTTATAGCAGTGGCGTCTAAGAATACTATAGTAGCCGCCGAGAAAAGAAGAAGATACGAGTAGACTCGTCGGCTTGAATTATGCTTTAATAATGCGAAATTTTCCGTCTGCCGTCCATAATCGCGCGAGGGCGCCGCGCTCTGACACACAAAAGCGTCTTCGCGACCGTAACTATTTACCGCATCGCACTTGGCACGCGGCCGAATCGAGAATTCATCATAAGCCTTCTCTCTGGTATATAGCGCAGCTTTTTACGAGGCTTCATGAGTCATTGTCACTCTCTCTCTCTCTCTATCTCTTTGGCGAGTGCAATCTCGGGAGGTGATCGAACTCTCGCGGGTGTACGTACAGCAACAGCGCGTCGCGTTCGTTTCGACAAATGAAGGACGTTATCGTGGACTGGCTGTGTGTGACATGTTTGCGGCGCCTCTGCCAAAACGTCGGATTCGCGTGCGTACTGCAGAAGGAAGAGCCGCGCGCGCGCGATTAAGGCCGAAGATGACTGCGCTGCAGTAATAAATTTCACGGTCGCCGGACGCCGGGAATTTAATAGTCGCGGGGAGAGTTGACGGGCTGTGCCGCCTGTGTATAGGAGGAGAAAGCTCGCGCGATGAGCTTTTATGAGTCCGCTGGGTCGTGAGATACTGTACTGAGACTCGGAGCTTTATAGACCTATACGATCTAGAATTGTTTGTTGCTCGCGCGTCGGTCGTACGAGGAAGACATCGTTTCGAAATTCTTTGTACGCTCTGTACGAGTCGAGATACGAGTGAAACACGACGGAACGCGGCTATGCTTAAATAATAATAATGGGGAAATAATAATCCTCTGATGATATTCGCGACATCGCATTGATTTTAGAGCTCGGCTGAATCATTGATTTCCACTACCGCCTTGTTTAGCTAATGCGCGTTTCGCGGAAGCAATTTCGGACTAATTACAGCTGTTTGTACTGTTTGACAACGTCGAGGTTAGATAAACACCATGTAGATATACTTGACGGCCAAACAACGTTCGCCGCCGCATTTTTCTAGATCGCGACGCAAAGTTAATTGAATTTGACAGTATTACGTATTTATAACAATAATAAAGCGAGATCGCATCATAGAAGGGTGTATTCTATATTTGTCTGATTATGCAGCATACGACTACTGACGCTGTCAATCGTTAGCTACTGCGGTTGTGCCGGGATTCGCTGTACACACTAATTATTATTTCCGTTCCGCTGAATCCGATACCATAATCTAGATGCCACTGCAGGTATAATATATTAGCTTAATTATCCTTTGTCGCGTATCCGTTTTTTACTAATTGACATTATCGGAAATAATTCTATAGTATGCTTTAAAAAACAAGAAAATTAATCAAGCCTCGGAAACTATAATTATTAAATTTTACTATATATAATATACAGCCTTTGAACCGCTCCACCAAAGTTTGCATATAATTAAGCCGAAAGTAATTATGACGATGAAAAAGTCATTTTAACCGTACGCTGTCAAAGGATTATTCGTCGCACTTAATTTTACTGGCAATGAACCTTAATTACCACTATAATTATATTCGAATACGTTAATACGATCAAAAGTGCGTTTCGTAGTGATGAATCATCAAATGAAAATCAAATTTCTTTAGGTTACACAAGCCGTACTCGTCAAATCAGGCAGCATTCCATATCTCTATTGTCTTGTATGCGATCAAACGGGAGTGAAAATCAATTCGAGCCGCGTGGAATGATCGCGCAAGCAACAACTATATCCGAGCGCTCAAGCGACTAGTCGGTTGTCGTCTCGCGTTTCGCACTTTCTTCCCGAACGAATGACAAAGGCCTTCCCCAAGGCTCTCCTCTTACTTCCTTAGAAAATCTCTCAGCCGCGTAACGCATCCCCCTCGCGAGATCGTATATCCGATTTTACATATAGCGTGCCGGCCCGAGAGAGCTGTATCGCCAGACACTCTCGCTCCGGAAAAGCATCGTCGCTTACATGCAGCTCGCCACTGCGCTATCGATACACATTGCACGCTAGAGCTATCGATTACTCGCCAGTATAGAGTGTATCCGAGGTTATGCGGTAATAATCATTGCTCTCCAGCTCGGCTGTATATCGCTCGAGAGAGTGAAAAGAGCGCTCTCGTCTTATCTTTATCGTATGCTGAAGTAGTGTGTACGTCTGATTTACGATCATCTTATCCAGAACGATCATGTGGTTTCTATATGATTGGAAAGGAAAATTCTTTTTTTTTTTTTTAATGTCACGTGCAACTCCAACGCAAAGTCGAATTAAATCAACATCATTCGCGTACGTATAGAGTACACAGCTGAACAAAGCAAGAAGCGCAAATCCTTCGCCTTACATTATCCCACGTCCTCGGCGTCGCGGATGGTCGGGAAGCATAAAGCGACGTTAACGCGCCCTGGGTAGCCCATAAAAAGGGGAGGTCGCGAAGCCAGCAGTAGCAGGAGCAGAAGCAACGGCACGTTGAGCTATAGCCGCGCGGAAATAATGCAGCGCTCTTATACTCGGCGCTCTCGCACTTTTGAATTTATGTAGATGGCCTCCTCCCGTTCCTGCTTAAATCATGACCTTAACCTCGGCAGAGCGCTACTTCGTCTTTGGGATTTTCGTGGCAGCGACGGCGGCTGCCGCGGTACTCGTGAGAGACGCCTCGAGTGCGTAGCCGAGTGATACGGCTAGCCGGAACCTGTAGTGCCACTCGACCCGCGCACAGCTTGACTGCCGCTCGCGCGCTCTCTGATACTTTTTTTTGAGAAATGCTCGGGTACTTGGACTGATTATGCATTGCGCGGGAGAAATAGAGAGAGAGAAAGAGGGGGAGGGGGGGGGGGGGCCTTTGATTTATCAGAGGAAGATAACGCGCCCAGCGTGGCGTAAGATTCTTTTTTCGGTGCGGAGGATAAGTGCAGCGTGCGCGCGCGGGATGAACTATTTATGGGGATTTATGGAGAGTATCGCGAGAGCAGAAAGAGTAGCGAGCGAGCTGAGTAATGGTACGGCGAGCATCTGATCGTTTGACTTATGGCCATTAACGCGGACGTTTATGGACTATGAAAGCAGATTAAGTCAAATTTTATCGTGATTTGTGAAGTGCGGAAACGAAGAAAGCGTATTCGTGCGCGTTCTCACTCTCTCGCAAACAGCTCGTTTATCCGTTCAGGATAATAGATTTCGGATTTGACTTTCAGCATCGACGCGATTGACGGAATTAACGAGCCGATTATCGATAGGTTAGTTCGATAAGTTATTTTCAACGACACAAGTGTTGATTTTACGGACACTTTATCAAGTGTGCGCTAAAGTCGCCACTTATATTACACCCGCCTAAAAAATAGCTTAACTGTATGGTGACTTCAACCACAGAAACACTTTACGATTCTCGCTTCCGAGCTGTATATATTTCACGTATACAAAAATAATGCTTCAATTATAGCGCTTTACCGGTCCGGTGAGCCGGCCAACTAAATTGTACTAATTACGTTAATTACAATCCGAACAATTAATTAAAATCCTCGACTCGTTGTGCAACTATACGTGAAGTTTATAATTAACAAGTGAAATCCGTAGCGTAGTATTTTAATTAATCAAGTGCGAGCGCCGCGTTGTAACAGACGCGTAATTTCGAACAAATTATTTGTTCGAAAATTCGAGTGCTGGGAGCTGAAGCTTAAAGAATTAAAATTCATGTCCGTATTCCTTTTAAACGCATTTAAAAATTGCTGCTCTTTCGCGCGCGCGGGACATTCAAACTGAATTTGTAAGCGAGATTCCTTTTCTTCGGCCCCTCTAATTTAGAGCGCGTTCTGCTCTTTCTCCGCAAAGCTGGAAGAAAGCTTCGAGAGCGTCGCCGCGCCTTTGTTCCGAGAGAGGCGAGCGGCGTGCTCTGCAATCCACTTTTTATTAAAACCAACGGCAAGTTGTTAAGCGGGTATAAAATAAAAGAGAGAAGAGACGATAGCGGCAGGGCCGTCGCCGCTGCAGCCAACAAAAGACTTTCGTTGAATCAAGATTCTAAAGCGGGCCAGTTATGAGTTAGTCGGATATATACCAATATACGTATACCGTTGATTACTATACCTGACCCCGACGTACTTTATACTCCGCGCGCTTTCTTTAACGCGACGTGCGGGCGAGAGTCTCGGATTGTTTATTAGCCGATTTCCCGTAGTTATGCAATTATATCACTGCGAGCAAACAGTCGCGGAAGTTGGTGGCCGCGTCGTACCCTTTTATCTGCCGGCCAGCATAGTCGCGAGCAAGAGTCTGCTTTATATACATTATGTACACGAGCTGGTTTTAATTAAGACGGACGGCGACAAAAGCCTGCGACGCACCATCCAGTTACGCGAATCAAGAAATTATAAACGCTTCGGTGCTTCCTTTCCGATGTGTATCTCTGGCTCTCTTACTCCCCCCGCACGTGACGAGCTACTCTCCTTCTCGCGCTGCAGTAGTCGCCGCGTCGGTATTATAATAATAAACTCCAGTTCTTTTATTTGCCAGTGGCGCTTCCGAGCGCTACTTTTATTTAATTCGCTTTAATTAGATTCCTTCTTCCGTCCTTCTCAGAAATCTGAAACCTCATGCCGAGTTTTCTAGACTAAAATTTTGAAATTTCCTTTTTTAATTCTCCGACTATGTGCAATTATATACGATCAAAGCGTCGAAATTAAAAGATCGGCAGCGAACCGCGCGACAATCAACAACGAATAAAAGCGCAGATTGACAAAAAGAGCCAACCGCAATGACGAAGAGAAGTCGCGCGCGTCGGCATTCAATAATCAAGCGACATTTTAGCCCCGGCAGCATCGCACCGCGGAAAGGGGGCTTTTACGCGCGCGCGCGTCGGCCTTTCAAAGCGGAAAGGGAAAACGCGAGCAAACGCGAAAAAAATTGAACGAAAAACAAGCGGCGCACTCGGCGCACTGTAGTAGCTCTTTGAGCTGCACGCGAACCGCGAGAGCACGCGGCTCTATCGAGATCGGCCGGCACGTATACTCACACACGCGATCCCGTTCTCCCCTCTCTACGATTTTTTGTTCTACCTTTATTAAACAGCGAAAACACGCGCCGCTCGAGGGACACGTGTCGCACGGGACGACGGCGCGCCAGTAGATCGATCTCGTTTCGGTCAGACTGCCATGTCGCAATTTGTACAACTCTTCCCTCCCTCCCCCCCTCTCTCTCTCTCTCTCCATCTCTCCGCTCTCTTGGCAAACGCTAGCCCGCGCAGTTCTCTCTTTTTTCGGCCTTCTTTCGCTTCTCCGAACTAGTGTGCTCCCAGCGTGCGTGCGCCGCTAATTGCGCGCGAACGATCTCGTTTTCTTCGCCGCCGCTAATATACCGTGTACTATTCCGCAGTCGAGTTTGACGGCCGCGCAGCTGTGTCCCTGATTCAGATGTAGCGCGATTGTTTTGGCTGATCCAGGAAAGCGACGATGTTTATCGACGCACAGTTTGCTCGGAAATATAGGGAGTCGTTCGTTATTATATACATAGATGAGCTGGAAGCGCGTGTACTTCGCAGTTAATTCAATGTATCTCGCGCGTAAGCTACAACCGCGACGCAGAAAACACGACAAAGCTTCTTGCTACTCGGAATGTTAAGGATAAACCGTAATCCACCCTTTCTTGCTCTAAAATACGCATCAGGCGCTCGTGCAAACTACACGACGCGGCGATAAAAACACTGGGTTGATCTAGCTCCGCTATGTGCAGCAGTGTTTCGAATCCGCGAGAACTCGATGACGCGTCTCAAGATTCCACGCGGTGCATCTTCGCTGAGAGACACTTATTGCGAGGAGGTTGAATTCCGCTTTGGAGAATGTCATATCGAGCCCTGGAGAAGCTGCAGCGCGAAAATCGGCGCCAGCGAAGTGAGAAAGGCTGTATACGCGCGAGAAAGAGTGTAACGCAGAGACAGAGTCAAGTGTGGGTTCGCGCGCGAGGTAAGGACGGAGTGTTTGCCTAGCCGGGGCACGAACCCCGTAAATAGAATCCCATTAGAGCCTTGACGCGTTGCAGCAGCTCGTCTCCTGTCTGCGTGTACACTGCGCAGACGTCTACTTGCCCTTCTTTAGTTTCTCTTCTTCTTATTCTTATTCCTCGTCGTCTCTTCTTCTTCTTCTTCTTCTTCTTCTTCTTCTTCTTCTTCTTCTTCTTTGTCGCCGTTGTGCCTCTTGTCCGTTTCGCGGTCTCGCTCCCTTTTATTTCCTTTTTATTTCACCTCTCCTCGTCGCCGCTGCACAATCTCCGTCCGATCGGGCGCGCCATATCTTATCTCATTAATCAGACTTCTTTTGATCCCTTTAATCTGCGCCTTGGCGGCCTCTAGACGAAGGCGGCACGTTGCCCGAGCTCGTGATTGCGCCATCCTCTTTTTACACTCGCCTAGAGCGACTTCTCACCACGGTAAACAGAGCTAGCGATGAATTAGGCTCATCCTACTCGCGCGAATAAAACTCGTTGCGCCGTATCCGACTCGGATTCATATTCGTTCTCGAGACTGAAAAACGTAATCTAGACGCTGGTCTGCGGGCAGAAAGCATTTTCTTTTTCTACAAGTTTCATAATTTTTTTCCTCGCGAGAAAAAAGTAAGCTGTGCACCATCAGCAGAATGACATGCAGCTCGCACGGCGCGAGAGCTCATGTATATTTCAGCGCGGCCCACTTTAATATCCTGGGTGGTGGTTGCCGGCTGCACGAAAATATGAATTTTTAAGCCGCGACTTGGCTCGCTCAAAGAAAGCTCGCTCTCAAAAGAGCCACAAATTTCCAAAATCCAACTACACTCGGCCTGCAGTCGTCGTTATAAATGAGAAAGCGCGTCGGCCGCCTACGTACGCGTGCAATTCACATCCCACTCACCTCTAGTCAGACGAAACGTTTCGTAGTACTACGCGTAACCCAAAGCGAGCTCGTAAAGTCTCCCGTCCAAGCGATGTACGTATCCTGGCGGAGCTACTACTTGCAAGCTCGTCTTTTACATGTCAGCTACGGGCTGCCGGCCGTAAACCGAACATCGCCGCCGAGGAATTAGATTCCGAGCTCATACCGTGCAGCGGGAACAAGATTATATACCAGCCAGCTCACGCGAAAAGAGCTTTTTTTTTCTCATCCACAGCGTGTATTATTTAAAAGAGCGCGAATGTGCGGAAGATATACAGAGACTAATTTCGGCCAACGAAGTAGCCAGACGCGCGTTAAAACTTTCATTGCTAATTACGTTCGCGGCTTTAGCGCGCGCCGCGTTAAAAGCAATTTACGGGGCTTTTTTTGATATTCTGCTAATGTTGCGCACCTTCCTCATCGCCGCGCTCGCGCTAATATTTTACTTTTGAGGCGCGTCCAATCTGTTTGGGCTTTTGTGGGCGCGGGGGTAGAATGATACATGGCTGAGTTCTCTCTCGCGGCGCGCGCTAGAAATTTCGAGATATTTAGGAGTAGCTGCAGCGTGCGCGGAATTTGATACTTATTTATAGCACAACTCGTATTCGCGAGTACGACGAAATGGATTGTGCGACGTGGCGTGAGAGTAATTGTTACTTATGCGCGGTCCTTCGTAAATTCATTTGTCGTTCGTACAGAAGTCATGCTCGATCATTCGAGCTTTGCGTATACAAGTCAAGACAGTCTGCGAGTTCGTGGCCGCCGAGTATATTATACATCAAGGTAGAACCCGAAGCAAAAGGGGCGACCTGAAAACTCGAACGATCTTTCTTCCCGTCGTGCCACGAGCGTAATATTAGCCTCGAAAAAATATAATAACATAACACGAAGGAGTATTTTGTACTGTTGTAAAATATAGCGCGCGATAAACCACCAGCTTTCTTCCTTTCTGCCTCTGACGCCGCTTTTCTCCGCCTTTTTTTTCTTATACTTTTTAAGTAGTTCATCAAGTGCATTGTGGAATCGAGAATCGCCGAGAGTGCGAGTGAGAGGGAAAAAAGTATTTACGTCCCCTTTAAGTGAAGCCGTAAAGCATTTTTACGAGGACGTAAAAAAATTTTATCCGCTTAAATAATCTCGACCCTCGCTATGCCCTATCTCTCTCTCTCTCTCTCTCTCTCTCGCTCTCTCTCTCCTTTTGGTGAAATGGAAAAATCGCAATGACAGTGCGCGCGACTTCGCAACTCGGGATGAAAGAAATTTCTCGCGCGAGTCGATGAAATCGCTTCGACGATCCGATATTCGGGTCGTGGCTGTATATCAATTCCGGTGGGCGGTAATTGAAGGCTCTCCCGTCGATGAAAATCCTCCGGCGCGTCGCGCGGGAAGCGATTTGCATAATATGTGGGTAATGGAGTTTTCGGGACTCTCGCTGGGGGAATGCAGTCGTGGGTGCAGAGAGCGAGCGAGCGAACGCTCTCTGCCTTTGGTATCTTTCCTCCAGACCACGATAGTTTGGAAACTGTGAGCGCGAGGAGCGAGATTTCCGGTGATTTTTCTCGTTAACCAGGAGCTTTAACTCGAATTCCGAGCTTTCAGTGGTAAAGCCTTTGCGGCTAGAGAGCTTTTGGATTTTGAAGTGGTTCTTAATGCGCCGTTGTTATTTGATGATGTTAAATATTTCATTCGCGATGTTAATTGCTTCTTTAGGTGTTTTTAATTACACGCGGGCTCGTTTTGTTTACTCAACTTGGTATACCGTTTATTCGTGCAATATTATGCAGTATTAACATTTTTCATCCTACTTCCAACCTTGTAGCTTCCGCGAAAATTCTGACTTTGAAGTGCGTTTCGTGAGTCGGTACACTCTCAGAGAATTTAATTTTATCATGGATGAAGCGGAATTTTTTTATAACGCCAAATTTAAAACTGGAGTCCCTTTTTTAGCGCAAGGATAGAGTTCAATTTACGCTTTCCTTTCATCTTCCATAAAACTTCGACTTTCGGATACAGCTATGGTATTTGTTTAAAATTTAATTAAAAATTTTCTAATCCTTCGAAAGCGCACAACAATTAGAAGACCTCTTGGAATTCGTTATGCGATCGCCAACTCCGAGCACGTCGACGACGATTACAATCAACTTTGATCAGGCATCCTTACCTCAAAAATCTCGAAGCTGCAGAAGGATCATGAATTTTCAGAAGCCAGCCAAATCCCTCTCTTCGGCTTCTGCGGCTTACACGCCTGGCCGAAAGTGAGGCTAAAGTTCCTGTGGCTGGTTGACGCGGAGGTAGCTTCGAGGAATCCATTAAACGCTCGCCGCCAAATCGAATTTCACACAAGACAAAAGGACCGCGAGCGTTCCTTTGCGCTGGAAAGACGTCTACAGCCGGTCGTACGAAGAACTCATGGACGATCCTTCATCAAGCTTTGCTTCCCTACTATATCGGGGAATTTCGAGAAGGTGTGGAGGGAAGAGGGACAAGACAGACAAACGGCATGACAGAGCCGATGGATGAAAGAGATTTAAGTTGGGTAATGGCTGAAACTTGCACCTTGTTTTGCCGATCTCAAAGAGGAAAGTTTAGCCGAGGTATGCGCGCATGTGAGCTCGCGGTTCACCAGACACGGTGGGATGAAAAATAATGCTTTGGAAACTCGCGCAAAGCGCTGCGAAACCGCCGACACACACGACGATAAGCATGCTACGTGTTCGGCCTGAGAGAGTTCTGTGCAGAAGAAGGGGAACAAAGAATCAAAGCGAAGAATAATCATCCGGAGGCAAAATCCCGAGGCACCGCCCGATAAAAGTGGTACACGTAGCGCATCGCAGCGAGCTACAGACAGACGAGTATAGCGAGAGAGATAGATAGTAGAAAGAGTCCGAGAAAACGCTTTTCCTACTTCACCGATGAGTTTCCTCGATTAGCCCTTTCAGCCGTCGGCTCGGCTCATTATGTCGACGAGTTTTGCGCCCCGCCGCCAAAGTGAATAGGAAACTAGCACACTCTTTCACTCGCGGGTGCGCAATCACGTGTGCATCGACTCTGTACATCCGCTCGCGGCGGCTCACACACGTATTATCTGTTGAGGCTTTGCTCAGGCATGTATCTCTACTATGGCATCTGTCGCGCGCGAGCGAAAGAATAATTACGCATCGATAGAAAGTAGTGGCGGTTAATGAATTGTCAACAGCATCAGCGCGCGCGTAGCCGAACGCTTCTCTGAAAATCTTTGCTGATGATCACTTTCAGCGGCGTGGTTTCTATACTGCGAATTTCCTTCGAGAAGTCGCAAACTATTGTTTTCGAGTTGCGATTGCGTTTCATTCGCTCGACTATTCTTGTCTCGATTAGATTGCTTAGTTTTGGAATAACAAACGAGCTCCTATACTCTATATTTCTATTTACGATCCGACCTTTTTTCTGGTCTGAGTATAAGTTAATAAGTATACGCTTTAAATCTCCATCTCGCGGCTCTAATTGGATTACGGATACACGTTTGCACGCTTTTATTCGTGATTATGAACGCAATGCTCGCTAAAAATCCCGAAAAACGGATTAATCTCGCAGCATTAGCGACGAAAGCGGCAAGCTCCAAAGAACAACGATAAATGATGGCTTTAGAGCGGACGAAGCCAAGAAAAATGGTCAGCGCAAAGTGATAAAGTACAGCGCTATCATCGGTAATTTATTTTTCGACAATGAACAAAAGCTTTGTTGCCGCATGTGCGCGCGCCCGTGGCTGCCCCTCGCTTTTATTTCGGCGGGATAGTTATTTACCTTGAGAATTAGTCTCCAGGTAAATTTCGACACGGAGTGTGGACAGTCACACACCCAAATGAATTATACTCTTTCAACTCTCGTAAAAATATATCCAACGTAACGACTATTGCAATTTTATTCCGTATTCAGTTGCCTCACTCGTATACATATGTATAATGCGTCTATAACAACAAAAAAAAAATATCCACTGCAGACACGAACGAATAAGGGAAGGCAAACGTCAGTGGGAAATTTTAATTTTCCAAGATCTTTCGGAATAGGCTAGACGCAGACAAGACTGGCAGGAACTGCGCGACACCCTGCGATCGTAGTATTGAAAAACGGATTGCAACCAGCGAAGGCGGAAAAACTCGACGTAAACACTCTCGCGTGTATCTGAGAGTAGACGTGCATCGGATTTATTTCCTGTGACACTGAAGTGGATGATGCACGGCGTCATTTTAATTGAAATTTTCGCTCGAATCTAACTCGACTCTATTGCATTCGATTTATTTTTTCAGCGGTCGCAGTGCGCGTGCAGTAATTTGGGCTTCGTGTTCTCTTTTTGCGAGTTTATCGTTCGCGCACGTGACAGAGGGTATCGAGGGGGATGATTAAGTGCGGACGAATTCGCTCGCTCTATACTGTTTATTTCCTGTGCGATCGGTATTAATTTCGCTCTCGTGTTTCGCGGCTATATAAGTGTGCGGCGGAAGTGCATTACGAACAATTTTACGGTCGAGCTTTTTATCGAGACTATCGTTATACCTATGTCGATTCCGAGGTCGTTTCATTTAGTAAATGTAATTTTATTGAGAGACATTTATTACTTATTAGTGCAAATGTCAGAAGCTAATACTGGAAAATTAGAAAATGAAGTATATCGATCGTGGAATAATAGGAGTTTCTCATTATAGATTGGTGATTCATAATTAAAATTTGGCCTACTCTAATACAATGTATGGAAATAGCAATAAAGGTATTTTAAACGCGTTAAAACTGCAAGAACAGAATAAATCAGAAAACAGATCTGTCTCGCATTAAAACGTTTGATAGACACGAGAAATTCATAAGTCATTATTAAATAAAGTTTCCCTCTTCGGACATCAAAATACAAACCGACTCGAGATGTAATTTTCTTTACGATATTTTATTATTTTAGCAAAAATCTCAGAAGCCAATATTGGCAAATTTAAAAAATGAAATATGAATATTTTGAGCACAGAATAATGGAATTGTAGCAGATTGAAAAAGTAAGGAATTAATTTCTTATTGTAGATAGATAAGATTCATAATAAAATGCACTTGTAACCTCTTACGCGATTAGAAATACCGATAAAAGTATATTACGTGTTAAAACTGAAAAACGCACAAAAAATTCATCAGAATGAAATTTCCTTCTTCGGATATTTAGATACAAGCCTAACTCACAAATAGCTTTCTTGTAGTTTTCCCGACCCAAAATACACATATGCCAAGCGCGGTCGAAATCATCACCGCTGCAATTTCCAACGCAGTGTGGCACGCTTTTAATCAATCACCCGCAACGGAGTGCGCGCGCGTTCTCGCAATCTTATCTAACTGCAAACGAGATGGCGCACATATAGGTAGTACACAGTGGTAGCTCGTAGAGAAACGCTAATTTCACCCGCGGCATCTTCCACTCCGACAGATTGACTCGCGCGGAGCAACAAAGCCTTAATATTTAACCGCGCTGCAGCCTCGTTCGGAAACACTCATTCGACGTGCAACGCGATTCTTTAACGTGGAAGGGATTATATGGCTCAGGTTGAATAACGCGCTTCGAATTTCGACACAATGCCGGCTAGGGGATGGAGAACAGTTGCAAGCGCAACCCTTTGAAAGCGGTTGGACGTGTATAAGCCGGAGCGAAATACGCCCGACTCGTGACTTAATTACGATGCATCGCGCGCTGCCTCGGCTGGCAAAAGTTAAGCCGGCAACTTTGGCTGTATGACGCTACCGGTGCCGCTGTCGGTGTGTGTACAACGGCTGCCAGGTGGAGCGTGAGTATTATTGTCTTGTTTACCTGGATATGACGCTCGCTCGCGCATGGTGCTTCAACTGATACATAAAGCTTCATTGTTTCGCGAGCTTTTTCTTCTCGTTTTGCGCCGTTCGTTTGCGCGACACCTTTCCATCGGAGCGTTTTCGTGCTGCTTCTATTTTTCTGCCCTGGAATTGCACCTGCGCCAAAAGCTATATACAACTATGTCCAAAGGCATCAACTGGAGAGTTGAGTAAAAAGTTTATCGATCGAATGAAGATTCGAAAAGATATCTCTCTCAGAAGCTGACGATACTTAACGACGTGCCACCAAATCCAAAGCAAATGTGTGCATTCATCTTATCGCATATCTCTCTCTCTATCTTCCTTATAAAATGCAGGAATGCTCTCCTTCATGACACTGCCGATGGCCCGTATACGCGGATATGTAAGCCGCTCAGTATAAGAAACTTTTTCTTTCCCACGGGTGTTTTTCTCTTTGGGCTACTTGTGCGAGACACGTCGCTTCTCAGCCCTTTGAGAATAGAACTAATGCTCGTATTTCGGATGTACGTTCGAAAGGACCGGGATGCGAGGACTCGAACTTTAAAAAGATTCAGAACAGTACTTAAGGAAATCGGATCGGCGCGAACGAATTCCGCCGTTCACGGAAACTATGTACAAGGGATCTCGTGCTAAATACTGACCTTTTTTCCGAAGCTATTTCGAGTTTTACTGCATTTTGAAGTAGTTAGCTTTGGAAAAGTATCCTGCAGTTCGCGAACACTTGATAAGTTTTCGTAACGAATTGAAAGGAGAAATACAGTTCGAGTGGCCTACACCGGCAGAGAACTTTTCAATACTATTGACTTTGACTTTACGTTCGACAGTGCAAACTCAGCTCGCTCAGAATTTTCCGTATAATTGATTGACTCCGCAGTGGTGACGCGAGCCCAATTCAATCACGCGTCGAATATTTGCACGAATGCATGCCTGACCAAATCGGACTTTTACTACTAATACCATCTTATCCGTCAAATACCTTCATAAGTACATTTCCGAATGTTTCTTGTATAAGTACTTCGTGCAGAAAATAAATGCAGCCTTATCAAAGAAGAAACGCTGTGGAATCTGCGGTTCAGCATCGAATCCGGCCATCTGACCTATACTATACCGCGAGGAAATCGCATCCCGCAAAAATTTTATGGATTCATTTAAAGTTACGAAACTTCCACCCCGCATCGGAATCATATAGAAGCGAGAAGCGGAACTGCCGGAACAACTCGAGCGATCGTGGCAAGTGCGGTCGGGGAAGAAAAAGAGATACGCTTATGCGTACTCGCATATACCCAGAGAAACAGACCAGAGCAAGGAGAAAAACGAGAAATAACCTGACGGGAAATTCGACCGTTTCGAGGTCGATCGCAAGCCAGCCCGCAGTGTTTTTCCAGTGCGAAAAATCTCGCGATAACTCGCAAGTGTATAATACAGCCGAGGCGGCTGCCACTAAGCCCGACGCAGGATTTACTCTCTCTCCCCTCGCAGCGCGCGTATGTATGTATATATATATATATATATATATATATATGCGCTCACACGGCTACGTGACTTTGGCGAATCACTGAAAAATCTCTCTCTCTCTCCGAAGCTGCTGCGCTGCGCGAGAATCTTCTTCACCCCCGTGAGGCTGGAGATGGAGGGACGAGAAAGAGAAGAAGAAAAGAAAGAGAGAGAGACACTGTACGATCATAAAATATGCATTGCCTATTCCCCGAAGACGCGAACAAAAGCAGAGAACGAGGGTGTAGCTACGTACGCTAAGAAGAGAGCGGACGCGCGCGCATTTCCCATTTCCATATCCGCTCGCTCTCTCCTCTCTCCTCCTCGGGGAAGAAGGGAAAAGCTGGCATCGAGGTCCACCTCTCCGGTACTGCAGTGGAGAGACCAAGCGAGCGAGAGAGAGAGGGGGGGGGGGAGAAAACGAGCCGGTGCAACAATACGAGGATACAATGAGAGCAGGAGGCGAAGAAAAAGACGGAGTGACAAAGAGAGAGAGAGAGAGAGAGAGGGAGAGAGAGAGAGAGAAAGAAAGGGCTGTTGTAGCATCAGGAGAGGGAGGGTCCAGCTCGTTGGCTCCTGTTCTGGCGCGAGAGAGGAAAAGCGATGGGAGTCACGCGAGCGGGTGGAGGAGGCTGGCCGAAGAAGAAGCTGCAGAGAGATAAAGACGCTTTGAGCGGGAGCGAGAAGAATGGCCAAGAATATATAGCAGTGGAGCTGGGGCGGAGGAGAAGAGAGAAATTTGCCGAGTCGCCCCCGTACAAATTTCCGATAAGAATCCGACGATGCTCCCGGGCAAAACGAAGGAAATAAAATTACAGGCGACTCGCGAGATCGAGAAAGAAAAGGAACGAGAGCCAAGCAGAGAAACAGTCGGCTGCTGCTGCTACCGCGCGCGCGGAATTCCGCATTCGCATTGGTAATGGCTTGTGTTTAAGTCGGCTATCATTTATTCAAATCGGAACTATCAACTCCCACGGAGCGGAAAAAATATCGGCTCTTCGGAAATAAAAGCACTCGAGCTTTCGTGTAGTCGCGCGATGTAGCGCCAGTTGTAAAAGTATAAATTGTCCTGCAGCTTGCGAATATAAGCCATCGACGCGGGCTTAATTGCGTTTTAAGCCTGCTTCTCTTTCTCTCCCTCTCTCTAGGCGTACTACAAGCACTCTTTCGTTCAGTAAGGTAGTGTTGCATTTTAACCTGCTCCTCTGCAGCTATCGAGGGCATTCGATGAACGGAATATCGAGTTGAAATGCAAATACACGCGTGACTAAATGTCACGAACTGTTGTTGCAGTCGACTGCATTTGAGGCAGCTCCAGGTTGTAGCACGAAAATCGCATTGGTTAGAGCACACTGACGCCGGCTTTGACGTGTACTCTCGTTCTCTATTTGTACGGTTTATTTTCATTTCTGTCGATTTCCGCCGACGTTTCAAAATCTGATTTTCTCTGTTCACAACACCGCATGTATTTCTAATTAGTATAAATTAGAAATTTGCTCACTTCCTGCTGGAATCCAATAGCGGATAGCTGTCTTTGGCGTCATCGCAAATTTATACAAATTTGCCGAATTTATCGCACTCCGACACAGAAGCTTCTTTTTCTTCAGAAATCCCTGAGATTCTCTATGATATACAAAGTGGAATAATTTGCTACGGTTGGTCGAAATGAATTTCCTTGCGCAACGCAAGACACCGTCTGAGCTGCGCGTTAACTTTTATCCCCCCCCTTTATCCTTGATTATATTCCTTTCCCGTTGACGCTTTTCCTCGCTAATGAACCATGAGCTTTATCCTCATTAGTGTTTTAAAAAACAAGCCTCTGCTCTGCGATAGTTTCACAAAGCGCCTTCGAAGTCTTATCTGTCATTATAGGGATAGGATCCACGCGCGCTTATATTCAATCTACGCGGCCGCGGTTGGTTCTTCTTTTGCGATCAATATTGAAAAGAGTATATGTGAAGTAATGCTGCGATGACATTGCGTGACTTACGTAAAGTAGAAGATCGACTTAGCACCGGTATCCGTAACTCACCTGAAACAGAAAGAAATAGTCATCATATAGACAGCTGTTCGTAAAAAGTCATAAGCTATACTTATGCTATACATATAATGACAACGATAAATCACGAAAAAGCAAAATGAATCAACATCAGCCCTCCCGCCGCAATCCACGGCGTCAGCGGGTTCGAATTAATCAAGCCCAGCTCGATCCGCCATAAAATCTTCTCCTTGGCAAAGAAGACGCGTACACAGTTTCTTCCGTCACGCGTAGGGTGAGGTCGACGCCGCGCGGTGACTCGTGCGTCTCGTACACTCCTGCTCTACGTCTCGGCGGAGAGAGGACGAGAGAGAAAGGGCTATTTCTAAGATTTCGCGGATCGATCGAGTCGTAAGTCTGCTCGACGGCGCCAGAAAGTCGCGACGCAGTCTCCGGCAGATCAAACGACCTACAGGACGCTACGTACAATTGTGTGTGCGAGTCTGTGTCTCATCTCGTGCGCAATGTTGTCAAAATTAAAATTGCCGAGGTATTGTGCTAATAGTTATTATCTCTCTGGAGGAATACAAATAAGGGTCAGTGAGAAAATCGCCGTATACGTATATCATATTTGAAGAAATCCAATATACAGCTACACGGAGAGAAATTTTCTCATTGAATCGTCGTGATATATGTTGATCGCTCCTCTTTTGCTGGATTATTATTGCACGCGCGTGAGCGTTATACGATTAGAAGCTTCATTCCGAGGGTAACAAAAAACTATGATGCATGCACTCGTGATTTATCCTCGAGATTCGTTGAATTTCAATAAACACCCGCAGCAAAAGCTGTATTACAGGAAACGAGCGGGTTTCTGCACAATAGTCGCGCAATGCTATAAAAAAAGGAAAACAGCTCGCTAGCTGTTTCTCTCTCGCCACCGGTAGTCCGTCAACCAGTCGACTATAAGCGAAGCACGTGTGACCGAACAATGGGCTGGCGCGCGCAGTAAAGCCGCTGGAAGGACAAGCCACCCTGGGATAATAGTTAAATAATAGTGCGCGTGGCAGGCGTACGTCTTAAACTCGTTGCCGCAGAAGAGTGGAGCCGTGGAAAATTCACGAGAGCTTTCGTGTATCACGCGCACGTACGCCCGCCGCAGCAGCCAAGCAGTCAATAGTTTATGCGCGGCGAAAAATGTTTCTGGCGGCGGAGGAAGAGAGAGGCTCGGTTAGACCACGTAAAAGGGAAATTGCGCGCGATGCGCCCCGAGGTGCTGTGGAGAATTTACAAGGAGCCTGTGTGTGTGTGTGTGTATGTCGCTCGATGAATTTTCAGCGCGCGCTGGATTTTGCATGAGCTTTACTTATTTTCGGCACGGCCACTTTTTTTTTGTTTCTGAGCTGTGTGTCTACCGCATAATAGAATCTCGAAGCCGTCAGGCGGATGGGGCGTTTTGCGTAATCCATTAGAGGAGAGACCGTATCAACAGGTTACATCAGTCGGACAAACTCCAAAAGAATCTCTCCTCCGTCGCATTACACAAATTGCCCGGCAACTGCTCCATCCAACTTTAACTTCCAACAAGCTCTGCTGTAACGAGTAGAAAAACAATTCCGGAACATTTGCAAAACTCTCTCCCTCTTTGTAACTTGCATCACCTAAATTTTCCTTCGCTACAGAAGAATTGTTTAGTTTAAGTTGCGCGAACAATTCCAGTAGTGCGGCTCGCTTTTTCCTGGCGCCGCCACGCGGCTCTTTCTTTATACCCTCGTTTTCTCGTTCTTTTGTCTCGCCCGAAAGAGAAAGGAAAGCTTCAAGACTTGCTCATTCCCCCTTTTTGTCTCTCGTTACGCGGCACGTTTATCGCGAGCATTATACGACAAAGCTTGACTCGAGTAATTTGATTCATCATTGGCTGCTGCTGCTCTATACCGTCGAGGGCACGAATTTGCTAGCTCCGTCGCACACGGGAATGGAATCGGGATGAACCTGCTGGGAGTAGTGTTCGACGAGCTAAGAACGCTTCGAAATGGAGTACCGTCGTCGCCGGTGTCGACGGGTGGGAAATGGGAAACGAGTAAAGTATATAGACGGGACAGATGAATCCTCGGCGCTAGAAAAATGATAAATGTGCATCGCACACTCGTAACAAGCTACCTCGTTCGCTTTTCCGCAATCCCTTTTTTTGCTTCTATATGATTGCGCAGCCGCGGATTTTTCCCGCGAGTTTTCCTTTTGCCGCTGGCACTCGGTGTGTGCATCACCGGTACTCCATCTCGTCATAGCAGACGTACAGGTTCGTTACTTTTCTCCTACACACACATGCACACACATGCACGTGAGCTTTTTTATTCGTTCTCACGGATCCCCTTTTTTCGCATCATCCGCGGGAACCGCGTGTTTCGCTTTTCCTCCTTCTGGCGCTTCTTTCTTTGCTCTGCTGCAGCTACAGCAGCTTTCTTTGCGCCTTGAATAATTACTCTACCTGGCTTTGGGCTGTGCGTTTCTCCCGTGTTTGCCAGCCACACCGACACAGGGCTCTGGGGTAATTAATAGAACAGCCAACATTGAAAATTAGAAGTAGAATCTCTTCTCATGAAAAAGCTTAGCATAAAATAGCAATTTTTCAGCTAGCGTCGGACTAACGAACAATGCTGCACGAGCTGTAATTATTACGAACATGTTTTTTTGAAATTTCGCGTGCGAAGGTTCAGCCCCAACGGACGAGTCCTTTTCCTTCCAGCAGTATTATACGCGTCATCAAAAGGGACAGAATTATTTTTAACCTCAGTCCGAGAGTCACGCAGCAGCAGTACACCGCGCGTGTAGTGTAGTCACTTTCTTCTACGAGCGAAAAGAAGTTGCTGCTGCTGCTGCTGTTGCTGCGCTGTACGCATTCTCCGTGTGTAGTGGCGTACGCGAAACGAGGAAGAGAAAGATCCGAAAAGCCGTGCGGGAGCTGGCAGCAAGGCGTAAAAGGCCTGAAAAGGCGGGGGGTGCTGCAGTGTGCGCGGGAGGGTTTCAAAAAAGAGCGAATAAAAGAGGGAGAGAGAGAGAGAAGGAAACGCCGGCGCGAGAGAAAGAAATGACGCTGTGCTCGCGGAAAAGATGGAGCCAAAAGGAAGAGCTGATGCTATGCTACTGCAGCGTCGAGCTTCCAGATATATTATATTCATGCGCATACCGAGTGAGAGAGATGCCAGGAAAGACACACGCTCGCGCTGTACGTGCGACGTCGTGCTGTGCTTGTCGAAGCCGCTGCACATTCGCATTTTCACGGGTCAGCGGGCATTCGATGTAGTTTCTCGCACTCCGAACTCTGATGTAGAAGAGCTCTATATAATATGCGCCGCTCTTATCGGCGACTAGGCAAATTGATTTTCGGTATAAGAAAAGTTGGCCACTAGTGAGCCGCCCCAGTGATTTAGATTTTCTTGTGGTATTTCATTGTGATATTTGTCAGAGCAAGCACCATCACTCGAGTGAGTTCTAGCCGCTGTAATTAAAATTCTCTCCAGAGGACGGGAAAAACAAACGTGTGTGTGTGAGTTATAGTGAGTTGTATACGAATGGAGGCATTGTTGACGCTGTTCCCGCGGGTCTTTCCATGCTTTCCGACGCGACGCTAGCGACCCATCGTTGTTGTTTTTCCAAACAGCTAAGTGTGTGCGTATCATTTGTCCAATTCTAGCTAGATACAGGCTGATTTCTGCCCTACTCAGTAATCCGAGAGTGCTTCGAAGTAATTTTGGCGGAAAGGAAAATACGCAGTATACGCAATAAAACCCTCACGGTTACTTGGATTTTGAAATGAAATCCACTTTCAGCGAGTACTAAGAGGATTATCGAAAAAGCAGCTATTTTTTTTTTTTTAATTAAAACTCACCTGGCGCGAAAGTACAGGAATGAAAAATTAAAATCCCTGAAGCCAGAGAAGTTCAGGTACATCAGCTAGAATTTCAGCGACGAGCTTACGCACGCAATGTGCGCATAACCGAGAATCTACAAGCTCCTTACAAACCGAAAAAAAGTGGAGCAAGAGTCCGCAGCAGCGGCAGCAGCTAGCAGTACGTTGACTCTCCTCCTGCAGTCTCGCCTTATTTATTCCGCGAAATGTACAGCAGTGCGCTACTGCCATTGACTCGCCTGTTACATTCTTCCAGCGAAATTCTATTCCTCTCTAACTCTCCAGTTTTCCTATGACTTCCACTCTGCATTTTCGCGTAATAGAGCAGTTTCGTATTCTTGCGACTTCTCTCTCTTTCTCCGGCTTTCCTTCTCGTCGAGGTGTTTTCCATGTCAGTGGCTGCCGCGCGGCAGCGGTTGCGGCGTCTACAAATAAATTCGGAGCACCGCCGCTTCCAGCCGAGTAAATGGCCTTTGGATATCTGCATTCGCGCGCACGGTAGGTTTATTGTTTTAACTTTGAAGCGAGTCTCGCGGAGCCGCAGCGGCATTGTATTTGCATTCTGCATTAAGAATTCATTAATTTTATAACTTCCACCTTGAGGACGCCTGTTTTGTCGCTTAATTAGCCGTTCTCCTCGCCGCCGTACTGCAGACGGAAAAGCGCGTGCTTTACTTTGCTCGCTACGCTCCGGCTTTTAGAGATTCCATAACAGAGAGAGCGAGAGAGAGAGGGAGAGAGAGAGAGAGAGAGAGACGACTGCGCAGCAAAGTGGAAACCAATTTAATATGACGAATGTGGAATGGCTTATTAGCGGAGATGTTTCGTGCAATATTAAATTTTGTTTCCGTTTTCATTCGTCGTTCGTTTGAATTACGTGAATAATTCGTCGACGCTGTAAGGGTTTCCGCGAAAAATGTAGTTCTCGAATAACAATAGTAATTCAGTGTAAATCGTTATTCTCGCTAAATCGAATATTCCTCTGGAAAGCCGAACATTCGAAATTGAATATTTGAAGCAGTAAAATTAGCTAGAAACACACGAGCCGGTATACAAACTGTATTGCAACGATGTAGAGAGCTGAGCTCTCGGCAAAGGGATTAGTGGGCCGTTGTTGCGGTCGGTGCGCGCCAATAAAATTCTATACCTTCTCATCCTCCGTCTCCTTGCTTCTCTCCGCTCTTCCCTTTATCCTCCTTTGTTTGAATTCGATTATCCGGACGCATTGTTCGACGTTCGACACTGGCGTAAATCATTTTGGGTAAGTCGCGCTGAGCGAAAATACCGAAACTCGCGCTGCGCGCACACACACGCGCGCGCTGGGAGAAAGACGATGTGGCCGGTGCGTTTCAACTCGGGCTCTCTCCTGGGCCCCGCGGACGTTTACCGGGGTGAGGATGGATGCCGCCGGCGAACAAGACGAAGCGCATGGCGCTCTCACGCCCAGTAGTCTCTCCTTCTCTCGTACGGCGGCGCGTCTCTGGTTTGTCTCTTTTTTTTCAACTCGGCTTTTTGTTTACTTTGTCGCAGCCGCACCGCGAGTCGCTGCTGCGCCGCGAGAAGTTTGTAGAAAAAAGCAGTTGAGATTGTCAAAATGTTTAGCTCTCGCGAACACGCGCGGAGATAAAGATTTTCGTTTATTTCTCGGCATGCGCTCCGCAAGAGAGAGAGAGAGAGAGAGATGTATACGTACGCCCGGCGCGGCATTGTAAAATGATAATGGCTCAAAGTTTAAAATAATGTAAAACAACAAAGTTGCCGCAGCGAAGCGAAACAGCAGTTCGCGCAGTTCTGCTGCTAAAGTTTGGCGATGCAAACAAATCGTCGAAATTTATATCTATACGTATACCGGGGTGCACCATCCTCGGCCGAAGGATTCGAAATTTAAAGGGGAGCTTGCGGCGTGAAATCCGAAAACCATAAAAGTGTTTTCCGACCTCTGCAGACTCCTCTTTCCTGACGCGATGCAGCCTGTGCGGTCTTTCCCGAGGTCTTTCCTCGATAAAGCGAAGATCTGCTCGACGAGAGGCCGTAAAATATTAGGCTCATGCAAATGCACCGTAAATTGTCGGTTCACGAGCGTCGTTTCTATTGCTGCTGCTGCTGCTGCTACCGGGTCACGCGTGAACGGATATACTCAAAAACTAAAACAGTCTATGTGCATTGCCTTCCTTATATTTACGGTCGACGAGTGTGCATTTGGCAACAAAAAGTGCTGCCGCTCGTCAAGCGTTCTATTTTGGATACACTGATTTTCTCGCATACATCGGTATTTTCAAAATATTCGACGACAAAAGCGGTTCGAAGTACTGCAAATGAGGCAAATCCAATAAAGTTCGTTCGGCGGTACGAGACGAAAGAAAAAAAGTGTATACAGCGCGATCGATGCGTCGTGCAGCAACGCGGTGTATATATATATACACATCAGTAGCGCCTCGTCACACAAAAATTCCTTCTTTAATTGGCTACTTTACGAGCGCTCGCACGAGTCCGCACGAAAAATGCCGTCTTATGCGGCCGTTTCGTACATAAAAAAGCCGCGACGCGGAGCTGCCTCGAGCTGCAGTAAGTAGTGCAGGCTGCGTCAAACAGAGCTGAAAATCAAGAGAACAATGACATCCACGATAAAGCACAAAAGCCCGCGACGCACTGTAGCCGGCAGAGTTAATTAAACTCCTCGTGTAATATAACTTTTTCAAGAGCCTCCCATGCCCCGAAGCCGCGAAGTAAACAGCTCATCTTTGTACGTGTCCTCTCTTAAAAAAGTCATGATCGGATGTTGTGAAGCCTATAAATGAAGTTAGCGCTGAACGTGATTGGTCGACAGATGTGTATCCGGTTTAGATGGCGCCAACATTTAAAATTCAATATTTGAATTGGAATGGTAACGAGTTTAATAATAAATGATCGTGTTTTATTAGTTTAAATTTTGAGATTAGGTTTGTAACAATTAATTATTTATCTATAAAATAAATAACGAATATCTGACTTCAAAAATTAAAAAGCACATAACCTACATTATATTGGGTGACATATGATTGGTGAGACAAGATACATATATACAAATGTATTATATTATAGTGAGGAAAATGTTAACATTTGGATTCTGTTTAGAATGTAAAGAAAGAATTGCGTAACGATATTATCCGCGCGAAGCGCGGTCGATTTTCCTAGTATTGTATAAATACGAGTTTGTGTATATATACGCGAGGCTTGAATGTGGAACTTTCTCGAGTTGACGGAAGTTGACGAGTCGAGCTTTACTCAGCTAATTCGAAACGCAATCATTCGTCGTTCGCTGCGCAGCTCTCGTGAAAGATTGAGCGACGAATACATGCTTAAAAGTTTGTCGCCGACTCCTTGGTGCAGTAATTCGCGCGCGAAAAAAAGCGACCGCTTCATCGCCGATTCACTCTGCGCGCGATTTCACGGTAATTAAAAGCCCACGCGCAAAGAGTACGTACACAGCAGTGGCTATACGAGATAAGGAATCTTATTTGCAAAAGAGGCGCGCATGCATGCGTGACGCTCACGGTCTCCCCCGCGTGGGGTATAGGCAGAGCCGTTCGTTTCACGACGACGGCCTCCCCCCCCCCCCTCTCCCTCTTCGTGAAAGAGCTGGGAGGGAGGGAGAGAGCCTTCCGATGTTAATACCCGCCACGACGGTAAACTCTTCGCGCTCGCGAGCAACGCTGCCTAACCAAAGTTTTTGCACGTGACTTACTCGTGCGGGGCACGAACTCCATTATCTTCGAACGTGTCGAGTTACCTCGTTAACTAACAATACCCCAAGCGGCGCGCACTTACGTATTATATCTATGTGTGCCACCACCGCGTTCTCTCTCTCTCTCTCTCTCTCTCTCTCTCTCGCTCTCATTTCCTTCACCCGAGTGGCTGTACGCCTTCTCTTTCCCCTCAACTTTTCACTTTACGATCGGGTAAGATGTGCACGCGCGCGACACACTCGGTGAACTACGTTTCTCTCTCTCTCTCTCTCTCTCTCTCTCTCTCAGAGGACGAGCAGAAGAAGTATAGAAGCATCACTACCTGTGCGAGAAGAAGAACAAGACGTGCCGCCAGTCACTTTGCCGGAGGAATTTTTACTTCTGACGCGCGCTGCTGCGAAATTATTCTTAACTATCGCGCGTGTACAGCAGCAACGCGCGCAGAGAAAAAATCGGGGACGCCTCCGGCACAAGGCTCTCGAAGAAAAAGTCTTGTACACCAGAAAGACGACGAGCAAAGTTCTACGCGTACGTGCAGTGCGCGCGAAAGGGAGGATAAGGGCGCGTGAGACGCGAGGGAAATGAAAAAAGATTCCGCGACGCTGCGACGACTTTTACGAGCGAAGCACGGACGAGAAGTATTCAGTCGCACGGAAGGAGTATCAGTTAGCGAGGAAAGTTTCGCACTGAGCTCGGGAGTATTTTGACGAAGTGTTCGCTGTACTGATGCCAGGGCAAATACACGTCGTTTTTGGGGAAATTGGAGAAACATGTTTTCGTACTTTGCGCCAGAGTCGAAGGTGTTACTTCGGGCCGCCGCGCGTTTGTGCGTCTGCATCGTTAGTCTACCCTCTCTCGTGAGTTGCCGAGTTTGGAATTTCGGCTTTCGTTGCGAAACGTATACTTACTCATCACTCCGACGATTCCACGAGCAAACAAATAATTCAAAGGTTCAACTCGCGCCGTCGTTGCTTCGAAAGAGTCCGAAAGAGAAACTTTCATGAACAACGATATACAGACCCGCGTACAGTGTACTCAGCGCAGTCGTGCCGTTCCAATCAAAACATACAGCGAGCCGTAAAAAGGCCACTTGCGAGGGAGAAAAAATGTTTGATTGCCCAATTCAGCCAAGGCTCTCTCTCATCACGCCCCGCGCTTGTACACACACACGCGCGCACACACACACACACACACACACACCCAATTTACGTAGGTATGTCAGCGGGACGGTGCAAAAATTAGGCTGCGCGCGATGAATATTTCATGGCTCGTTTCTCGTTCGTTGGCCGCGAGCACTCTCCGCCTCGCCCCGCGGAAAGAGTCGTCAGACGCGCATAACCATCATCAGCCCCGCGAGAGAACTTTCTCCTTCCGAATCCCCAACAAAACTCGGCCGCAGCTATACATGCATCAGAGCAGCCTAATGGGCGGTAGAACAAATTCATCCGGGCTCGCACAGAGTGCGCGCGTTGCTCCTCGTAAATTATCATTAAGGTGATTGGCCGGCAGCTAGCGCGCGTTAATCCATCGTCGCTTTTAACCGCGTGCCGGCATATCGGTGGACGCCAAGTATCGCTCGGGCTCGGCAAAACGACGGACAATTGCGCGCATGTGGCCGAGTGACAAATCGGATTTTCGAAAGACGAGTTTTGTCACTGTCCCAGGGCGAGCCGGGCAGCGACAATCCGCTGACAGTCCAATCAGTCCTGCGCAACTCGCTCGCTCGCTCGCCCTCCCCCGCGAGTATCCTTAATCTGCTCTGCTATACCGATGACGCTTTCTCTGTATATGGCTTTATTATACTTTTATCAGTCCCGCTATTTTTTCGCCCATCGCGGTTACAGCGGCTATACTAGATATATTCCATCGGCGAATCGATCTTCGTACGGATGTCTTATCGACTTGTCGCGGCCGCTATAAACGCGTGCGTTTCTATACACGTCGGAGATGCCTCGCTGTGCGGTGAGCTTATGCGGGTGAACGATGGCCGCGCTCGCGTCGAGTTATATTTTCGGGGAAAAAATTTTCTTGAAATTCCGGAATTTAAGGGGGACGATAAAAATGAGGAAGCGCTAATAAATCTCGCGGCCCCGAATACACACCGATAAAGTCACTCACTGCGTAACGATTTATTTACGAGCCATGGAGTCTCTCGGACTGTAATTTATTTTTATAATTCCGCTATAAAAGTCGACGCGCTTGGCAGAATTTTCGCGGCGCTTTTTGAAATCATAATCGCACGGAATGTACCTCATCGCTATTTTACAATCTGCTGCACGTTTGCCGGGGGGGATTGAGTGTGTAATGCTCGATTTGCCTGTATTTTCATTCTCATTCTCGCTTAATCTACGTGATATATTTTAGCTGTTTTATAAAAGCTACGTATACATCATGCACTCGATAATATTGTTGTTGAAAATTTATACTCTCGTTGTTGATGGTAATCACCGGATCCATAAATTGTTAATAACCATCGCGAATATGCGGATAATTTATCGGTATTTGTTATGTATACGAATGAAACAATAATTACAAGCGCCATTTTCCATTTTCCCCGCAACGATGCTTTTGTTTCAAACATATCACTGAAGACTTATTTGTAAAGAATTCTATATGAAGCTCCAATTACAAGTTTGCGAATAACACGTTAACCAAAATGTACAGCGCAGTTATTCTCAGTAACAACGTAACTATAATAATGTGTATATTGAAGAGGTGATCTTAAACTTGGTGTGCGTCGCTCGATGTATGATAATGGTTTAGTCGCTTCGCGCAAACTTTCCAGCGCAGCAAAGTCAAAACTCTGCAGCCCCCGTAGCTCGCGATGCGTTTATATCGAAATTAGCACTTGAGACATACAGTATGATCGTGGTAAAATGAACCAACGCCGTCTCGTGTTGTTTCAGCCCAAGATAATGTTAACTAACTAAGACATTCGTTTGTATGCACTTTCCGAGCTGGCGTAAGCCATCGACTTGTTTCAAGATCAAAGCTGGAATAATATTTATCGGCAGCACAGGATGAATAATTGAAGGTTTCGTTCCGTGTCTCGCCACACTCGGATTTATCTACTCGAACCTCTCTTACAAGCTCGGCTACTACAGGAGAACCTTGTAATCTTTTTTACGCATCAACTTTAAAACACGGTCGGAAAATCCATCCACCGAAGCACGAAGCACGAAGCGTTATGATACAACTTGACGGATCGCGAAAGCTGTTCTCATTCCTTCTCCTCCTCGGCTATTAGTCTTCTAGGTTCTTACCTTGTCGTGTCATCGTTGTCGTCGGCTGCTATACTCCTAAAGAGGTCGTGCGCATAAATCGCCGTCGATGAGGGCCAATAGCTATTCGCTGTGCTAGGAGTAGCGCTATCCTCGGGGTAAGCGCGTCTGAAGCCGGTAATCGACGATCGGCGCGACCGATACCCCCGCGCGTGAAACGTTTGTCCGCGGGGGGGGGGGGGGCGGCATCCAGGGAAATTTATTCCCGCGAGATAAGCAGCAACCCCGGTATTAGGATCCGCGCGCCGGGCTTGACTTATTGCGCGGAGGCTCAGCTCGGGGCTACGTCGTCGAGGAGGCTGCGCGCGGAGAGAGATGAGATTCTCGCTTTCTTCGTTGTGATTGAGTGGGGTTAGATTGTTTAGAGAGCAGATTTTGCGTTTCGTTGCTCGCCGTGGGCAATTCCGATCTTCTTTGGGGATAAATGACATTACGCGGTGTTTGAGGTTGTGATTTTGTCGATGGTTTAGATACTTGGTATACGCATGAGTTACTGATTTCTATTGGATTGTTGTAGGGATGTTTCAGTTTGCTCCCGATATGTATAATAGCTCGCCTGGCGGGTGAATGAAAGAGATAATTTCGTCAATAGAATTCACTCAGTTCGATTGTTCGATTGACCATGCAAAATCCTAGAAAAAGATTGTCATCGAGCAATGCAGTATAAAAAATATGGCGTGTAGGAGTGTGACAGGATGACATAAAACGAGAGTCTCCATTGGAGGCATATCTCTCTGCTGGTCTTTCTCTCGCGAGAGATAGAGGATTTGAGAATACAACGCCGTAAAATCGTCTCCGTCAAAGTGCGACACTCCATGCACTCACGGGATCGTCCGGCTGTAGGCTGAAGTCGAGAAGCGGAAAGAAGAAGGAGAGATGATCCGTCGCAAGCGGCTTAAAAAAGCTCGAGCCAAAACCTCCCCTAACGCAGAAGAGAAGCTCCGACTTTGCACAGCCAAGGAGTTTATGAAAAATGAACGCGCCGGATTTTTTCCTTCCTCAAAGTCATGCGTGCAGATGCTTTGTACACAAGCTGCGCAGTAGTATACACAGAGGAAGGGTGGCTGCAGGCTGGCTGACAGCTCGACAAAGCTGTACACCGTGAATACTTTTAATGCATGACGTAAAGCACTCGCTCATTTATCCGTTTATACATACGTGGAAAGGAGCGAGCTGGTCTGTCCTCGAGTTATGTGACCTGTAATACGGGCAGACTTATTGTACTAGCATTGCTGCTGCTGCTGCTGCTGCTGCTGCTGCTGCTGCTGCTCGACCGGCCGGCGGCAACGTATGTGCACAGCCAGAGCTCGAGATCGATCCGCGTGCAGTGCTCGTGTGCACCTGTATAGTATTCATTCCGGGGCAGCTCGTTATGTCTCTCGCTTGCCACTGCTTCACTATACTGTGTCCTGCTTTTCTTTCTACTTTTAATTGCGCTTTTTTCATCGTTCCTCGATCTCCCTCACGAGGATATACCTTTCGCATGTTGAAAGTCGTATATTCCTTGCGAAAATTCGAACAAATCGCTGTGTGTGTGATGCGATTATAACGATGAAAATGGAATTCGAGCGAGTAACGTCCCGGAACAATCGGCGAACGTTAATGTTTGTCACGACGAGAGAAGGCTATGTCGAGGCGGAAATTGGCCGTGTTTGGAAACTTCCATCACAGCTGCATGTAGCAGCCGTCGAAATCCGCCGTCAAAGCACGCCGTCGAAAACTCGATACGGCGAGTATACAGCCGTGCTCGAATAAACTGCATTGTCCTTAAACGCACCGGATAGCCATTTCGCTTGGATGGCCAGTCGTCTCTTCCAAACGGAGAAGGAGCTACGGGCTGAGGGAGAGAGAGAGAGAGCCCAAAGCGGAAGGCGATAAGCCAGGGGAGGGCGCGGAGCGAGTGAAATCTCCGCCGGCGGGGAGAACGTCGCGTCGGTGATGCAGGCGTAATTTGCATATTTCGGCCGTCGTCGCCGAGCGTGTTGTCGTCGTCGTCGTCGTCGTCGTCGTCGTCGTTGGATGGCCCCCGGAAGGACCGTCCATTGTGCGCGCTCGGTATGCATCTTTCGGAGTATAGAGTCGAGGCAGTGCTACACTGGCAGAAAGTCCAGCGGGCTCTGAATTTGCGCGCCGTGTCGTATTTTCCGCCAATTAGAGACGCGTCCAGAGGGAGAGATCCTTCGTCTTGTGCGAGCTATCGGCCCGTTACTCTGTCACGTGTAACGAACAGCGAGAGGCACACGTAGGTATATATATACATATGCAGCCTCGATTTCCACCCCGTATCGCACTGTACTGGCACTTGTGTGCGCCGCCACGCGGATTTCAACGTCAGTGTACACAGAGCCGTGGGAGATCGTGCTTGAAGTTACACCTTCGCCGGTTGGCCGCTCTAGGCACACGCGTACGTATACCTGTACATATACGAGTATCCAATGTACACTGGGATTATTTGCATGTGGGTGAGCGCACCCGCGCACGCACACACACACACATCCGGAGTTGCGCCTTGCCGCTGAAGATGTAAGCTGCCTGATGTGCGCAGTGTGCACAGCGTGTGCCAGTAAACCAGCGCACGCGACTTCGCGAAGATCCGCTCAATCACGCCGCGTGTTATTCACAAACAAGCTCGCTCCTCACGTCCACCGCGGTATACATACAGACGTTACTGTATACGTATAACTTACGGTTTCATTACGGACGAGCTCGGCACGAACTCGGCCTAAATTCACCCGCGCACTTAGCTCCGGCCCGGCTAGAGTCACGGAGTTATGCTCGTGGTCAGGAGCTTGCAGGCTGGACGCATAAACAAAGGAATCTGCTTGGCGCATCAGCACAGGTGCACGCACCCGGTGCGGCCTCATATTTTCGTACGTTCATCCTCTCTCGGCTGGTGCTGGACACACGCGAGGTATTTACACCAGTCACGCTGCTCGTGTTATGAGCTGTCGAAGCCGCAAGCTCCCGACGACGACGTCCCCTCGAGAGCACGTGTAAGCGTGAACGCGCAACCTCCTCGAGTGCTGCGGCGTATTGACTCGTTCCGCGCGTGTGTGTGTGTGTGTGTGTGTGCCTTAGATACATATATATGGAGTAGTGCCTTGGCTGCGGATGGGTATCGACGGCCGCAAGACGCGCGCAGGGTAAACGTTTGAGGAGCATCAGTCAAGCTTGCTCGAGCCTGTCCGTCTCCTGTCTGTCGAGGAGTCTGACTGTCGAGCTTCATTATTAGATCGATGACGCGACGCGATGCAGCACTGCCGGTACAGCCCGTACGTGTGAGCAGATCGCTATAGGCTGTGTGTACGTGTGTTACGAGAGCCTCGCGGCGATGCGGCGCCGCCGCGCTGCTCCATTATGCGGAATTCGGAGAGGAGGAGCGAAGCGTTACGCCAGAGACAAGTTAATCATTGTACCCGCGCGCTCTCGCACCTTCGCTCGACTGAGCTCTGCGCGCACCCCTATACCCTCGCCCCTACCTTCTACAGCCTTCGAGAAACGGGGGAGCTTCGTCTGTTCGACTGCGGCATAATTGTCGCCGCTAATTTGCTCCCCGCGCTATTATAACGACCTCGTCAATGTGTAAACAGTTCGTACATCGTTTCTTCGAGCAAAGAATCCGCGTGAGTGGATGCGACAGAGCTCGTCCTCGCGATTGAAATCAAACGCGTGCTCACAGGGTCGTTTAAGTGAATCCTTCGTTTCCGCTATCGCGTAGATACGTATATAGTATAGTAGCTATAGTGTTGTTTGCAGCATCTCCCGCGTACTCTATCAGTGCGTGTCCTCGTTTCAGACTGCAGTTCTTGACGCCGCTCAGACAAAAGGGGCCGAGAGAGAGAGCTGAGAAGCAGATATATTGCTTTTGTTCAAGGGCTGATTACGAGCGCCGCTTCCGCGCCACCGCTTCTGAATAGCTCATTTCGAGTTACGCCCTGGCTAATAATGAACATACTCCTGTCACTCCAGATCAATTATTAGCTGCCTTGGAATGCAATTACCGAGTTGCCGCCGGGCCCTTCAAAAGCACGCCGACGTGTTCGCTTATCTCGGAACTTGATGCACAACTTATACGAATTCGGCATTATGTGCCATAAATACTCACGCCGTTCTCTAACGACTTAATTATAATACGAAACGCTCGCGAGTCGCGGTGGACGAATACTTAATTAGCGAAATACGGGGGGCGAAAGAAGTGGCATCGCGCCCGCGACAGTAGCAGCAGAGTCTGATGCACGCGGTGCGTGGGGCTCTGCAGAGCTTACTTACATTTTCTTTAATTAAAATTCTTGGAACTCGCGCGGAAAGCCACCCCGGCTAAGACTACAGCTGGCTCTCGCACGCGCAGAGAGCGGCGCGACGAGGACTAAACAAGCGGTATCGCCGCTCTCCATACTTAATTACAGTTTTCCGCCGAACGCGTCATCACCCGCTGCGTGCTATCTCGACGAGCGACTATAGTAATAATATACGCATGATAAAGCTCTCCCGCTCGCTCCGTCTCACTTTTCTCCTCTCCCGTACACGCGGCAGTATAGTGTAGTGTATGGCGTAACAATGGCGCCGGCCACCGGCGAGAGAAAGAGAGAGCGTCGCTAAACAATGATACGATAAATCTCCCGAGGGAGTGCAGCGCGAGAATTTCAGCGAGCGAATGAGCCGGTCCCTCTGTGCTACTGTGCGCTGCAGAGAGAGAGAAGGGGGGGGGGGGGGGGATAAAGAGGAGGCGGCAGCGGCGGCAAGGGATAAAGAAAAATCGTTAAAACAGCTTTTGTTTTATTGCGGGAGGATTGTGTAATGAAACCTTGGGCCGGAATCAAGACGCGCCGGAATCCGAGCTTGTTTTTGCGTTGTCAGATAGCCACTGCTGAAGGTCATTATTATTGTGCGCCTCTAACGAAGCTGTGATTTTTTTCCACTCGACTCACATCACGGAGATAATTTAATTCACCTCTCTCGTCGAATTTCGAGGGGTAATTTTTAACGACCGCCACGATTCCTCGACCCAGCGACGATTCAGCACTGCCCAACTTAAAAAAGAAGCTTCTATTAGTGTCAGACGGAATCGCTGACTCGGAAAGTTCAGCCTCTCTTTACAAGCACATTCGCTAAACCGACTAAAAATATCCCGCTCTCTTTCTCTCTCTCTCTCTCTCTCTCTCTCTCTCTCTCTCCCTCTCTCATTCGTCGACACTCGAGTGTGCCACTTCTTTCTTTCCTCTTCAGCTTATACTCGACTCGTCCGTGCGATCGCGCCAGTTTCGCTGTATATGTGCACACTGCATACATATACGTATACGCGAAGGCGGATTTATGCATATAATGACACATGCACCAGTACAGCGAGACTCGGTCGATATGCAGCGTATTCGACGGGCGCGCGCGACAATCGCGCGATAGAACTTTCGCAAGCTTGTTTCAAGGCATAAGGAAAATCGTTTCCGGGTGACTCGAAGCGCGAAAGAGCGAAATCATCTCGCGGCGATTACGAGCTCAGTCAAAAGGAAGATTTATTCCGCGCGGCGCACAATTTCGTTATACCGAGAAATGGGAAAATCGAGGACCAGGCAGAATACTCGCCGTGGCGCGGGATTTTTCAGAAGCGCGGGAAATATGAGATTGCTGCTGCTGCTGCTGCTGCTCTGCGGTAATCCCGTCTCCGATGCGCGACGTCGTCGATATAGGAAAATATGAATTGCGCTTTACAGAGATTGGATTTCGGCTTGTAATTGACGTTAAACTTTTTCAACGATCGCGCACGAAACAATTAGAGCGTGCTAGACAGGGAACGGAGCGATAATGGAGACGGGGTAGCTAATGCTTTTATATTTATCGCGAATGAAAAACGCAGACGGCATTAAGGGATTAAAATTGTCATTCGTGCACTTGTTCGGGTTCGAGGAAATTAATTCAGCTGTGAAACGACAAATATTGTAATTGACCGACTTTCATGCGGAATATAAAGCTATAATTCTACGAATAATATTCGATTCTATATATTTACTGCGTAATTCGACATTTTGTTGATTACATATTGACGCGCGAGCAAATTACATTCGTCTCTTTTTGCAGCGTTTACCCGTGCGCGCGCTGGCTGAATTAACTTTTTCATTCGATTGTAGTATATAATAGGGTCAAAGGTTTATCATACAAAATCGATGATCAATCAAGTGCTAACAATGCATATAATAATTACATTTCAACTGGCTCACACTTATAATCAACACCATTACAGCCAATCCATTTCCCGGACGAAATTACTCGCGCGAAAATCAGATGTGCTGTGACAATTACAATAACGACAGCATATTGTAAGCTGAGTGGAGGAGAAACGCTCTAATCGGCCACTTTTTCAAAACATACAAGACTACCATAACAAAATTATTACTGAAAATTAATCGCGCATGAGATACAAGAGACGTAGAACAGTCTTAAAAATAAACTCGTTCCGAGATAGAGCGTTCTTCCACTCAGTTATCGGTGTAAATATAAAAAAAAAAAAAATAATCAAACCATTTACTCTCGAAATCCGCGCACGGCAAAATAAAAGTGCGGTATTTTATGCTCACAACGCACGCCGACATAAATGTATTAAGCTATAGCGGACCGTCTCGACATTATCGACTATAGCCGTTCATTATGGCAAAATAATTTTGTCCCAATAAACTACCAGGGTAGCGCGCGTGAATTCCGCCGGAATAATTCGGCAGTCCGTGGAAAGATTTAGCCGCTGCCTCGCCCGTGAGAATTCAAATAAGAGCCAATTCGCAGACGCCAATAAAACTGAATCGCCGACAAATCGTCTCCTCCCCTTCCTCCTCCTTGCGTACGCGTATTTTCACCAGCGCAAGGCGGCCACGCGATACTTTCGCGTCCCGTTCGATAATGTCTCTCGCTCGCGCGCGCACGAAGAGATCTTGGGCGCGCGTATACGACTCTCTCCTGCGGATAACGTACCTTGCGTTATACGGCCGATTCCCGAGTAGGATTGATGCCGGCGCTAAGCACACCCTCGGGGGAGGAGAGCTGCGTCGGATGTAGCGAAAAAAATTCGACCGTTGGCCAAACGGCTCTCCGGCTTTTTTTTTGTTTTTCTTATTTTCATCCCCTCCTTCTCAACGACGATCAAGACGGTCGTTGGAATGCCGATCGCGTAAGTGGATACGTCCGCCGTTGTGCTCGAAAAGGACCGGAGTCGTATTATTCTGATTTGGGAAAAGGGATTTGGCGGGATTGATTCGGTAAATATTCCGGGCTCCGCAAGTGTGTACTCTCGCCGCTTATACGTTGGATACTGTGAATGATTATTTTCCCAGATTTTCCTCCGGGACGTGACTTGAATTTCATTCGCGCAGAGGATCTAGATTTTTCCCTCGTACACGCTTACTCACGCAGTGGAACAATATGTGTATGCCTATACAATATAGTCTACATCATGAATATAAATTAGCTCTGTTGAATTAGAATACGGAGAGAGCACATACCCGATATCCTATAATAAACCTCAGCGTGGTCCAAACTCGAGTAAAGCAAAGTTCCAAATTTTCGCAGCCCGATCCTAGCTCATTCCTCCAGAGCCGGAATAATTCAGCACAGCGGAGCTCTCGGAGCATCCTACCCCCTGCGGATCACGATGAAACATTCAGTACGGACGCAATTTAGCGCGGAAATTTTTTGCGCCCGACTGCCCGGCGACCTACGGCGCACCTGCGGGGTCTACAGCAGCCTTATCCCTTTATGATCCAGACGACCGCATCTCCGTCGCTCCTCGCCAAACACGCCGCGCTCGTTAAAAATGCACCGACGGCCCTGCTGGCAGGCCCCCCTGGCCAAGAATTTCGTCGGCGCCGGGAAATTCGGCGCGGCCAAGCGACGCGACCCTTTTCTTTCTGCAGACGCTATACGCGAGCATGCGCAGAGTTCGCATATACAACGGTGCATAGATACATTATGCAAAGCCGGTTGTCCATTGATCAGACCTCTATCGCACGAACAAGCTTTGCTACTTATATTTCCGTCGATTATTCAGTCCGAATAACGCACTTGCAGCTACACCGCGCCAGACCAAAAGCGCGGAAGCATCGCGCATGCAAAATTGAAAGCTCAAAGACACACACACTGGGCTACTTGCATTCGTTGGCATTAGCGCAAGCGAGCCACCCCGCACTCGAATTTCCTCGAGTCGTTTCAATTTTCGCCTGGCTCGAATTGCATATTGCTCGCCGAACGCAGAGGAAGAGGAGAACTCGCGGAAACAGTGGCCGCAAAGGGCCATTGATTATCGTTTGCGGTTAAGAGTCGAGAGAAATTTCGATGCCCCCGGTAATAAGAGCCACGCGAGCGCGCGTATACCCGCGAAACAGTTAGGCGTGACCCGCCGGCACTCGAGCAGCGCGCGCACCCCCTTAATTCGTTATTCATGCTCGCTTTGCCCCGAGCCCCTTCTATTTCCCTTCGCACTGTACGCCGCGAAAGCTCTTAGCCACTGTCTGCTACGCTACTGCATTACGCGCGCGCGAGTTTCATGCGTAGGCACGTATATACACTCTGGTTCGTGGTCGAGGGTAACGCGAGGTTATCGGGAAAGCTTCCTCTTTTCGCGCTTGTTTGCAGAGTGCTGGCGCTCACATCCGGAGCTTTGCTTTTATATTTTTATATAACGAAGATAATCTGCTCGCGTGGGGACACGCGGCTTGAAAAGAATAATGACAGCGGCGTAATCTTTCGATGAATAAAAAAGCAATAATATATATAGGAAAGCGCTGCGAGATTGCCTGAAAAGCCCGTCACCGCGTAATATACATGTATCCTTTTCAAAAATTCTATATATCTGCATCATTGATTCAGCTTTGACGTTCGCCCAAAACACGCCGTGCTTGCTCGCACAGATTTTTCTGTAACTGTGGCTTTGCAATATAAAAATCGTGCGCGCAAAGAGCCGTGAAAAAGACTCGTGACTATGCGTATATGATGTATATTAAGCAGCCGAGCGTATGAAGGAGGCTTTGAGGTACGTTTCTGTTCTTTTCGCGAAAAACTCTATGCCATATACTACGCTCTCGTACTCGTAATCGACGTTTCGACGAAGAGCAGCGAATGGTAGACCGGATTATTACTGGGAATGAAATGTTCACGTCAAGCGGGAAACGAGCGTATACAGAAATCGGCATATTGCGCGTTTACTGTGGCATACATCGCGATGTATATGCGGCCCGTACAACGGAGGGTTAAATTTTATAGGGTATTTGCGCATGGAATCCTTAATAAGTGATTTATTCCTGTAATACTGCAACTACGCTCTAAATGTTGTTAATGATTGACGCATAAGCGTAACTGCCATTGATTGCGGAGCTTTCTGGAGTTTAATGATTGAATAATAATAGCTTGGCACACACCGACAATGCAAAATCTGATTTGGCGATCGTGATTAAATTAAATTATTAAGAAAATTTCATATTCAATCCTCGAAATCAATCGGGAATCGGTTTCAAATTAATCATTCGTTTAAACTGTTGTTGAACCAATCAGCGATTGTCGATAGCGGAATAAATAATTACTGCTCCGATGTATCTCGTTCGAGCAACAAATTAACGAACGTAAATTATCAATCAATAGGAGAAAATTGACTCAGACCAATTACTCGCTACCCAGTGGAACGATACCGGGATTTAATTGAAGTTCGGAAAAACGATGACTTGAAAAAATCCTTCGCGACTAGTAGAGAATAGAGCATACGAAAGAAAAAGAAACGCGCGGAAGTTCGCAAGTACATTCAGCGAATATTCGCGCGCAGAGCAATCGTCAGCCCGTATAGGTAGTGCCGCGCAAAAGAGTTGCTTCTTTTTCTTTGCCGCGAGTGTGTGCGCGCGCTTCGTACCGTGGCGCCATATCCGCGAGAGTTTAGCGGTCTCGAAGGTACCGTCGATCGGCCGAGTTGAATCCTGCGCTTCTTGTTCTCGCTCGACGCTCGCTCGTTCTCTCCTCCTCTCTCTCTCTCTCTCTCTCTCTCTCTCTCTCTCTCTCTCTCTCTCTCTCTCTCTCTCTCTATTTCTATCTCTTTATCCCCCGCGGAGTACCACGGCTCTGAACCAATTTCCCGCGGCGCGCCTGAACTAATGTCCAAGAAGATTTTCTCTCGCCGCTTCTTCCTCTTTCTCGCTCCGCGCTGTATTTGTCCGTTAAATCAAGCGGCTTATCGAAGCACTCGTGTGCGTATAATTTGGCCCGGCTGTATTCCATCTTTTTCCGCAGCCACCTTCCAATCGACTCGCGCTCTGCGAACTCTTTTCCATCCCTGCGTCGTCGAGACACGTGCTCTCCGTAGTAC
Organism: Pteromalus puparum; assembly: GCA_012977825.3. Classification (NCBI taxonomy): domain Eukaryota; kingdom Metazoa; phylum Arthropoda; class Insecta; order Hymenoptera; family Pteromalidae; genus Pteromalus; species Pteromalus puparum. The sequence continues at coordinate 54,755,154 of CM053172.1, forward strand.
AGCGACTTCATTTTCGCGCCTCATGATTTATACCGGCGAACGTGCGGAGAGCCACGTCTCTCGCGCCTTTTCGCCTCGCGAGTAGCTTGCATGGCAACGAACCTTAATCCAAGATTGCGTTACCAAGATGTCGGAGTGAGAGCGAGAGCGCTATGCTCGGGGGACATGCGCACGGAGGAAAGGGGAATTCGAAAAAGAAGGAGAATTCGCGGCACGTTAGCGAGAATAACTCTTCTCTCGAAGACTCGTCGGATGGATCTCTCTTCTCGCTCCTCGATCTTCCTGCGCTATTTCCGACTTCTCTTTTTTTTTCTCGGCGGCTAGTATAGGTATGTGTGCAGCGGATATATACGTTTGTACGGAGCGCTGGGATTCATCTGGCCCGCCGCCTGCCGGCGCAGAGATTCTCCATACGATTTCCCGCGGGACACACGGGGCGTCGGCAACCCTTTTGCTCCGCAGCGATTCTTCGATTCCGCGCGAGGAGCTGCAGGGAAGACCGGTGCTTTGCAGCTTGTCCCGGGGCCCTGGGTGCCGTTATGCGCGGGCGGTGGGTTCTTCCTTCTTCGCCGGCGTTGCGTGTACGAGACTGGCTTGAGAGATTTTTATGGGCCGAGGATCAGTAAAGTATATATACGGGGGGTTTCGGCTGCAGAGACAGGCTGGGTTTTCACCTTTTTCTCTTTGTTGCTTTGAATCAGGATTTCGTTTTTGAGATCGATAGCAGACTAGAATCTTCCGAATGAATACGATGGCACTTCAATAAAAACGGATCCGAATAACCCTTGAGAAAAATCAAGGATGTCGGCAAACATTGAAGAGGAGAGGGAGACAAACGAGCGCGCCGGAGATTCCGTTGCACCTCTCGTCGAGTCTCGACAAGCCTCTCTATATATAGCTACGGGAAAATATATAGCGTGCAGCGCTTTGACATTCAGATCATCCGCGTGCAGTTTGGAAATGATGCTGCAGCCGGCTCGAGGTGTTAATGACGACGAGCGATGGAAAGAGATGGCGCATACGTATACAGCGGGAACCAAACGTGCCCTTGGGAACTGTGTAAACCCTCGAAGCGAGCCGGGGTTACAACGGCACAACAGCAACAGCAGCAGCAGCAGCAGCAGCAGAGTCGAGTGAGCGAGAGAAGTGTCCCGTCAGCTGCAAGGGAAATTTTCCTCCGGCGGAGCGAGTAGTACGCAGCGTCGTCGCGTTTTATTTGCCGACTAGGTACTCGCTTTCCGCTTTTTTCATCCGTCTCGCCCGCGCTCCTCGCTAGCGTATATACCACTCGAGATCCTACCGCCGCGCTGCGACTACGACGTCGCCCGAGTGTCGACTTAATTCTTTGGGCTTTGAATATTTTATGCGCTTTTCGATTTTCTCTCGCGATCCCCGCGTACCTCTTCTTATTCTCTACGGCCATCAACCCGCCGCATCACCAACTCGCTACCGGTCTTTCTCTCTTCTCAAGCGCGGCGAAATTGAAAGTCGAATTGAATCCAATTTGAGTGAATTTGTCGGAGGGTGTACGGGGCTTTCCGAGAACTGATGCGATTATAAACTTTGCGAGCAAGTGAAGACTGCTGCCGAGCGATCGCGAGCGCTTTATTTCGACCTTATCTTCTTATACTCCTGGTGCGGAATGTCTTTTTACGCTCGTTATCGTATCGTTCGCGCTTGATGATTTTAATACATCGTTAGTAAATCGTTAAATAAGCTAATTTTAACGATAGATTTTCTGGTATTTTCGGCAGCCGCGCTCTCGACCCGTTACTTCTCGCAGCTGTGGCTCAAAGTTATCTGCTCGCTCTTATCCACTTTTATCTCGCTTGCCAGCTCTCGATGCTCCTTCTCTTTTTCTTTCCCATCCCGTACTCGTGTCGGGCGATTTAATGCTGACCCAATAATGCGGGCGCGTCGACCAATTACGTATTACGACTGACGCTTCGCGAATTAACCTCCGACAATGGCCGCTAATTCCAGTAATCGTACTTGGAGCAATTAATCAAACACTTAACGCTCGTTCGAGATCCCTGGCTCAGACACGTTCTCCGGCGGCTCTCGTTCTTTCTCTCGAGGCGAAGAAGTACATCGGTTATACAGACGTATGTATGTATACAGTGGCAGTGTGCAAGTTCACGCGCTGGCTCGTGTCGAGCGAGAAAAGAAGCGTCCGACTCCGTTGTATTTAGCAGACCTATATCGTTCGTCGGCGGAGCTGTTAACTATCGCACTCGGGGTCTATCTCTGCTCTCAGTGTTAACCTTTCTACAGTTGAGACTGACTTTAATTTATTCGAGTTCATGAGAAGATTATAGCGATCCGATATTGAACTGCGTTAAATCAAATTCTTCAATCTCGCCCGCATTATGTTCCTCTCTTAAAAAATTGATGTGAAGCATTTAATTGATGTCCAATTGCCTGGTACAAGAATTAAAGAACGCGAATTAGAAACGCAACATAACCTACAAACGCTTTGAACTGTTAAAGCTCAGCAGGCGACAAAATTTAAAATCATTCTGGAAAGATATAATTGACGGTATAATATGAGGTGCGCGAAGCGCTCTTAGATTTCCTAGTATAATAAAATTAATAATCTTCCACTATTCAAACGTGTCTTTAATATCCTTAAAATCTCATCAATTACCCGGGTATACGTCAAAATCGTCGTCGAACAATTCTTTCACCGAACCGAGTCGCGTATCCCTTCGCTCTTCGGCGCCTGTTAAAATCGTTGCAGCATACACAAAGCCCCGGCGGCTGCATCGCCTCTATCCTTACTATACCTTCACGCGCGCGCACACACACACAAACATACTTGCTCGGCAGAGCGCTTACACGAAAGCAGCGGCGGCTGTACACGGGAACGTAGTCACCTGTCTGCCCGTACAAACTACTGTACCACTTACGTGAGCCCGCCCGCTCGCGACGTAAGCCGCTCGCTCGATGCTTAGACCGGAAGTTGCCGGGCGTGATTAGCATTTTCTCTGTTCTACCCTCAAAGCTTCTCTGCGGCGGTGAATCTGTACGTGTACGTGTGTGTGTGTGTGTGTGTGTGTGTGCGAGCTCCGAGACGCTACACAATTCTGTAATTTGTCACATTTCCAGGCTTACTCGATCATTCCCTGCGAGAGAGAGAGAGAGAGAGAGAGAGAGAGAGAGAGAGAGAGGAAAGATGAGAGAGAGATCGCAGTGAGACGCGACTATACGTCGCGCGCGCGCGCAAGGGGTTAAGTAAGGAGGACGAGAATAAACGAGCGGCATCGAGGGACCGCTTTCATAGTTAAACGCGGCCGACAGAGACTATATGCGCCGCTGCTGTCTGTCTGTCTCTTATTCCCTCCTTCTCTTTGTCTTTCTCGTCCTTCCCCTCCACTTGAGCTTGCACGTATACCCTCTGCTCTGCTCGGCTCTTCCCCCTGCCGTCGCTTTCTCATCAAAGCAAACGTGTAAATTGCACGCGAAGGGACCCCACCACGCGATCGCGACTCATTGAACACTTTGCATACTGCTATACGGGTTATGCGTTATTCGGAGGCAAAAACGTATAGGTGAGATTTTACGGCTTTCATTATCTTACAGCTTGTACAGTAGTCGGTTCCTCTTTCCATGTACACACAACGAATGAAAAATCATCTCCCTCGCGTAACTCTCGCGAGAGCCGCCGGCTCTCGGCAGTGCGTCCGCTAAATAAATAATAACGCACACGTCTCGACCCTAAACGTCGTCGGCGAGCTTTTTGCTTTCGGCTATTCTGCAACACGCTGTAGTAGACGGCAAGTCACGATTCCGGCTGATGTTTCTCGGGGGTATATGGCCGCGCGCGGCGGCGCGCAGCGATCCTGATGTTTTAGTAATAATTGTAGGGAAGTTGAATTACGGCCGGACCGCTGTACAGATACTCGGGGCTATTTTTTCGCGGCGAGATACGACGGGCTGCGTGTCCCCAGGTGAAATATTCATCTCGAGATTGCGAGAAATGGCCGCCGCTGTCATTGATAAGGCCGCGGCTTCTTGCAAACGAACCGAGATTTTCCGCGGAGAGGATGCGTTATATAATCAGAGAAAGAGAGAAAGAATAGTAAAGTAGAGATGTTTTTCTTCGGAAGTGTAAATCCCCTTCAGTGTTACGAGAAAAAGATCAGGAAGTCGATCTGATTAAAATGTAACGAATTGGAATGGGCTGCAGCGGAGCTTGTATAATTACAAACGGGGCAAGTAATTTCGTCGGCAAATGGCCCGCATAAGTACTTACACACGATCGCAATTAGAACTTGCCGAAGCTCTATGCAAAAATTTGCATTGATTTAACCGTATAGCCCGTTCGACTGCATGGCTGCGAGCGGAACAGCTTCTACAGCGACGGCCGAGGGGGGCGATTACAAAAGATTCCCGGGAAGCGAAAACAGCGCAACGCGGCAAAGAATTTCATTAGTCTTTAGCTGTGCTGCTCCGGCTCGTTTCGCTCTACTTAAAGTGAACGAGGCGCCGCGCGACGACAAAGGGATCTACGCGGGGAATAAAGTAGCGAAAAGACGCCGGCTGCGAAAGGAGAAAGATCTAATTGATCCCGAGCCGGGGCCGCGCCGGTAGTGGCCCTTTAGTATTCACGAGCTGGTATCGGACGAGAGACTGTGTACGTGTATATGCCGCAGTAGTAGCAAGTCCGTTCATCCATACATATGTGCGTCTTTTTAAGAGCAGAGTATCGCGGGGCTTTGTTTCGTCGCGCGAGCTTAATGCGCGACGCGCGGCTGCAAGCACGTACCCTCGCAATATCCCGGGGGCGTTAAAATTAATCCGGCGAAGAGAAAATCTCGCGAGCGTCCGCGGAATTGCGGATTATATGCGACACGGCTTGGACGTATTCTGTGTTCTATCTCCATCGGCTTCTTCCTCCCTCCAGCCTCACAGTCTTATGTGCCTTCTCGGCCTCGAATATACGTCCATTTAAATTCATGGAATAATCAGGGCCAAATGGCCACTGACATGCACGCACTACTTCTACTACTACTACTACTACGCTTTTGCAGAATCGCGAGAGATGAAGTCGTCTTCAGTGTTCCCGCTGTTTACCGAGAGGGCGCCGAGTCGTAGCCGGCGATATCGATAATCGGAAACTGATTAGGGATGAGCCTCGGAAAGTGGAGCTTCCGCCGCGGAGGGACCGTTAAGGGGAAAAATTGCCGGACGATTCCAGATAATGCCAAGGAGCGCGATTATCGAATTTTATTCGGAGCTCCCTACCGCTGAGTGCACGGCCGATAGCTGCCGTGATTTCAGAGCAGGTTTTATGAGTTTTTATGAAGTTGCCCGCAACGAGAGTCGATCATTATACGCCTGTTTGACCAAACGATGCGATCCGCGACTTGTCTGTCGGCCAATTGGAACTTCAAAATCCAGTCTTTTTTATCCCGTAATCGTATACCATCGAGCTCTTCATTCTCGAAAGAAGATACGAACACATCAGCGTACGGGAACAATTTCAAGCCACTTGCGGTGATAACGGAATATAAACTTGACAAAACACTGTGCAGGATTGTCCGGAAGCTCGTCCGCGCAAGTTCGGACGTTGACAAACCCGCGGCTGTATTCTCTCACGAGACTTGGCAGCGCTGAATCTCCTCCTCTTGCATAAGTCTCCCGTGGAATAAGTTCGATCGATCAGCCGGAGGGACTTCTTCTTCTTCTTCTTGCTCCTCAAGAATCCTATCCTCGCCGGACAATATCGTCGGCAGTGCAAAACTCGCGCGTGCCTCTCTTCCGCGCGAACACTTCGAGAGCGCGTGTCTCGAATGCGAAACCGCGAAGACAATCGCGCGCATATTGCTCGCCGGGTATTCCATATTTTCAGGCCTGGTGCTCTGGTCGAGCGCGAAGGAGATTCAGCCGAGCAGAAGATATTCGACAAAGGCAGCTTATTGGCTGCAACTTTGCGCGCCACGCGCACGGGTTTACTTCCTTTGGCTGCGCGTGCACGCATCGCTTCTTTCTTCTTCTACTTTCTCGATGCTTCCCTCGCGGTTGTTAGCGCTGGACTTTGGGGTATGTATGCCGAGGATTCCTCGCGAAATTGCCTGGAGAGGCGATTTTCTTCTTCTAGAGCGTATATGCATACGGTGAGACGCAGTAGCCTGTACGTAAAAGGCTTTTGTATTGTCTGCGTGCGTCTAGAAGTAAATTTCGTAGATTTTAAATTCGGTCGAGCAATTTTAATTACGTATGCGTCTGCACAACAAACACGATACGCCTTGCGAAGCATCGCAGCGCGCCACTATAAAATATTCGCAACTCAGGAGGTAAACGCGCTCGCTCGCTCGAAACAGTCGTCGTTTCTGCGTAAGCGCTATATTACATACTCGAGACGAGACGCACGAAGCGTACCGAACGGAGATGAAAGTATTGCGTGCGAAAGCTGTTGTGACATACGCTTTTCTCCTCTCTCTCCGGCGAGCGCTTCTTCTCTTTTCTCTCTCTCTCTCTCGCTCTCTCTTCTTGCAGTATATTACGTACGTGTAGCCGATTGGAAACGATATATTTGATTTTCGCGTGCAGCGGGCGCGCTGCTCCGGTACTTTGAGGAAAATCGATGAAGACGTTGTTTCGAATTGAAATCGCTTCGAAATTGCTTTTGCGGAAAGTGCGCCCGTAGCTCGCGTTATTACGTGAGAATTCGCGTTTGTTTTCGGCCGGCGACTTTTCTCTGTCGCGGAATTGAGTTGGAGCTTTTTCAATATTATATAACATCGACTTCTCTCCGCGCGCACATCAGCTGCGTAAAATTTTACATTCTTGACAACTTGTTTTTCGAAACGCTGTAGACATCGGGGTTTCAGACTCGCTGCGCTCTACATCCTTGTGCTTAAAAAAAACTCCACCAGACGTAATAATCCAGAGCGCTCGACAATTTTCTGGCAGTCTATATCTGATGCGCGTCAAACGCAACTTCGCCACTAATTAAAATATCGTCTTTACGCCGAAGCATCGGAGCGAAAAAAGGTCTCAGGAATTAATCCGTCAGAAGCTTGCGCGCGCGCTTGCGTGCTCGAAACAGGTAGAAAATCAATTAGCAACAACAAAAGTTCCGGAGCCTGACGCTCGTTAATTAAGGTCATACTCGCGGGTTACGAGCAAAAGAGAGTAAAGGAGACAGCGAGACGGGTACATTCGACCTCTCTCGGCCTTTAATCGTCGTCGTCGCCGCGGAGTTACGCTAGCAAGGGGAACTGCAAAGGCACAAACGAAGCGCCGGCGGAAAGCAGGGTGGCACTCGAAGCGGGAGTGAGCGAATGGGACGCACGGATTTGCGTGATTTGTCGATGCCAGATTTAATTAGCAAGTTTCATTTAGTTATATCCCTTTCGCGACGTTGCAGCAGCAGCTACCCCGCCCTATACCGCGACTCTCTCGGATTCTACTCTTTGCTTCCGGAGACGACGCTTGCTACCTTGTCCGCCTCTTTGAGGGCTGCGGTTCTTCGTTCTTCCACGTATCTCGAGAATCTAGCTGTAGTTCCGTACGCGCTGATTTTCTTTCTTTCGCGTGTTCACCTTGATGCCTCCCTCTCTTTACTTTCGATTCGTCAAGAGCGTAGTTTACATTCTAGAGAGCGATCTCAAAGAATTATTTATTCTGCGAAAAAATGTATATATTTAGAATGTTGATGCAGTCGGCGATGTGGTCAGTATCTCGTACGTGCCAGAGCTCGTCGCTGAATGATGATTTCACCAGTACTTCGAATCCCGCTTAAAATATCAATTCGTATTCATGTTAAATAAACAGCGAATTCTTTCATGCTATATAACAACAAATTTTCGTAATGCTTCCGCGAATAATCCTCGGTTGTACGTCATATGTCACGTCGCGTGCGTGCGGGATACGACGCGATAACGAGGCAAATTATATTTTCAGCATTAAATCAACCCATTCGGCTAATTTTGCGATCAAATGTCGTAACGTTCATCGGTTCTCCCGGCGTGGTATATTTTGACTCCTCGTACATTTCAGTCAAATTTCGCGCACAGCTGGGGAATATAGATGCATCGACCTCCGTATTAAATATTCTATCATCCATTTTCGCCAATGAACTTTCTCATTCTGCAGAGTTTGTTCCTCGGCTTCGTTACCAGCTACACTCGCGCATAAATACTTTACGTTCGATTCCATTTATTTATAGCTCGGTCCAACCGTCTCGCCATGTGTGCCACCCTCATCACACCTCGAGAACATCGGCCGATTCTGAAGTGTATAGTACCTGTCTCCTTCGTTTTCTTCTTCTCTTCTTCTACCACCCACTCCAGCCCATAAAAATTCGACGAGCACGCGGATAAGTATCCATCTCTAGGCACGGGAGCTATTTAAAACTTTAGCGCACATATAAAGTGCCTCATGTACTATTAAATACCCCAGACAGAACGAAACTTAAATTCCCAATTTTCCTCCCTCGCGATCTCCGGCTCTGCGAATATCTCCGGCTCCCGCTGAATCTTTCATATCCTTGTCCTTTTCGCCCGCCTGTAGCCCCCGCGATTCCCTTGCGCTCGTGTCTCTCTCTCTCTCTCTCTCTTTTCATCGCGTACTGAACTCCTGCAGACAGCCGCCGCCGCCAGGAGAGTGGAAAGGAAAGTCAGAGCGCGTCTCTCCTCTCCTCGGCTATTTTCATCGATTTTCGTCACTCTCGCGGTATCGACAGCAGCCCTCCTTCTCCTCTGCTTCGCGTCTTCGACTGCTTCCGCGCAGCTCGTTGTGTGTGCGAGTGTGTGTGTGTGTGTGTGTGTGTGTGTGTGTGTGTGTGTGTGTGTGTGTGTGTGTGTACAGAGAACGACGCGCCGTACATCGTCTGCAGCTCGTCGATTGCCCGGGCGTCGATAGATTAAAATTCCCCGAGGCTTTTTCGACTGCAGTCGCAAGGAAGACGAGGAGCGTACGTGTAGTTGCGCGCGGATCAGGTGTTGTATATACCTATGTGTTGTAGCGCAGGCGGCGCTTTCTCTTAAATCACGTTTAATCGCTTTGGTGAATGCCTGCGCGAGAGAGCACGTGCGGGAAGAGCTGATACAGAAGGATTGAGTGGAGCATATACCGATCATGACTCGCTGCTGCTGCGGGGGAGAAGAAACGGGAAAACATGGGTTGGCGTGCTTCATTTCGCCGAGTGGAATCTCGAGAGTCTGGAGTGGAATTCGGATATTCGTCTTGAGAAGGAAGAGTGTGTGTGTGATGGAATTGAATTCGTTCAAAGATTTGAGTCGAAGTAGCTTCGGTAGCTATGATCTGATTTCCGGTAAAGTGCAGATTAGCTCGGTTTCGAGACCATAACTTCCCAGAATAATGAAGTAATTGCTGTTTCAGCGCGACATTGTAAAGCGTCTGCTGCGCGACCAATATTAAGGCTCAACACAGTTCCCAGACGACAGCGGCGGGAGTGGCTCTTTTATCGCGGCTGCAGCAGCGCTCACTGCCAGTATTTATTTACTATTCCGAGTTGGCCCGCGGAGCACGAGGAAAAACAAGGACAGAGAGAGAGAGAGAGAGGGAGGCGCCGTCCCCCCCCCCCCCCTCTCTCCCTCGTCAGCCGCTGTACGGAGTGATTTACGGCGCGACCAAAGAACGCCTGGCAGAGAAGCTTCCCCCTCCGCGCTTTTTCGCTTTTGAAAGCTCTGCGCCGCTCTCTCGAAAACGGAAATACACTCTCGATACACGCGCGAGTAGCGCTGCAGCCAAAGATCCGATAAGGCGTCGTTGGTAGTTTCACTCCAGCTGCGTCGATCTGTTCGCGGGCTCTTTTGCTTTCTCGAGTGCATTGCCGGGGATGGGAAGCGTCGAATTCGACGCATCTCTCGTGGCTGCTTTTGCTCGAGAGATCGCAGCTCGGAGGAGAGCTTTTTGGGATTTTAACGGGAATCTTTTGGTATTGCTCGCGGGCTTTGATCTTGGAAGAAAAGACGTATAATAAATTGCAATCAGAAGGCGAATAGAGTAGATCGTAGGGAAAGTGCATTGTAATTTCGAAACGATTACACGGATGAGCGAGGCCGGCACCTTATCCGAGAGCAGAGGCGCGTCGCCGAGTCAAATAATCAGGCAGTTCAGTGGAGCGGGTGCGAATTCAAAGGACCGCGAGAGATCTTCCCTCGCGGGCGCTGGCGCGCGGACATAAACCGAAACTCAAGTTTCCCTAAGTCAGTTGGGCAATTCCAAGCCGCGCGAATTGAACTAACGCCTCGAAAGAGCTTGAACGCGGGTAATAGAAAACGGCCACTTCCTACTCCCTTCCCACCTCGTCGTCAGTTGAAAAGGGTATATAGCCCTCCGAGAAAAGAGAAAGAGAGCGCGGAGCCTGCAGCTGCAGAGTTCTCTAAACGCTTCGGGAGTTGTAACGACTTTTTGGTAGCCCCGGTCTCTCTCTCTCTCTCTCTCTCTCTCTCTCTCTCTCTCTCTCTCTCTCTCTCTCTCTCTCTCTCTCTCTCTCTCCCTCGCAAGGCCATTAAATTGTTTCGAACTCGCGTGCCACCGGCAGCGCCGGGACCAGCCGGATAATAGAAGACGCGCATGTGTGTGTTTGTGTGTGTGTGTGTGTGTGTGTGTGTGTGTGTGTGTGTGTGCATGGGGCCGATCAGCGCAGTCGAAACTTTCCTGAGCCACTTTATGCCGACCAGCTCCATATACCGACGCGCCGGTCTCTCGATATGACGTACACCGGCCGACGATCCTGGGCTACACATATGCTAGTTTAAAGTTCGGTCGAGGCAAGCTGTCGCTGCCGCTTTATACGCGACGAGCCTTATCTGCTCCGAGCTGTTGCTTGCGTAATTTAATTAGCCGCTATGGATAATGGTCAGTCAAATGAATATTGGAGATGCGGAGACTCTCGGCTGGTTTTTCCGAGTTTCCTTAGCCATGTGAGTACGCGAGCTAGAGGATGAGAAGAGGACCGTTGTTTCAACTGACTTTCGAGCGATGTTCCGCTGTCGGGCTGTACGGGTTTTCGCTGCAATTAACGCTGATTACGCGAGCTTCATTTCGCTTGAGACCTTAAGCCGATTATAAGACAATAATAATTGACTGCGGGATTGATATCTCGAGATTGACTCTCGGGACATTCGTTAGAGTATAAAATTATCGGAATTTTAAAAGAGATACAGAAGTCGCGGTTAATAAGCTTATCGCAGCGAAAAATCGAACCAATACACGATCCTGCTTTTTTGTATACGATACATGATCCTCCGCTCTTTTTGTTATCGATTATTCTGGAAGAAAAGAAATTCGCTGCGCTGGCTATATATAGATACGCTGATCAATTGGGGATGTAAGAGACGTACCGAGCCAATAACAAGCTTGGCTACGGAAATCTCTACGATATTATCGCGACGGTCGTCGACTGCAACAACGACGAGGACGACGAGGAGACGCTAAGGAAATATATAAAAGCCAGAAGAACAGATCTCGCGGCGTATCGGCGAACAATGTAAAAGAAGAAGGGGAAAGCACGCTTCGACGAACTTGTACTTTCAATCGGGAGAAATCGGTGAACCGATCCGCCATAAGATTGGCCAATTTCCGGCCGCCTCCGCCAAGATGTATTCGTCCGGGGGAGGAAATTTGTCGCATCGATCTCGCGCGAGCGCCCAAGAAATGAAAGAAACTACGTGCACCGGTAGCTGCTGCGACGAGGGGAAAAGAACGAGGGGCACGAAAGTAGGATAAGAAGATGACGAGGGCTCGTGTAAGTGTAAGACGAGCACTCCGCGGTGGAAGAGATTCTCCTCGAGGTTTAACAATCAACGCGCGAAGCGTCATCCTTCGCAGCAGCCACCTCTTATTTTGCCGCGGAATGAAAAGAGAATATATATGTGTAGGGAGAATGGAAATTTTCAAATCAGAGGGAGAAAATTCATTGAATCCGCCGAGTAGGGTAATATAACTTGTATTCAGGAAAAAATACAATAAACGAACTTTGGAATCTCGCTATTTAAAAGATGCATTTGAGATCGTGGTGCGGAATTTCAACAAAGTTTAATATCGAAGCTTTACCTTCTCATTGGAAACTGTTAATCACTGCAGATATGGCGGCGACTACGCAGAAATTTTCAAATTCCTCGTCCGATATTAGCTACTAATTTCCTAAGCCAGATTATTAAAGAGCGGATGGGAGTTAACCGATATTTTGAACCCGAGAGATTGGAATTTTCGTCACAAAGGGGAGAATTTAAACGGCTTTGATGAGTTTCAATCAAAGTTCCTCTCTACAGCAACGGATAACAACCAAACCATTGAAAACGTAACAAACAAAAGTTTGATTTTTGTCTACAAACATCAAAATGCTTCTCCATGCACGCAATCGAATCAGATATTAGTTCCTATAATTGAAATGTTTGTCAATATATTTGCATTAATCATTCGCTCATCACAATAACAATATTAATCCAGCAATCACGCGGTCGAATTATTTAGCCACAGCGGGTAACAAGCAGTCGTTCGGTTAATTTAATGACTTATATGTGTATAACCATAAATGCTCCTAGCTGCGACCGCAAATAATTCAAACCGTTTCAAAATTACACAACAAATTTGGCGGGAGAAATTTTCTTCATCATATCCCACCGACTAGAAAGATCACGCGTATTCATCGCTTCCCTTTCTCAACCTCGCACGTACACCCCCTGCAGCATTCGCTCATTCTTTTTCAGCTGTCGCTCGCTCGCTCGCATCGCACACAATAACAAGTGCGCGGCGCGCAAGCTCCCGCCGCAATCTGACCCAGATCAGCACGGCTGTACTTGCGCGCTTACGTTCTAACTAGAGCGAGTCCGCTGCTCTTCTCGGTAGAAGATGAGTCTCTGCAGCACCGCGCGGATATCTCGGACGATAATTTTTTTCTCTCTCAGCGCGGAGATGCCGGTTTCGCTGTTGCGTGACACTTTGTCGCCGCCGCTGCCGCCAAGAATCTGGGTCGTGCGGCGGAGTGCTTTCAAACGATTGCAGTCGCGGTAGAGGAAAGTTGCAGACTCGGGAGGAGTTTCGCTACTATATTGACTTTTGCGAGCCGTGTCTATTGTTTCACTGCGCGAGATCGACAATCTGACGCCTTTGTATCCTCTTATATTATTGCTATTGATGGATGGTTGCTCTCTAATGTGCGTTTTTTTCCCAACCGCAATAGTATAATACAGAGAAACAGTAATAAAAACAATGTGTCGCGCGCAAATTAATCCTCGGCACCGTTCCTCTACCAAATCTTTCCGCCAATATTACGAGTTTCTTTTTCGGCCCGCCAATCCCCTGCCGAATCCATAAAAAGAGCCCGAAGCGCCGCGCTATAAAAGAAAAAAAAAACAGATTCCATCCCAGCAAGTCGAGATTTTACGCGCCAGCAGTTTTCGCGATAGCACATACCCACCCCCGCCTGGCATTCTAGTCGGCCCTAAGCGACGAAATATTTGTCCAGTCCCTAGCAGTTTGACCGAGAGTCTTCATAAAATCGCGCAAGCGGCAGATCGGACGCGAACTTGCGTCCGCGTTCTAGTACGTACACGTCGCAGCTAATAAAGTTAGTTTTACGTCACCGTGAACAAAGTTAATTTTCACGCTCGACGCTCGTCAACTCCCCGGGATAAATTGCCTTGGCTACATGGGAGACGCGCGCCGCTGAGTTACATAGACACGCGCACACAGACGATACTTTGCTCGATGTGTATATATATATATATCCCCCTGGCTTTTCGTTATGCCGGCCGCTGTAGCTCTCTCGATTGGCCCGAAAGTCTCGGGGACGCAAACTCGGTACATATGTATATATGCGTGGTTATATATACCTTATACAGTAAGGGTTGATATTAAGCTGCGCGAGCGCAAGTTAGCCCAAGTCGACGAGGCGCGGGCGGTGCCCTTTTTTGCCCGGGGAAATGTTTTCGTTCGGCTGGCGTCACACAGCTCTATCGCACGAACGATGAACTTAATTAATTTCGCAAAGAGTGATTAACTTTGGCCTGAGCTTATAACGCTAATTATCGCGCGCAAATGTTTGCGCACAGTGTATATAGCTCTCTCGGAAATATATATATATATATATATATATATATATACACACACACATACACATATGATGAGATAAGTCAATGTTTTTAAAATACACGATCGTGCGCTCGTGCGAGATTGGCTGCTATATGGATCAGGTATTAAACTTTAACGCACACTGGGAGGAGGATTGATTGCGAATTAAAAACGTTGCGAGTAAATCAATGAGTTTCATCAACTATAATATCGAATGTATATTTTCGTATCCTCGAGTACGAGCTCGAGTGCATTATGCAAAGAACAAGTTAATTAAACACAGCAGATGGCGGATGTTATAAATAAGGTATCTATGTGATGAAACGTGAATGGATACTACTCTTAAATCCGCATAAATAATTCAAAAAGTAGTAGTTTCCGATTAGACTTAACTTTCCCACACCATTTCTCGCGCGTATTCTTTTGTCATAATACGCCGCCGCGACCTCATCCCATATATATACAACAGAGTAACAGTCCGCGCGCTGAATAACTTATATCGACTACAGCATTACTCATTTTCTCATCGGAGAATGAAATCGCCGACGTACAATAGCTGGAAAACAAAAACGACAAAATAAAAATTACGCACATGTCCCTCATAAAAATTTCATTGGCTCCCGCTGCGTAAAATAAAGCTATATGCGCGCGCACATTTCCCCGTCGTCCTTCTTAGACACATATATACATAGGAAAAATCTATGCATAAAGCTGAGAGAATTTTACGAGGAGGCGAAGAATGGAGCTTGCGCACTCCGATTTAACACCTGCCTCCTTCGCCGTCGAGGCTCGTTTGAGCACTAATTGGACCTGCGGAGAGTCTTGGGCTATGCCATTACGCTCTCGTGGCAGCCTATAGCTGCATTCGCGATAGGCCAGAAACGTTGCAGCTGCGATGCCGGCGCCTCAAGAGAACGACGATGAGACGATCGTTATTTTCAGTTCGCCGATATTGATTTTACGGAAAAGCCTTTCAAGATCGTGATTTTATGACTCGATTGCTGAATACTTGTTTTTCATTTAGAAATGAGAGGCGTGAATATTGTCTTTTAATATCTTCTAGGCTGCTACCGTAGAGTCATTGTCGACCGTTACGCCAACTACGTAATGTGCGCATTTTCAAAATTTACATTTTAATCTCGTAGAAGTACGTCGTCAAGTGCGCGATGATTCCGAGGATAAGGCATGTATGTATACTCGAGGAGCCGAAGTACACACGTGCGCGCGCGCGGTAATTATATCTTTTACCGAGCGCGTCATATTAGTATAGCTACTAGGTCAATTTAAGTACTACAGCGATACCTTTATGCTCTCTTACGCATCGGCGCGCAAATCGTGTCAAGGCTTATTTGCTCCCGCATCCCTTCCCTCCGCACGACTAGTATATTTTCGCGATCGAGCAATCCTTTGTCTTAATTGTCACGAGGCTCAGCGCTCTGGTTTGTTGTTGTTTGGTTTCTATTTTATTTCGATTTACTCTCGTGAAACGTCAACAAAGTCGCCGGTTTTTCGTGGTCAACAATGCTGATTGATTGATCGAGAATGGTAAAATAAAATAAAGTGCGAACAAGAAAAGGATACTTATATATATATATATATATATATATATCGTTTTATACATCATCTTAATATAGTGCTAGCTAATATAGCCTAATATATTTTTAGAAAACGAAATAATTATACGCGTCGCGAAGTGCACGACTAAAAATGTCGTTAAAGATGATTCAAAAAGTGTGTCATAAATTGATCCGATTTTATCCGATGTACTATTACAATTGTTGTTAGTAAATTTTTTGCTAAATAAAAACTTTAAATAAAAAATTGTACTAACAATTAATAAATTTTAGGAAAGCTGCTAATAGGAGGTGCGGGGGGGGGGGGGGCTGCGGGGGGGGTGCGGGGGGGGGCTGTGCGGGGGGCTGCGGGGCGGGGGGCTGCGGGGGGGCTTTTCACATTATCCAAATCACATGAAAATGAAAGAATTTGCCTTATTTTGCGGGGGGGGTGCGGGGGGGGGTGCGGGGGGAGTATCTCCAAAACAACTAATATAATATAGT
>CM053172.1:54771287-54795435 GCA_012977825.3 Pteromalus puparum
GATTAATTATCGACACTGAAGGTGCATAATACTATCTGCGTACGTCAGACCGCATCGATTTTCAACTGTTCGCGTGCTCTTCGGGCACAATTGTCGGAAATATTCGATACGGCGATCGGTCACGCGAATATAAGACTTCGGAGCGGCCTAATAGCCCTCGACTAGACTGCTCTTGATGATGCATCCATCGCGGGTAGGCGGCAAGATTGCGACAGTCCGGAGCCGGCCGCGGAGCCGGAGAAGAAAGCCGAAACGCGAAAAAGGCGCTGTCCAATCCGCAAACATCAGCATATCAGAGATACGCCCCGAGAATACGAATCAAACGATACATGCACAACATCGGGAGGCTCGCATTTCAGCGAGTGAGAGACGGATTCGCAGATAACAGCTTAGTTATATACACACGTCGGGCGAAGGAAGTGAATGTCTAGATTGAAGTATCGAACGAACTTCAGCTGACCACCGACCAAGCGACATCTATTGCGCCGCAAATAGTCTACGCTTATCGATGCTTGGATAGGAGGCCAATCTCCGCCGTTTTACGGCCAGCTCTGTGTGTATAGCTGCGGACCGCTAATACTGCCGCGAGTATACGTACTATACAGAAAGTGCCGCAGGCGCAGCGCGCGCGCGTGTAATTACAATATGTCCGCTACATGTACGCAGAGCAATCAATGAAGCAAGTCCGGCTGCGCCCAAGCCGTTGTCTCTGCCATCGCCAGCGGAATCGCTGCGGTGATGTACACACGTGGTTGCTGCTGATATACTGTTTGCTCGACAATGAGGCGGTAGGCCGAGCCTGCCGCTGTTCAGGTTGGGCTTATTAGGCGGAATCGCCGCGCAGATTGCGTCGACAAATTTTCAGACCGAGCGCGGAAAAACACGGCCGATATGGAGCTATAATTCTTGAACCGCAGAGCATCAGCGCTCGCATATCCGTTCATAATTCAGTAAAGATATACTATCTATATATATACGTAGTGGGGCTTCGCCCCCTGGCCTCGCTTTCGCTCGGCCACCCCATTTTAGTTTTTGTTTGATCTCCGATTTTTATTTTCACTGTGTATTTCGTTACTTCTGAATGATTAAGTTCTAGTTGGCCAGACAATCTTATTGTATTATATAAAATTGATAGACTCATGAAAAAGCGCAGTTCAAGAATTTAAAATGTTAAAATTTGGTCGATCAAACGAGAGAAATCGACCAAAGAAAGAAAGAAAAGTACTGAATTAACGGGCCGAAGCGTTCTACTGCTTATAGGCGCTTTAAAATATATAGTTTTTTTTCATGTTTTTGGAAATTGTTTGAACTTTAATTTGACTTCTTCCGCCTTTCAATGATATGTTAAATTATACATACAATCTGGTCCAACATCTTATTCTTATAATAACATTGCTTGCTGCATGAATGATCCGTTGGCCTCTAATAATATGGTTGATGATCCGATCTTTCAGTTCGTTTACGTTTCCAGCATAAATGCAGTCAAACAAATATGTTTTTCATTTTATAAATGGTGTTTTAGTTTCTAAAAACTCAATTATTAAAAACAACTAAATTTTGTTCCTACTAGGGAAGGCTTCGTGCATTTTACAGGACCAAGTTTAGTACAAGGAAATAGGCACAAATGCATATAAAACTTTGGATCCGGACACTATTTTCTTTGTTATCTCATTCTATTTCATTACAATTTATAGATCTGCGCAAGTTAAATATACCTTCTTAACCTCCTACTGTACTGCTCTTACGCTTTATTTAATTATTTTTTTGTCAACATTTTTCGAAAACTTACAGGTTTATAAATCTCTGCACCTAAGTACAGTGAGTTACAATTTTTACTCCAATAATATTTAAGGGCCCTCGAACAAATCGCTTTATAATATATCGATTGGCCTATCGGGATACCACTTTATTTTTTGTTAAGACTTTGATATATAATTCACATTTATGATCTTATAAAGTTTTACAATGCTAGTATAAACACGCAAAGATGATATATATAAAAAGCAAAAGACAGTGCTAAAGTATAACAGCATCAAGAGTGTCAACAATACGAAAAAGACAAAAGTCCGAATGCATAAGTATACGCAATCAAAGTGTTTAACATCAAAAGCAACTAAAACGCTTATAAGAATATTTACTTCAAGACTAAGTCCACTTAATATAAGTCGAAGACGTTTTAACAAGAAATAATAAGTTAACAAAAACGCGTCCACTGTCTTTTACATATAAGGTGGTTGAAAAACTAGTAATATATAACCCATTTTATGGTTATCTGATCTCTTATAACTCTAGTTTATCCTTCTGGCTTATAGTATCATTACTTGAGTACTGAATAAAAAATGAAGCGCAAAATAAAAGTATGCGGAAAGACAACAAAAGACAACGGTGCTTATAGAAGAACTGTTATGAGCTTGCAGAAAAGATTCTCACTTACAAAAGGAATGGATGGTAGGATCTCCCAGAGTAGCCATACAAGACTGATATTGTATGCCCAAAATGTACTGTGTATTGCTCGAGTCGTTCGGTTGGTAGAGTCGGAGGAAAGTTAACCATGAATATAATACATCAATCTTAATATTAGTGCTAGCTAATATAGCCTAATAATATTTTTAGAAAATTCAAATATTTACGAACTCGCGAATGTGCAGCGACTAAATAATGTCGTTAAAGATTGATTCTCCCCACCACAGGTCATTCAACAACGCAGCAATGGTTATTATAAGAAAAAGTAGTGGACCAGATTTATGTATAATTGTAACATATAATTGAAAGTGGGAAGAATCAAAATTAATTTCAAAACAATTTCCAAAAAAATGAAAAAAAAACTATATATTTTAAATGCCATAAGCAGTAGAAGTTCGGCGTTAATTCAGTACTTTTACTTTTTTTCTTTCGATTTTCTCTATTTCGACAAACATTAAATTCTTGACCTTTTTATGATCTACAAATTTTATATAATACAATAAGATTGTTCTTGGCCAACTAGAACTTAATCATCAGATAACGAAAATAACAGTTGAAAAATAAAAATCAAACAAAAACTAAAAGGGGGGGTTGGCGAGCGAAGCGAGCAGGGGGGCGAAGCCCCACTAGTATATATATATATATATATATTTACTGATTATGAACACGATTATCGAGACGCTGATGCTCTGCGTTCAAATTATAGCTCCATATCGCGTGTTTTTCCCGCTCGGCTGAAAATTTGTCGACGCAATCTGCGGCGGCGATTCGCCAATAACTTCCTTACACGCCTGAACAGCGGCAGCTCGGCCTACCGCCTCATTGTCGAGCAACAGTATAACAGCAGCAACACCGTGTGTACACCGCAGGCGCGCTTGCGATGCAGAGACAACGGCTTGGCGGCAGCGGACTTGCTCATTGATTGCTCTGCGTACATGTAGCGGAATATTGGTAATACACGCGCGCGCGCGCGCGCGCACTTCTGTATATACGTATACTCGGGCAGTATTAGCGGTCGCGCATATACACACAGAGTCTGGCCGTAAAACGCGGAAGGCCCACCCAAAGCTCGATAGAGCGTAGACTGCGGGAATAGGATGCGCTTGGTCGGATGGCACGAATTCGTTTCGAGCTTCACTAGACCTTACTTCCTTTCGCCGACGTGTGTATATAAGCTATAGCTGTATGTGCGATCGACTCTCCCGCTGATGCGAGCCTCCGATGTGTGCATGTATCGTTGATGTAGTTCTCGGGGCGTACTCTGATGCTGATGTTTGCGGATTGTACAGCGCCTTTCGCGGTTTCGCTTTCTCTCCGCTCGCGGCGGCTCCGACTGTCGATCTTGCTCGCCCGCGGATGGATTGTCACAAGAGGCGAGTCTATCGAGGGCATTAGGCCGCGCTCGAGTCTTTATATTTCGCGGTGATCCGAATGCGTTATCGAATATTTCCGACAATTTTGCCGAGAGCACGAGCAATTGAAATCGCATGCGGCTGACGTACGCATATAGTTTATGCACTTCAGTGTCGGATGAATTAATTTTGACGCTTCCGCTCGAGGCCGATGCTGACGATAATTTTGGCGCCGATGAATAAATTATTGTTAAACTGATTGCCGGTTGCGCGGCAACAATGGCAAGCTACGCATTATCGATTATTCCAGCGCTGAATATTAGGTGCGTCGTGATTGAAAAGTTTAGAGCTGTTCTCATTGACGCGATCGATCGTATCATTTTCGACAAATCGGTCAGTGAAACGTTAAACCAGCTTTCCTATATGCTATATAACAGCATCTTGAGAAGCCGGAGCAATTAGAGCAGCCCGCGGAGTCAATCCGAGCAGTGCTAGGCTAAAGTACGGTAAAATCCCTCATCGGCTAATTAATTCAAAATCCTATATAATCAGCAGTCTCATCAATCGAATCGACCTCACGATACTTAGGGCTAAACCGCAGCGCGGAAACGTTATAGTATACCGCGGTATTGCTCCCGCAACTGCTAATACTGCGCTTTCGAAGACGCAACGACGGCGATGCATTGCGAATATCCGCGAGGAAGCGGACGGTATATAGCAGACGACGCCAAGGCGACTCGATGCTTAATGCCCAATTCGACTCGCGTCATTAAACTTCGTCCAGATGGCCTTTGAGCCGATCGGCGCATTGTGCGGTGCACCCCGGCATTACGTATGTGTGCGTGTCTGTGGCCGGGAGCTTGATGCACCCGTGTGAGAATAGAACGTCGAGGAACAGTGCGGAGCCTGGTTTTGATTATTTATCCGGGCAGGCGCGACCTGGGCCATATATCTCTCGCGTCGGGCTGCGGTGGATGCGGTGAGAGGAGCTTGGATATATGCTTCTCCCTCGCTCGCTCCGTCTTCCAAAATTTGCGCTTTCTGACGTGATGCAGCACTGTGGGCTTCCTATTTTGAAAGTTTTCAGTTTTATTGTTGAAATGATCAGAAGTGGCTAAATCTGGATTTAAATGAAAATTTATCCCGAGTCTGTGGTAGGACGCAGGATATAGCTATCGCGCGCCAATCGATGATAACATTATAATTTCGCCTTATAATTTATCGGGGATGAAAACGCGATGATCCGCGTAAAATAGAAGCTATCAAATTACTTATTCGTGCTTTTATAATTCTCTGCATATAGCCGCATGGAAGCTGAGTTATTGCTAAGTTCAAGCAGTTTAAACTCGTTGGATTTTTAACGCGCGATAGTAAAATACTTTTGAAACAGAGCTGAGCCAAGTTTCACGTAATTGATTCTCGAAGAGAGTTTGACCTGTTGGCACAAATTGAACGTGGCTCGTTTCTGCAATAGCTCGTTCATATTATGCGAGCGTATAGCGCAGCTTTACGAGTACAGTATATATACGGTGTCATATACCTTTGCACAATGTTAAACAGCTTGGCGGTGTTTTCACAATTTCAAGTTCATGTTTAATGTTCCAAACAATGACGACTTTGCGAGCAAAATATTCCAATGCCATTCTCCTATTATAGGCATCAACACGTCATTAGCACGTCGTAAAATTATGCTTCCACGATTTCCACCTCGAGATCGGCGAAAAAAAAAGAAACGTATTAAAAATCGCTGTACCACAAAAGACTATATAAACGTGGTGTATAGTCAGCGCTAAAATCTTCCGTCGCGAAGAGTCGCGAGATTATACGATCCGATTCACCTTCGACAAAGTAATCAATATTTTCCCGCTATATAGTCAATCGGGCAAGTGCAGACAGTAACTCACGCCAGAACACCCACGTCGCGCGTCGACGTCATCTCCTCGGAGCAGTCCTAACTTTTTTTATCGCTAGAGCTTGTTCGCTCTCGCATCCGCGCGCGCGCACGTGCATCGAAAGCTTGGGCGCGATGACAATGCGACGTGTTTTGCAAAGGATCGATCGTCGATACCCGACACCGGATAAAAAAAGAGAGAACTGCGGGAGTCTAAACAGCCGATGAAAGGTAGAGAGACAGATAGAAATAGAAATTAATTGTCTTAGACGAAGGCAGAAATGAGATAAGGACGAGAGGAATGCAAGATTGATGAGCGATCCTGCAGCTCTCTCGTGTTCGCGTTCAGTGTTTCAGTACTTATACATGAGAAACATCTCAGTACTGCATGCGTTCAATACATTCTGCCCGTATATGTATATAATGTCTGTATTTTCAATGAAATTAAATTGACGAAACAAAAAGTTTGTCTGGCGCGAGAGGAAAGAGTCACTTTGAAACAATGTAGAGGAGCGATAAAAAGCGAACGCGGACACAAAGAAAAATTAGCGATACGAGTCGGCGCGTCAATTGTCTGCTCAAATCCGCTCCCTCTCCTCTGGCGTATCTAATCTATATAAGCGCGCGTATATATACGTTCGCGCGGACACACGACACTGCACGGGAACAATCATCCGGTGGCCGGAAGACAACGAGTTCGCGCAGGACTCGTATTCACTATTCATCATCCACTAATCATCCTTTGGCGCAGACTCCGCGAGAGAGATCGAACGACACCTGCGGCGAGTCGTGTGCGACGAGGAGTAACGCCTCGTCGTCGGCGCCATCGATCAGCCTATTTACGGGCAGCGGCTGCGTGTACTAAACTCTCGGCGATGGCAAACTCGACGGCAAATGTTTGCGCGCGAGGAGCTTCGCTATTAATCTTGCAGGTGCGCCGATGCTGCGGCGCCGGGGAATTAAATGCGCGCGAACGAGACCCACTTGACCGACGCGTGAAAAACGAGACTCTGTGTGCGCTAGGGTTATAGCATATATATAATATAGTATTACGCCGCGTGCGGTTTAATCCGTGATGCGACGATCGATTGCTTTTATTGCGGAGATAAACGCTTTTCCTTATCGCACAACGAGTGGAGGTTCGAGTGGGAGTCTGCACAGTATTGTGTGAGGGGAATTATTTACCGGGATAAAGCGCAACTTGTATTGTGCGCGTAAAAATTTAATGCTATACACTTCTTCATTTATGACTGATTCCTGGATATATCGTTGAATGAATACGTAACTCGAGTGTGTCAGTGATTGCTGGTTATTCAAACCGGTACAAAAACCGAGACAAAAACGTTATCCAATATAGCATTTCTATTTTACACATGCACACGGTAATGTAAAACATTTCCGATAAAAAACAAACAAACAAATCTCTGAAACGTTTATCACGAAACAACAAAAGCCAGTAGCACCGACCCACAGTTTATTCGAGACTCATAGCGCACATCGCTCACATGGCAAAGTATATGTTATACACGCATCGAATTAAATCCCACATCAAAAGCTGTTACACCGCGTACTACGCTTTCGCCCGTATACCGTATAATACAGTGTGATTCCGCGAAAAATCGAGCTCTTCTCACGCACTGCACACGCGGAAACACGAAAGGGATTAAACGAAGAGGCCGAAAAAACGGCGCAAACGCACACACACAAGCGTGTATACATTCGTACATATAATGCGCGCGGCAAACCTTGAGAGATCGACTCTGGGGAATGACAATGATTTGGCGGCGCTTTCCTTTGCCGCCGCCTCATATGCATGCTCGTCACATAGGTCGCTCGCCGGCCGAATTTAGTACCGGCGGCGAATAATTCTCTCTCCCTCGTGTTATTATCATTCTTTCTCTCTGTCGCCCTGGCCGTTTTCGGAGCACTAGTGCTCGAGTCGATGTACGGAGGATGTCGCGCTATTAACGTTTATATTCTTGGCTGCGCGCCGCGATTACGCCCCGGCGTTATACTTTGTGCGTATATAGTGTAAAATGCAGGTGGAATAATCGCTGTACGTAATTGTAAGGGCGGACTCTCGAGCGAGCCGTGTTAATAGAAAGTGTAATGGGCTGTATGGCACTCCTTTCTTGGGGATTATTGCGAGCGGTACACGTGGTAATCGCATTGTAATCTTGAGAATTCCGGCAGGCCCTGCAGTGCGTATACATATACACGAGTACACGGATCGCTTAATTGCGTATGCGAATCGCGAGTTGTAAAATTTTCGTACAGTCTTTTCTTGTAGCGAGACGCGACGACAGAGTATGGCGAGTCCGATGACGTCCGGAATTTTATCGGTATCTCTGCGTGTGTTATGCGCGCTACCGAATTCGGTCTACTATATATAGCTGCTATTACTATATATACTGATTTGTTCAAACACGCTTTTCTTTTAATTATTTCATCACGTTTATATAGCCGTCTGTATTTTCACAAGTGTGTCCCACAAGCAATAGTTGCCATATGTGTATACACTGACGCGGTGCAGTATTCTGTCCGAGAGTCGCAATTTATTATATTCGAACATTCCAGAAGGCGATTGCAGCCGCCCAGCCTTTTTCAGGCACAACAATGCACGCACAACGCAAATAAAGATGTATGCATAATAGAAATTCGTTCCGTATTTAGATATCTCTCCCTGGCTCTACACTATATGATACTATGTGTATGTCTTACATAATACAAGCGTATCACTCGGAGTCGAGTTCGTAGCTGATCCATGTTAAATTTATGCCGGCTGCAGAATGTTCTCGCTTAAAAGTATTGTAGAGCCGGAGGGACAGCATACAACGCACCGGCTGTCGGCGAGATAAGGGACAACGACGACGACGAAGCTGCTTCTGCTGCTGCTACTCAGAGAGAAAGAGCGAGAGCTTTTGTCGGGAGAGAGCGTAATTGTGAATGAAACGAAAGATAGCTATACTCCGCCTGCGAAGCTTCTCTTTTTAAGCGCTAAGTGAATATAAAACGTCTCTGCGCTGCGCGATTTCACGTTCCCGACTGCCGTGGGATTCTCCAGTTCGCGGCCGGAGGGCGATAAGAAAAGTTCGAAACTGCCGTTTGAAATGCGCGCGATGTTATCTGATTGCGGGGATTTCTGGCTGCTGGGGAAAGAAATTCTAGACTAGGTGCGAAACAAGCCGGATTTTACAAGTTATATGAAGGATGTGACGAATTACGTTTCGAGTGCAAAACGCCATCGAGGTCCGGAAGCTCTTGCGGTCGATTCGGGTTATTTTGGTTCGAGCGGAGATGCAACAAGTCGTTCGGTTGAAAACTCGTTTGACGAAGAAGTCACGATCTTGATTTCTTATTTACGATTTCTAGATCCAATATTATTGTAGACGCGCGACAGCTCGAGTTCAGGAAGTCAGCTTTGGTACCTGTCGTCAGTGTGTGAGAATGCAAATCGAGTTAATGGAAAATAATCAGTTTAACCATGACGCGACGTCGGTTTCTCGATTATTTTCAAAATTCATTCGAAAGAGAGATTTAACAAACGCATACACTAATACTTTGGTTCATACTGAAACTGCCACTGGGCTATTTAAATAACACCATGTGAGCGAGTTCTTGCGCGCATGCGGGTCATGCAAATGAACGAAAAGCTCATTAATTAAATTGCGCCAATCTGATAAACCAAATTCAATCGCGCGACCTAGAAAGACAATTGAGTGACATCCAGCGTCCTCCGCCAATTCATTAGTGGGACGGTGTGTAATTAATTGCACAGCCCAATGCATTATGTATACGATTGCAGCGCGCAGAAGGATACTTGCTGTAAATAAGGATCTGCTTATCGCTGGAGCAGCAGAAATAATTTAACAAGCTATATTTCGAAGTAATTAAATGCGGCATTTTTCCGAAATCTGTTCTCACAGGCTGCCTCCTAATGCCAGAGATCATTGCTGCATTAAGCCTCCGCGCAAAAGTGAGAGTCGCCGTGGAATCACCATTATTACTAATACCTTATTTTTTTCCTCTCGCGCATAATGACACACGGTGGTATAGAGCGCACACGTGATACTCGTCGTCGCGCGGCGAACAAAGGAGAGCTCCTACACGAATGTATATTGTATACGCCTAAAAGCCTCGCTCCGGCAAGAAAGTATACAGCAGTATATAGCGAACGCGCAGCTGCTTTTCGCTTATTCTCAAGCGTCATCGCGCGCTGCTCTCAGCGCTCTCGGCAAAAGCTGCAGACCTCGGCTCAGCTCTCGCAGTAGTGCACGCGCAACACCTTGAACTCGAAAAGCAGCCCGTGCGAGTATTACACGCGCGCGCAGCGCCGCTGCACCGGATTTACGCAACGCTTTCCCGCATCTATATACACACGTGCGCGCATGAGCCGAAGAAAGAGAGAGAGAGAGAGAGAGAGAGAGACACGCCGCTGTGATAAGCCTTTCTAAAAAGGCATGTAACTAGGAATGGGTTATGTATGCGCGGCCGGCAAGACACATTATAAGAGAGCTGCTGCTGCTACCGCTGCTGCACTCGCCGCCCCTCTCTCTCTCTCTCTCTCTCTCTCTCTCTCTCTCTCTCTCTCTCTCGCTCTCTCTCTCTCGTACGTGGGAAGAATCGCTGCGCGCTCGAGCATAACATCGCGCTCGCTACGCCGCGCCGTCTTTTTTTTTTATACGCTCGACCGTTCGCTCTCCTTTATGCGCTAGCAATTCTTTTCTCCTTAGGATCGCACGCTGGACCACCTTATCTTCTTCCTCTTTCTCTCGGGCGTGTTTTGAAAATGGATTTCGTGTTTGACTGCGGATTCTCCTTTTGCTCCCGAGCGAGCGGGCGTGCATGCGACGCGATTTATATGCGCGCAAGCGCGCTGGGAATCGATGCAGAGTCCGCGATCTTAATCTGGGCGTAATTTATTTTAGATTAGACGCGTTTAGATTCGTATATACAAAGTAGCGCGCGATTTTTATACTTTCGTGAAGTCATATCACAGGGTGGGGGCCAGACGGTGTATATACGTTCGATCGAGTGTTTGAGTTTGTGTTCGAGTTGAGTGCGTATACACACTCGGAGGTATAGGTACGGGACTACCATGTAATTAAGCGCGATATTTCGAGGCTGAGCGGTATCGCGGCGTAAAAATCTGATTTATCGAGCACGCGCCCTGAAAATTCTCATCGCCTCGAATAGCAGAGCACGACCTAGCCGGGAGCGAAAAAAATCCCGCATAATAAACGCTCCTTATTTCGATAAGCCGTTCTCCGCGACTACATATTTCAATAAAACAGTTAACTTTACGTAAGCTCGTTCTCTCTTTCTCTCTCACTGTGTATATAAGCGCCATCAGATAAATGCCTGCCTCATAAAGAAACTAAGAGCTAAAAAAAAGGCTAAAATTAATTCAACGACATCCGCAATACAATGCTAAATTTCATTCCTAAAATGGCATCCCTCTACGGGTGACTCATATACGCGCTCCCCTGCAAAGACGCATGGCCATAGAGACTCTTTTCTCTCGTTCCTCTGCGGCTTTATAATTGTAGATAGAGAAAGAGAGAAGAAATTTGAATAGCGCACTGGAGTCGGACTAAGCCGAAAAGAATATAGCAACTCGGGTCCTAATGCCCTGGCCGTGATTGCATTAATATTCATCGGGCGCTTATAATGCTTGTAGAATGAGGAAAAAGTTTAAAGTCGCGATGATAACTCTCTGGAATTCCGCCCGCACTCGGCAGAATACACACACGAGCTCAACAGTACAGACAGAGAGTCCGACCTGTTGAGTCGTCTCTGCGCTTCATTCCTCTGTACTGCGCGCTTTTTTCGCTCTCCGCTTGTCAAAAGCAGAGCTGTCGACCTAGCCGGATTATGTCATGAGATTTTTCGAGATGCGAAGTAGTTCGTGTGAATTTTTTTTCCCCCTTATACCCACACCTCCGTCAATCAGCGCGGACCGTGAATTAGTGCAAGATATAAAGCGAACGATAAAGATGTCGGGAACGCAGCAACGAACTATCTCGTATACAGATAAAGCTGTCGGCGGCCGGTTGGTCCATCAATAATATCGACACGCTAAGTATCAAAAATTTTCCACCGCAACCACCGCCAGCAGCAGACTCCACAGCTCTCGGCGCGTTCCCTTGTCATCGGTAGATTTAAGAGCCCCCCGAAAGCCGTCGGAAAAAATATGGGCTTTCGTATCCTCTGAACCCACCCCGTGTCGAGAAATCCCTATCTACACCCACACACACACTTACAGTGACGCGGTTGTGCACATGGAGTGAGACAGAGAGAGCGGAATTCTCGCGGGCTCATAGTTTCACACGCCCGCGTCGTGTAATATACTTTCACGCTGTGGGAGCTAGCCGCAGAGCGCCGCCGCCACCGCCGCCGCCTTTTATTTCCGCCGTTCGTTCACGTCCGATCTATCGGCGTTTCGGCATCAATTACAACGCTAATGGCCGGCAGTCAGTCACACCTTGCGGGATATATCTCGCGAGAGCTCGGCAGCATCGGGCGCGTGTCAACCACCCGACCATTGTGCTCTGCACAGGAGAGGGAACGCTGTCCTGCAGTGATTTAGAGTGCCCGATGAAAAGTGTAGCGTTATTCAAGTTCTGCGTAGTGCTGCAGCACCGTCGGGTTAAAAACGTTCGCTCGGCAAGAATTTCGCGCGAGCTTTTTTCTCGTTATCTACATACACTGCGCACGGTTATATGTATATATGGACTTTCGTGCTCGTCGATTTTCGAATCGAGCTTTCTCCCTCGGAGATTCGTGCTCGACGCGTCGAAGAAAAAAAAAGAAAAAAAAAACCACGTCGTTTCTAACGACGTCTGCCGAGGGCGTATATAGTCACGTCCCCTGACCATCGTCATAATCATAAGTCCGAGTACATGCATCAGCTCGTTGATTCTCAAAGCGACGACGAGCCTCACATTGCAGTTTACATCCTTTATATATACATGTACGATGACGAGCCAAGCGCGTTACAGCAGACATCGAGACAAGTCATTTCCTCGGCGCAGCCCAAAATTACATATAATTGGAGTAGCGCACGAGAGACTTTGTCTTTCTCTCTCCCTCCTCTCTTGTTCTCCCTTCCCGGAGTATATACGCGCGCGCGCTCATGCGTGCAAACTCGAGCTCATGCTGCCACCGCGCTCCGTATGTACTCCGCCGCTGCTTTTACTATATACTGTCCAAAAAGATGCTTGGGAACGCCTGCCACGTACGCGTATTTCTGTATATACATATCTATACATATCCCGAGCGCGCGCGTTTAAAAGTCCGTCGCGATCTTGGGCGTGTGCGCGCTGCTTGCAAAAGTACGCCTGTATTTTCCAATGTAAATATTTCCGCTCGCGCACACACATATACACGTCCCTCGATCAATTTTGATTCAACGTACGAGTATCTTTGCGTTGTGTATATACTCATAATACGTGCTTGCTTCTTTGCAGACGGTCAAAACGCTTACTTAGCGCTCGCGTATATGCTTCTTCTCACGCGATGCATAACGTGAATCGATCATCGCCGCGGTGACGTCCCGGCGTATACCGCTGGCTTCGATGTATATCGATGTATATAGCACGTTATATCACGGGCCAAGATTGCGTCGCGCTGTGGCAAACTGACGCTCGGTATTGATTCGATTTTACAGTTTATCGTTAAATCTGTCGATTTTCGTTATGGCGCTATACATAGGCGAGCCTCGCCGATAATCACGTTTACCCATAGTAGAGCCTGTGCTTGCGCAGCTCACGGGACCATTTTTATGGAGGTTGGGCTTCGGATCGTATATCGCCTATATATACTCACACTCGCCACACGGCGGCCGAGAGGTGTCTTGTGCTTAATTTTATGCTCGCGCTCGCCGTTAATTAGCGTGGTTTTACGAACCCGGTGCGTATGAATAATGCGTGCAGCCGGTGGTATCGCTTTTTTAGAACCTGACGAGCTTGCACTACGATACGAGCTTTCCGGATGATTAGTCGGTAAAAATTCACGGACATCTCGAGCGGTGTTATAACGGCTATATGGATCGCACGTATCAAGTTTTCACCGCGGACATATAATAAAATGCGAGAAAAAATGTGCGCAAAGCACACAATGCAGAAATGGAGCGGCCGCCGACGGTTAGCAGTTCCAAGAGGCGAAAAGTTTTTTCTTTATTTATTACGCAATTGGCTCCGAAAACATAGACGCTCTTCTCGCATTCAACACTTCGCGCGCGTATAAATAAATTCGGCCGGTAAGTATACTCATCACGCCAAGAATAAAACTACAACTTCCCCGAAGAACGGGCGAGAGGCAGCAGCGGCGGCGTCAGACAGCCAAGAGAGAGAGAGAGAGAGAGAGAGAGAGAGAGAGAAGCGGTGGCGGCGGCCGAGCGAGGAGACGTAAACGAGATCATCAGCGAGTGATAATCAGTTATCGATTAGCATGTGTGTGGCAGAGGGAAAAATAAACGTCCCGCGAGATCATGCCGCGCTCGTGTACACGGAAAATCGGTAAACAATATTGGCGCCATAGGGAGCTCTCGCTTCGTTATTATTACGAGCGAATATATATACCTACATGCAGCGGCGAGACGCGACTCAAAAATATAATTCCAGCCACCGCTGCTGGCAAAGTGGCTGCGAACGTTTTCATCGCTACCGGGAAAAACAGCAGTAGCGTCGTAAAAAGGCCGCCAAGGCGGGGCAATTTTTCCGCAAATCGCTATCCGATCGATAACCCTCTTTCGGTTCGATATTCGTGTAACCAATCGTTTCCTCGAAAGATCGGGCGTTTATCGCCGCTACTATACACGAGTACAACAGTGTACAACAGTGCGAAATTCCGTCGCGCACGCGATCGACGCCCCGCGGAATCGAAATTTTGCAGTCGCGTGCTCGCGCCGGCTTTTAGTGAATTAAAGCGCGCGCCTCGGCGACGAGACGCAAGCTTCTCTCCACCGTGTATATATAGAGCGGATGGGAGAGAGAGAGAGAGCTAGAGAGGGAGAGAGAGAGCGAAAGCTCTCGGTTGGCTCGAGTTCTGTGTGGGCTTTTCCTCGGCGCGTGGCGCAACGCGCGGCTTTCTCGAAAAAAAACTCTCGGAGCGTAAACGAGAATGAGGACGCTTTGGGCTATTGGCCTTTGAGAAAACAATCAACTTGCGATCGAAAAAGTGAGTTCTGACGTCGGAGGGGACGCGACCGATTGGTTGAGATTTTTTTTTTTTCACTGAGTGCTTTGGTTCGGCGCGGTGAATAAATTCCCCGCTAATATGATCGAAAACGCTATCTCCGCAAGCAATCCCGCTGAAAGCTTTCGGCCTTTGCTTCGTAATTCTATTGAATCACCGGATTTTCGTTACTTTTAGACGGCGTGCAATATGGATTTCGATTGAATGTTTAAAATATTCGTAACTAATAGCGAGATAAAAATCCGGCGATTTAGCCAATTATATCTCGTACTGCCGCGGCATGCTCTCGTTAATCTTGAAAGCGGTAAACAAGATGATACAGATAAATTACCGTTGCTCTTGGAGCACACGTCTATTTACTTGACCATTTCTCATCAGTTGTACCGAGCTGAGTTCAAGATGGTCGTGTCGTGCCGCACTAAAACTGGCCTCAAAACTGAATATCAAGTGCCCGAGCGCGCGCGCGATTAATTATCCGAAATATCCACAGGGTCGGTATATAAACGTCGGGGAAGATCGTTGAAACCCTTGGAAAAAAGTAAATACAGCTTTCGCCGTAAAAGCGAGCTCGCGCATGAGAGCGTTTCAGAAAACTATAAATAAAAGCGTGTTGCATCAGCCCGTAGCGAGTGACTAAATACAGGAAGTGCATTTGAGGCGGTAGCGTCGAACCCTTCAAATTTTCAAAAAGAGCCCGCAATCCACTTGGGAAAGTGACGACTTTTGACGACAACTGTCTTAATCGCTCCCTCTTAAGTATACATACGCAGGCAGGCAGGCAGGCAGTCAGGCGCGCGCGCGGGCCTGAATATCGTTGCGAGAGCCGAAGTGCGTAACGGAGCAGCAGCAGCAGCAGCAGTGCTTTTCTTCTCCTCTCGTCGTTTCGGTCTCGCTCGCTCGTCGTCGTCTTGGTCGAGTCTTCTTCTTCTTGCTCGTCTTGCTCGTCGTCGGCGTCGTCTCCTCTTCCTTTGCGGCGGCGTCGGCGGCGGCGGCGCACGAGCGAGTATATGCGCGAGGCTCGGCCCTCGGCCGGCGGCGTCGCGCCCAGAAATAGAATTTCGAAATAGACCCAATATTTTCGTCGTCTCGCATTTGCGCCACCTTGCTCTCGCCCGAGCTCTCGCCGGCCGCCGCCGCCGTCGTCGTAGTCGTTCAGAGAGACGAAAGCAGAGACTTGCTCTGATGCTCGCGCCTACGAGTATATAGGGGAGAGAGAGAGAGAGAGAGAGAGAGAGAGAGAGCGAGAGAGAGAGAGAGAGAGAGAGAGAGAGAGAGAGAGAGAGAGATGGAAAAGTCTCGGAGCGACTCGTATATAGAAAATGTGCCTCTGTCCGAGGGAATATTAGTGCGGATGAAAGTGCATGTACATGTGTGTGCGTGTGCGTAGGAGAGAAAAGAGAGTATAGATAATATGTGTCTGCGGGAGGAAATTCCGCGCAGCGACGACTCGAATGTGTGTGCCCGACGTGGCAGCGACGATATATGCGAGCGTCTGCGCGGCGTGAGTCGTAAGAAAATTTTTCTGAGCTACCTTCCGACGCTCCTTTTCGCTCTCGCGAGACGGAGAAGTAGGGGGAGCTACGCGCAAGCGGCGCAACTGCGCTAAGGAGTTTTATTGGCGCGTTGTTTTTCTTTTACTTCTATAATTAGAAGAAATACTTCTGTGGGGATGTATTTTCGGAGCGCGGCGAGACTTTTCTCTAGCTTTCGTGTAAAACTCCTTCCTTTTTCCCCGTCTGGGCTGCGGCTGCTTTAGGCTGATTATTATACTCTCGGCGCGTCGTGCGTTTTAATTATACACGTTGCCGTACGCGCGAATCATAATCAAAGAGGCCTTTTCGAGTCAGTTGCCTCGTGAAATGTATAGCGAAAATGTATAGCGCGGTGAACGTACACTTGCGCTCGTGTTTAAGGAACAGCGAGATACACTAGATATAAAAAGGCTTTTCACACGTTGAAAGAAGTCGAACTTGGATGGAATGCTGCCGTGAATCGAGCAAGGATATGTTAATCACGACGCCGCATCGACTCGTTAAAAAGTTCACTTTCACTCGAGATCTACGAGCGAGCTGCCTTGAATTGTGCACTTGTTCTCCTCTGCAATAGGCCGGCGTGCATATCTCTTGCGCGAGTTTAAATAGACTGCATTGGCGGTGTAGCGCGCTCCGCAATGTGCGGGGGAAAAAAAATTCGAAAAAAAAAGAAACGCAGAGACGACTCATTACCGTTCTCTCTCGCCATACGCTTTGAAATACCCTGGCACAGAACAATAGTTCAGTGCCAAGGACGGCGGCTGGTTGTCCGTCCTCGGTGTGAAATTCGCCAAGCGCGCAGCTCGGTTGCGCACAAAACGCAGGAACTTCGCTGGTTGACTCGCTCTCGTCTGCGCGTTGCGAAGAGAAAACGCCAGCCGGTGCGAACCTGCGTTATAGAGTATATACAGTGGATGATACTGGTGCATCGGAGATACCAGCGTAAACAGCGGCGGCTCGAGAGGCATAGAAAAAAAGAGAGCTCGTTGGTCGCGAGAGATATAGCTGCAGCGTATAGCAGTACTTACGCGCTGAACGTGTATAGAAAGAGAGAAGAAAGAGATAAAAAGAAGGGGAGGCCGGCTGGACGCTAAACGAGTTTGTTTTCTACAATTTTCCCACAGGCAAACATGGCAATGCGTAGCGCGCGATAGATATGGCGCAGCGCGGCCAGCGGTATATAGAAAGAGAGATAGAGCCGGCTGCAGCCGTGGGGAATGGCAGAAGACACCATATAAACACAGCGAGCGCGAACAGTTCCGCGAGTCCTAAGCGGCTGGCTCTCTCGCGAGGGAGAGAGAGAGAGAGAGAAAGAGAGAATCCCGGTCGTTGCCGGGTCCAGCTCGTTCTGGCCTTATACGATAATACGAGCGAGCGGGAGCACTCGCGTGCGGCCGAGCTCGCGCTCTATAACCCGCGGCAGCGGCAGCCGCCGCATCATTTAACACGAAGAAAGTAAAGACTCAAGGGAGCAAGTGCGCCAACCTCTTTGGAAACTTATATTGTACGCGCGTCTATATTACACCTCTTTGCTGCGAACGAGGCTGAGTGAGGGGTATAAGGACGATTGGCGGATGAAAATTTGACGCGCCGCTGACCATCGATCCGTTTATGCGCGGGATATTAGTGAGTTAGTTCGATCGGCTGTAATTATGAGATGAAATTTACGAGTATTGCATAATTATTGCTCGCATGTGTACGCGAAGCAATCATTCGATTTGAACCAGATCGGTCGCTGAACAACTGTGACAATGTCAGTGTATGTTATTTTCATTATATAATATATAATACTGTTTTTCCGGTTATTCAAATTATAAAAAAGAGAGATCTAACTGACAATTCTGAAAAGATTTCCTCGTTTATACGATTTGCCCCGCTATTTCAGACGGTATAGCCTGCACTTTCACATTATATTTAGGTAGTTTGTTATGACGGGCAACTATCTAAAAATAAGCAAAAAGAAGTGAGAAAGGCGCGAAATCGGCTGAAAACCCAGTTTACAGGCAGACGAGCGAAACACGTGAGACTGTAAAACGCTCAGGCGGAGAAAGAAAATAAGAGAAAAAAAAGTTCGGAAAGCCCCGGACAATGTAGACGCGCGCGCTAGTAACTCGCCGGCCGCCGCGGCGATATATTGACTTTGTTATTCTTGGCTTTTAATATCTCATATTTCGCGAGCGCCGCGCGACGGCTGCGAGGGATTCACCCGCGGCACAGCTGAGAAACTTTTTCCCTACACACGCTCTCTCTCTCTCTCTCTCTCTCTCTCTCTCTCTCTCTCTCTCTCTCTTTCTCTCTCTGTCCCTCATCTTTCTCTCCTTCGTCTCGACTTTCTCTCTGCTGTCTCTATTTCCTATTTTTTTTTTATTTTTCTTTTCTGTTTTGTCGAAGCGAGAGAAATCACGGAGGAATGAAATTAAAGAGTTTCGCGTAGATGGAGGAGGCGTAACATCGGGGCAATAACTCGCGGTGTGTTGTGACTACGCGACTATACGACCAGACCGCTGGTCGCACGCACTCGTGCGTTTGAAGCTTGCTCGAGAGACCAGAGAGTTTTTCCGCGCGCGAACCAGAAATAAGATCTTGGCTTTAACCTTCGGCGCTCTTCTGATCGATATATATATACCTTAACTTATATTCGTGGACGATCTATGAATACTTAGGAGATTTTTTTCCCGCTCTCGACTGCCAGAGCAATCGAATTAAGCGGTGAAATATCAAAAAGTCGCCGATAATTATACGGCTCTGCGAAATAATGCCGGTGCGTAATTCAATTGTGGTGATGAATACAGAACACGAGTTGTTGAACTCGCGAGCAATCGCAAATCGCTGAACTCATCCATAAAATCCTGCTCTGCCAAGGTCAATTACGAGAGGCTCGAGTGATCATTAAAAACGCCAAGATTGAACTGCCCGCGGATGCGCGCTGTGTGCATATAGCGCGGTAAAATCGATTTCCTTTCGTCGCTTGATTATTCAAGTACCAATCGCAATCGCAACGGCCATCCAAGACAAAACGATCTTGGCGAGCGAGCGGAGGCTGGAAAAAGTTTTTCTCGCCGAACGCGCGGCGCGGTGAGCTTTATAACGAACTTTTGTAACTCCGCGCACTTGCGGTAAATGTCGGTTATAATTTCCAACTTTTGCTGGAAAATAAAATTCCGTCTTTGTATATATTGCGGCTGATGGATATCGAATAAATGGATTTAATTAAAAAGAAGAATATCATATCCTGCAGCGAAAGTTTCGATAGCGTATTATAATACGACCATAGTCGAATTTTCGTGCGCGCCAGACGAGTGCTGCAATTATTCACGATTCGATTCAATATTTTCAGCTATATATATACACTCACGCGAGCGCGTGCCTTTCAGCGGTCAGAGCATAATCCGAGAGCCCTTTTGAAACTTTTGAAAAATCAAGACCGGAATAAAATCGCTTTCTCAATTTTTCCCTCACCGCGGCTATGAATTTTTAAACCGGTTTGCGCACATACACACACACACACACACACACACACACACACACACACACACACAGAGCTTCGTCGCGAAAGATTCCAAAACACACATACGCGCAGCGAGGCAAAGTCAGCGAAGCGAAGTGTATAGTGGAGGAAAAACCCCGACATCGAACCCAGACCGCGCGCACAAAGTGCAACGCGCGAATTTCGCCCCAAAGAGAAAGAAGACGGGGTAGGGAAAAGTAGCACATCTACCAGCACGTTATCCCGTGGACTTTGCGTCGTCGTTTCCGTTTGAAGAATTTGAATCAGATTTGAGCTTTTGCGAGGCTTGACGCCGGCAGAGTAGCGCACCGTACAGCAGCGAGCAAGAGCTCTCAGAGCAGAGAAGGAGGAGAACACGAGACATGCGAAAGATCGTGACCGGCATCTACTTCGCGGGGCTTCGGGGAAGTGACTTTCGAGGAAGAGCCTGCGCGAAGATTCGCTTAACGGATTATCTACTGCGTCCTATAGCGGCGACGGGCGGCACGCATCAAAAACTTACACAGAGAGAAAGAGAGAACGTGTGTGTGTGTGTCTTTAGGGGAGGCTTCATCCCTCTGCTTGTACATATATAGGTATAGTTCGCCTCGAGTCTTTTGCCACGGCTCCGGGAGTGTATAGACGACGTTGGGGTGCAGGAGGCAAGATGAAATTCATTTTGCAAAAGCAATATTGCGTGATGCGCGTCTGAGCTTTGCGCGTAGACCCAAGAGGGCGAGAGAGAGAGAGAGAGAGAGAGAGAGATTGAAATACTTCTTTCTCGCTGGAATGATTGATGGAAATTTTGTATAACGTCGTGTACGCTTTGCGTCATCGTTTTGAAGGTAATCGCTCGCGATGATCGAGTTGAGGATATACAAGCGCGATAATATACGTTTCAACTTCGCTTAATTAGCGAGCTCATTGCGCAGAAAAAGCTTCGCCGTAAAGCCTAATTAAGCAACAATCAACTTCAAAATAAATACCCACATTAGCTTTAAGCTCGCGCTATACAAAACACTCTGATGCCCAAAGGAAACTTTCATAAAACGCGATTTTAATTAACTTGCCTCTCTCGCACAAAGGTGTCGAGTTTCAGCGTTAAACGATCCTCGACTCGCAAAAAAAGCCTCATCTCCTTCTATACACTCTCGCGCGCGCGCGCGCTGTCTTATATGCTGAAAAAGAAAACACTCAGCCTCGTTAATTCAAGTTAAAACACGGGGGGGGGGGGGGGGCAGGT
This sequence comes from Pteromalus puparum, assembly GCA_012977825.3. Taxonomy (NCBI): domain Eukaryota; kingdom Metazoa; phylum Arthropoda; class Insecta; order Hymenoptera; family Pteromalidae; genus Pteromalus; species Pteromalus puparum. The sequence goes on from CM053172.1 coordinate 54,792,454, forward strand.
CCAGCTGGAAATAAATAGGGCTTCATTATGTACTCACTTCGAGTAAGAGTCGGCACTTTCGCGCTCTTCCCTCAATATAAATTCGAGAGAATCCAATAACCGCGGCAGCATAATAGCACAGACAGAATGCGCCCACGGCGCAAGAATAGGAAAACAGTCGAGCGGCATATTTCACTTTCAATTATGCATCTTTCAATTATGCAGGCCGAGTTTGTTTAATCGGCGCTGGAAAACATGCGTCACCCCCCGCCCCCCCCCGATGAGCAGTATATATTATCTAAGTACACGTGTATAGGCACACGGAAGAAGTGCTCGTCGGCCGCCCAGCAGTCTACCTGCCCGCGCGTCGTCGATGCAGCAGCAGCAGCAGCAGCAGTGCACACGTGCTTTGCCTCTCTGCCCCCTTCCCTCCGATCGCTCTCTCTCTTCGCTGGTATGAGACTGCTGGTTCTTGTGGGAGAGCGCCGTGTGCGGCGGCGCGCGCGCGCGGCTTGCGTTTATTTCTCCTGTTCTTTTATATGGAGATAAATACGAGAGCGGGAAGAGAGGAGAGCTGCTTACGGGCCGCCGCGGAGGTTTATCGCCGTTCAGTCTGCTCGGTATGCGGTCGTGATGGATGCGTTTGCGCCGGGTGTCTATATGATACACACGCGGCTTCTGATGGGATTAATTGCTGGGATTTGAGCTTATGGGATTGAGTCGACAATGAATTGAATCGATGCTGTATGCGCGAGAGGGAGACAACTGTAGTCGGAGCGATGAAGAGACAAGTCGGGATCGTTACACTGGCGACTCGCTGTAATTGCCGGATGATGCGATCGTGACACTGATGGCGTTGTTGATTCCTCGCCGATGATCCGTGTGCGGCTTTCTTTTTCGAATGAGATCCGCTCGATCTCGTAAGCATCAAGCAAACGAAGGCGTGCACCAAAGCAATTTCAGAGCCCCAGTCGGATTTAATGTTAATACAAGTGCCCTCGCTCCCGCGCTGATTAGCAATTAGCATCAGCCGGCTGCAAGAGAGAGAGAGAGAGAAAGAGCTGCGGCCGATATTACTCCGACTACGGGAAGAGAACTGAAAAATATCGCGACATTCCGATTACCATAATGGAAATCTTCGAGCCAAGTTGAATCGCCGCGTGCGCGCGCGTCTTAATACGAAGAATAGGCAACGGGATAGTCGATAGCGAAAGAAGTCATCTAAAGTCGAGGAACTGAGGGAAAAAGAAGGAGTATATACAGCCGAGCGCTCGAGCGCAGAAAGAAGCAACTTCGATGAGATGATGTTCCACCATCTGCCGTATTCCCCTCCTGGCTTCCAGTATATACAGAGCGAGTCTGACGGAGGCATATACACACATACACGCGATCGGGATCGGTAGCCGCCGCCGCCGCCGCCGCCGCCGCCGCCGCCGCCGCCGCCTTGGACTTCGGAGTGTCCTGAGTATGGGCACGCGGGGCCGTACGTGCCTCGGCTACGTAACGCGCGCCGATTTCCTCCTCCCCTCGCCACTGCTGCTCCGCTGCCGGTTCAGCCGCTCGCTATACGTATAGCTCCGTCTTGCTCGGTCGCCGTGCGATTTCTCGGTCGCGACCGTAACGCATCTTGTGTGGCGGCGGCGGTATGAGCATCCCCTCGTCCCTCTCTGCATCGGGTGCTCCGTGTGGAACGTGTCCGTATATGCGTATATAGCCACAGTTCGCGCTTGTCAGATGCGGACGCCGACCATACGCACGAGTTGAACGAGCGATTGTCTCCCGGAGATTATCACCTGCCCTACACTCCCTTTCTGATGTGGGTTACGAGGTTCCGATGTGCAATATGTGCGCGCTTTACTGATGCTGATGCGGTCTGTCGACGTGTGAAAAGAGTCATCGCGTCGAATTGGAATGCCGGCGTTTATTGGATGCAAACGCGCGTTCAATGAAAAATGCATCGTTGGCTAATGGATCGATCAATAAAACTGTCCGGAGAGTCATCATTGTGAGACGTGTCGCGGGGAGGTCAACTGGCCGAAAATTTGGCGGGAGGATTAATATTTTGAAAATTAGTCATGGACGAGAGGGCGATGAATTATGATTGATGTCTCGAGTGGGCATCAGTGCGATAATGTAGAATATTGATTTTCGATCGGACCGTCGGTGCATTCGCGATGAATACTCGAAAAAAGACTCGTTGCGCAATCATGAAAAATTGCTCTATATACTGCACTTTTGGAAAATAACTGGCGGACGAAATGAAATGTTCCATTCACAATCTCAAAAATACCAGGGGTAGTAAAATAACCGTATGTACATAGTACACAAAGCGTGTGCATAGCCTGTCAATAGCCATATCGAGAACGAAAATTTTTCGATCAACGTAAAGGAGAACTCTCTCGCCACTGTGTCCGTCCCTTCCAGCTGCACACACGTCGTCCTACATAAGCCGCTGTCGCTGGCCGGCTGCCGAACGTAAACGATAATTGACGTCAATTAATTTCGATAGTAATTCGCCGTCGCAGCGGCGGCGTCGGCGGTGTCGGCGGCCGTGTGCACGTCTCGCCGGCGAAACGATGACGTAAGCCAATCAACTCCCCGGAATCCGAAGCGCGGTGTCTGACGATCCGCAGAGCGACCAATACGTGTGCGCGTTATATATACACACTCTCGGGTGTGTATATGTACGCGAGAGCCGAGCGATGCTGTCGGTGGCGTGTATGTACGTGCACCGTCGAATATGCCCCTGCACGTGCGGGCAGGTATATATATATATATATATATATATATATATAAGTATCAGCGAACGGTCGAACCGAATTGTTTCCGGAAATCTGAAATATATCGACCGGAGCTATCATCGTCCACGCTAAATACAGTGCGGATTCTATATGCTGTGGCAGAACCACGATGAGAGCCACGTCCGATTGGTGAGCGTATATATATATATATGTGTGTGTGTGTGTGTGTGTGTGTGTGTGTGTGTGTGTGTGTGTGTGTGTG
>CM053172.1:54795450-54814991 GCA_012977825.3 Pteromalus puparum
TGTGTGTGTGTGTGTGTGTGTGTGTGTGTGTGTGTGTGTGTGTGTGTCAGAAAAAACTCGGGCGATGGGAAGAGCTCGCACGTAGCTCTGAACTAATTTCATCGTTGGCGCGCGAGATGTTTGGAAAAACTTATCGACGCGATAACTGCGCTTATATATATATACACATGGCCAGATATAGCCGCAAAAGGACTGTTATGTATATCATGCTGTGGGGATTTATCGAGTATGAGACAACTGCCTTATACGGTGTTATTATAACTAATACCGCATGTGACGCAATTGTACAGGTGGGGCCGCTCGCGCGATGTGCCGTAAGTCTCTAGGAATCCGTGATGAGACGCGGTAATTGTCGGCCGAGTATAATGGACGGAGCTGGAATCAATATCGTTACAGAGAATAGCGGCCCGCATTTTCTATGCAAAATCATCTAGCCGCGTTGCCGTATAGCGCGCATTTATTAGTATAGCCTAGCTGCAGTGGCTGCAGCGTTACATTTTACGAGTGCCAAGTATAGTATAGCCGCAATTACGATTTTATTATAGGCATTTTCGCGGCGTGTATAGAACAGGCTGCGCGCGCGCGCGATGAAGTAGGCTCGGGAAAATTGAAAGAGAGCCATTATATCCAAGAAACTCTGTGTATCTATATACGTATATATATATATATATATATATATATATATATGTGTGTGTGTGTATTTACGTGTGTCTTCGTGAATAGCCGAGACAATAGAGCTGCTCCGGGAGCTCGAACGAGAAGTGCTCGGAAGTATGAAAATCCAAAAGGAAACAACGGAGAGAATAAGAGAGCCCCTTGGCTATGTAGAGAGAAAGAGAGAGAGAGAGAGAGCAAGAGTGTCAATAGGTCAATAGATCACTCGAGAGCCCCACTCGTCGCTCGCGGTCGCGAGCAGCATCGATATCCGCAGCCGCGCGCGCACTTATATCGCCACGGAGAAATAAAAATCCACGCAGTCCCGACCGCAGATTTATAAAGGCAGACGCTCCAGCCTGATCCGCTCACACACGTACACCTATATATGCACACGCTGCATCCCTCGCGCGCGCGCGCGCGCTCGGAGAATCCCTTTGATCGATCGCGAGGCGCCTACCGCGTATGTGTATATACGTGTGCAGACACCACCGCATGCAGCAGTAGTAGCAGCAGCGTTTGTTTGTATCATCTGCAACTGTCGCACGCGCGCGCACTTGAAAAAGCCATTAATTAACGAGTGTACGCGCACGCGGGGGAGAAGTGAGAGATTAAAGCGCGCAAAGCCATTGTAAAAGTGCACAGCGGAGTCGAGAGAGAGAGAGAGAGAGAGAGAGAGAGAGAGAGAGAGAGAGAGAGAAAGATAGATTTGAATATAAACCCGCGGCTTTTTGTCCCAGCGATGTCGCCGATTCAGTCAAACGGGGGCAAGAGGCTGGAAAGTCGTACTGATTTCGCGTTAAACGCAGCCACGCGGCGCAATAGCCTGTTTTGCTTCTTATTAAAATTCCGAAATAGGTCACAGGAACGAGTGCGCGGCTGGAGAGGGGTTTCGTGAGGTTGTTGGCTCGGTACTTTAATCGAAACCACGCTGAATCGGTTAGCGGGCGAGCGGAAAATATTAAAAGCCAGCTTTTTCAGAAATTATAATTAGTCTCGCGTATGGTCGTACTAATCCCGCGTGCGGCCGTGTTAATGACACCTTGTGTTTCAATAACGGCGATGAAACCCTCGTTTATTTCAATATATTTTCCAAACTGGCGATGTATTCTCGCTTCCATACAAAATCGGTCTCGATCGCACGTATATCCCCGAAAAGTCACGGAGCTCGCACGAGGTTTTTAATATTCGCCGAATGCTCCCCTTAGCACGATTCTCTTCTCGCTGTACAATATACGTGTAATAGCAGTTCATCAATGCTCGCCGCATGCACGAGAAAGAGAGAGAGAGAGAGAGAGCGTGCCGGCACGCGAGACGAAAACAAGCAGAGACAACGAAGAGGGAGGGAAATTCCGCGGCGCGGTCTTCGTTCAGCAGCGGCTCTTTTTGCTCTCTTCTCTCTAATGCTGTCTCTCGAAGCGCGCAGCATTTTACGCACGGGCGGTTATTTTCCGCGCTAGCTCTCGCTCTATAAGACGGGAACGCAGACGCAGCCTACTTAGCCAAAAGGAGTAGCCGAGATGAAGCCGCGCTATACGTGGGTGCTGCAGTAGTCGAATGTTTGATAATTAGGGTATTGATTGCCGCGAGAGGGATCTCGGTACGCGGCTGCTCGGAAAGTAATAAAGCAATCGAACATAGCGCAAAATAAACGAAAATACAGAGTATGGAGAGAGCGAGAGAGAAAAAGAAGCATAATAAGAGACGAAGAGATCAAGTCGGTCTCGGTCCGTGACTCCGATCCTAGCCACCAGCGTAGCTCTCTTTGGTGTGTGTATATATAAGCCCGCAACAGGAGTAAGGACGGGTTTCCGATTAAGGCCTTATAATTGACGTCTCGCCCTTCCCCTCCCCGCGCGTCCCTATCTCTCTCTCTCTCTCTCTCTCTCTCTCTCTCTCTCTCTCTCTCTCTCTCTCTCTCTCTCTTTTGCAGAGTCGCGCAGCAGCGGAGCGGCTCTGCAGCAGTCACCGCGGCCCCTCCTCGCGAGCTTAGTCAGCGACGACGGTGGCGGCGAAGAATGGCCGCTGGTATTTTACGCGGCGCACGCACACAGAGAGAGAGAGAGAGCGAGCCGCTGCCCGCGGATCAACGAACGCGTCGCGGCGCGAGAGATGCGGTCTCTATATCCGTCTCTCGGTCTCGTTCGCGTTGCTCTCCTCTCTCTCTCTCTCTCTCTCTCTCTATCTCTCTCTCTCTCTCTCTCGCTGCCTCCCTCGCTGCAGCAGAAGGAGAGACGCTCGGCGCTCTAAAGTTTCCTCGGCTGTATTATACGGATGCAGCGACGAGTCTCTCTCGTTAGCGTGAGATTCGTAGTCGGAATTTCTGGGAGTCGCTAGGCAGATGCGACAATCTTGCAGCGTTGCCGGTTAACGAGCTTTCAGAGCTTTATACGCCCTGGTGTGTACACTGTCGACGATTTTCTGATTTTCACAATAGCCTATAGCGCCGGAAGGGCGCTTAATATAATGAGCGCGAACGGTATTAGCTATAAGCTATATAGGCTAGGCATTATTGAACGCCGGAGGAAAAATCGGTGAAAAGCTCCTTCTCCCTGGAGAGCCGCTCGCGCGCATCGGCGAAAGCACAAGGCAATTCCGGATGGGATATACATAGATCGATAGCGAGCCGGTTTCTCGCGCGATACAATCAATAACCGCGCGGGCTTCGCTATACGCGCTGCACATGGAAATATGGCAATGCATCAACTGTCAATAGCGAATTCAGCCTCGCGGCTAAATTAAACCCTCATGCGCCTGTGCTGGATGTATGCGTATATATAGATAGCGCGCACATAGGAGAGGAGTAGCGCCACGCACGAATTTCAAATTGCTCGCGCGTATGTAGCGCAGTGGGGAAGTCAATCCACGCGGGTAGGTATACAGCGCGAGGCTAGAAAGTGCAGTGCTTCGAAACGTCGGGTTCCTCATTACGCGGCACGCGAGTGCGAGTCCTCTCTCTCTCTCTCTCTCTCTCTCTCTCTCTCTCTCTTTCTCTCTCAGAGGAACGCGCGGCGCTAGTTCCCCGGAGGATTAGCGTTAGGATTTGTGAGGAAATTGACGGAGAGGCGCAGCCAAATCATTCCCTGATGGGATGTGTGCGCATATACAGACGCGGCGACGATGCGACTTGTGTGTGTATAACGAGTTCTCTAATAACGAGATTGTAATATTCTTCGTTTTCTGCCAAAAGCTAATCATCGTAACACCTGCTTTCGAATTTCTCTTTACATCGCGCGTTCTAACGCAGGTGCACCCGTTCGAGCTTGCAGCTAAAATACAGACGGAAACGACACGTGTAAAAGCGGCGCAATAAGCTCTCTCTTTTTTAGGAATCAGTTTTTCCGACTCACTGGCTCATGAAACACACGGCTCCGCTGAAATTTCGCCCGCGCGTTTTATGCAGTCAAAGCTTCATGCACAGAGCGAGCGAGCGTAGCGCCCTTGCCTCAATTCGCCCCCATTCGCCTCGCTCTGCCGCCCAATCTGATACTCGGACGCCCGGCAAAGCAACGAAAAATTTTTAATTTTCCACGCTGCTCGCGTCCCTCGTTTTGGTTCCTCTCGAAAGCAGAACAACGTCCAGAAAAAAAAATACGCGCACGGTTTACAAATCAGTGGCCAAACTCTGTTGGCTGGCTTTTCGCGGGGAAAAGTTCGCGAGCGCAAACTGGAATATTTCAATAAACTGCCATAACTCACGATCGCGCCGCGCGCGACTCTCGCTCTTTCTCGCTGAAAAAAAAAAAAAAACATCGGCGTGTTATATAAGCTCGCACCCCTGCGGGAGTCGTATACGCACGTGCGCCTCGCGACGAAACGATAGACAGCCGTTAAAATTGAGCCGTTCGCCGATTTTTAGCCGATGCAGCGTGTCGCTCGCTCTGGCACTTTTTTTTCGTCGGCCGCTTGCAATATCTGTTGGGTAATGGTCGTAATGCCGCGCGTAAAGCGCTATAATCTCTCTCCTTCGCTTGGTGACGCGAGTGCAGGACCTCTCGACCCCGAGTCGCTGCAGCTTTTTCTCTCTGTCGGCGCGCACATGCTTTCGAACGTTATTCGAACTGTCCGCAATGTCTGTGTGTATACGCGTGCACGTGTGCAGATATGGCTATACGATGGCGCGTGTCTTGCCTCCGGCAGTCAGTAGTAACGGGCGACGATGGTGCGCCTTTTTGCCGCCGCTGACGATCTTTCGAGCTTCTTATTGAAACGTTTGACGACGTATATGAACGTCATTATTTTTAAATAAACAATAACTGGTAACTAAAAATAGCTTGGTAATAAAAATAACTTTAATCGAATGAATATGGGTAAAATGATCTGCCGTACAATAACGCTACGTGATCATATTAATAGTATCAATTATATAACGTATCTTTTAATGTGTGTAACAACAGCAGCTTTATCCCTATATAAAAAAGTCATGACCGGATGAAGTGAAGCCAAGAATGCGTCAATATGATTGGCTCGTGTAGTGCGCATGCGTCAAAAGTATCGTTAGAATTTTTTGATTTGTTTTTGATTTCTAAAATTGATCCTAATACAAAGAATGTAATATATTACTATAATACATATCAATAATTATTAGTTGTGTATTTATAATATTCTATTGTAAATATTATCATTGTTACAAAAAGTGACATGATGTGAACGTTGACACGAACTGAGTTGAGACATAACCTTAAAATTTTAAAAGGTAGTTGGTGACGAAACCGCGGCAATTTTGAAATTTACATGAGCGCGAAATGAATCAATCATATATTGTAAAGTTTGATATATTTCCGTAATAGAAAACAAATATTAAAAATATCAATCAAGCATTTATATTTCATTTAATAAGTTAATGAATTAATATTCTACTACAGTGCGCGCAGCGCACTGCGCCAAAAGTCTAGTTCATTAAAATCTGGCATTATTCGTCATTTTTGGCGTTATTCGGGTTTCAACAATTGAACCGAGGAAGTTTTTATTGAGAAAAGGATTAATTTCAACGATTAAACGATGCTTAATTTCGTTAATTAATTAACCAATATCGAGTCGCTTCTTTTTTTTATCATAAAATAAAATTATGTTGTCCGATATTAAAATAATTCTGTTTTATTTCAGTATCCTTATTTTTCTTTGAATATATTAATACGAATAATGCATGTTTATCTCCGCCGACATAATTTAACATAATTTAATTTCCAGAAAATATGATTCGCCTGCAAATACGGTACACTTTAATGAACTCTCGATCCACGTTTACGCCGCGTATATACCGGGCGCATATGAGTCTTCAGGCTCAAGCGATCACAAGACAAAAAGCTCGCTTCATTGTCTGAACTTTGCGAGTCCGTAACTTGTCGTCGGCTTATATCGAAGCCCACCATCGGCCAGAACCGCTCAAAGTGTCAAAGCCCGAAAAGTAAGCTACTGTCGCGCGCAGCTTGTGCAACTCCGATGTACAAGTCTGATGCACAGCGCGGCTGTATATTGCAACAACAACAGCAACACGGCCACACTGCACCCTGCGATCCGAACTAGGCTTGCACACGGTGCAAAGTTTAATATTTGCGACTTTCCTCCTATATATTGCGACGAGCCCTACACGTATGTATAACGTATAGACTGCACAGCGCGCTGTAGGTAGCGAGCCATCGATGCGGCCCGAAATTATGCATGGACGCGGGAGATCGACGCGCACTGCCGAGCGGGTGCGACGCATCGCCGGCCGACAGCGTATATACATACGCGAGTCTCTATGTGCCATTTCGCATCGTCGGCGACGTACAAATTCAAATGGTAATTTTCCCCCGCCGACGCCCCCCTCGCGAAACACCGACCGTGAAAACTATGAGCGCCGTGGATCCTGCGCGTATACGTGTACAGGCTACTTACGTACACATGCTAAGCGGCCATTGTACATGTGTCCGTGTGGTCGCAGTACTATATAGCTCTCGTCGTCGCCCGCTCTCGACACAAAAAAAATTCGCGCTTGTTGCGCGCTGATGAGTGGAGTCTCGTCGACGCGCGCGCGGAGGGAGATACAGGCTTTTTATTTTATTTTTAGTGGATAATGCGGTCGCCGACGAGATCCTTTTATTTCGAACTGCGGGATTCCGGTGACGTTTTATCGGACATTTTCCGCGCCGGGGCTAGGGTAGGGAATTACCTTGGAGAATTTTGCAGAAATGCCTTTGCGTGTGCGCTGCTGTCCCCCGAGAGAGAGAGAGAGAGAGAGAGAGAGACAGTAGAGGAAGAGAGTCGCGGATGAATGATGGAAAGCTTTGGCGATTTAGGACTTGTTCTTTACGCTTTCGATTCCGCGATTGCGATACGCTGCGGTTAATTTTAGATCCTCGACACGTTACGACAAAAAACGTTGCGCGCCGCCGACAAGCTTCCTCTTTCACGAATCTCTGCTCCGACTGTATTATAGGAAAATTCCAAAAATAGAGCCGAGTACCCCAGATTTTTCTAATCATTTCGACAAACGTATATCTGGATATTCTCAAGAGGCCGATCGACGCCGAGCAGCGCGACAACAAGTGCCGCTGGTCGGAGGGAGGTTATTTTAATTTTTCGATTTTTAGACCAAACGAAAACAGTATAGGTAGTCGACGAGCAAACGGGAAAAGAGTCGCGCGCGCTCGTGTCGGTGAATTCGATGCCTGCGCGCAGTGCGCGCGAGAATCGTTATACAGCCGGATTTCCGAGATGCAAAGTTATTCAAAATAGAATTTCGGATATGCGCATATTTAAGATACTCGCGGATTCGCGCCAACCCACACGCGATAAATCTGCGCGCAACGATATCGCGAGCGTCGCATCGCCGGCAACAATGGCCGAAATTTATTTGCCGCGGATAAATCGTTGTAAAATGGAGTGTACATGCGCGTGCAAAACTCACCGTAGTCGGGGCGTATGACGGCCTGGACGGCCTGCTCGTTCTTCTTGCTGCGTATGACCGGCTCGCCGAGGATCGTGAAGTTCCTGGGTCCCACGCGGTTCACAAACACAAGATACACTTTACCCCGCTTGATGTTAGCGCGCACCACTCCGGCACTGTCGCGTTCCTTCTGCGGCGCACGGGCTTGCTGCTGCTGCTGCTGCTGCTGCTGCTGTTGCTGCTGCTGGTTGCCGCCGGCACAGAGCGTCGACTTGCCGGGCACAGTCTTGTCGCGGAAGTGCAGTCGCACGCTGTCGTTCTTTTGCAGGGGCAGGAAGCCCGGCTGACTCTTGTAGACCTGCTTCACCTCGAAGGTCACCGCGTAGTTCGAGCCGGGCTTGCGGAGCGAGGACATGCTTCGAGCCTTGCCCTCGAAGACCGTCGGGGCGAGGAAGGCCCGGTTGCCGACGTCCATGTCCGGGCACCAGTTCCGCCCGCGGCAGTTGCGGTTCCGGCAGCGGCGCCGCTGCTCGCGGGCCGAGTCCGCTCGCGTTCGGTTGGCCCTGCCGCGCTGCTGCGCCCGCTGCAGCTCGCGGTCGAGCTCGAGGGACCGGCCGACCCGCGAGCGGTCCTGATGCGGGCCCGCCGTCTCGTTGGCGTAGCGTAGCTGCGGAGCCAGCGAGCGACGCAGTGCCTCCATCTGCCTGCGGTGCCGGAGGGCGCGCGCCCTCGCCGGCTCCAGGCCGAAGACCATCGTCCTGCCGCGGTAGTAGTCGTCGGCGTAGCTGCTCGGCCGGTCGGCCGGGGGCGCCTGTGCGAGGACCACTGCCCAGCAGCCGGCCAGCAGTGCGGCGAGGAGCAGCGACGAGCGCCACATCGTCCTCGTCCGCGCACTCCGCGACCGATTCTCCAGTCTATCCGTTTGCCTGTTCCTATTTTTATCCTGCGCGCAACATCCGCACAGACACGGTCAGACGGTCCTATCAATTGTTCGCGCACTCGAACAGCGAGAAGCACAGTCGCACGGACACTCGCGATCGGTTTACCGAGTGTCGCGGCCAACGCGACGGCGGCGGTGCTGCTGACGCGCGAGGTCCCCGACTCGGGGTGGTCTGCTGCTGCTGCTGCTGCTGCTGATCTCGCGTAGCGCCGCCGGCCTGCGCCTCATTTTGCCTGCTGCCTCTTGCACTGCCCTCCGCCCCCTCGAGTATTCGGCTTTCGCTTTTTACCTCGTGGGCCTCTCCTCTTTCGTTCGCCTCCTCTCCGATTCGCTCGCGCGCGCGCTCTCTCTCTCTCTCTCTCTCTCTCTCTCTCTCTCTCTCTTTTAGGCCGTCGTCCGTGATCCCGCGCTGGCGGCCGAATTCATCTTCTGCACCTCTTTAAATACCTCTTCCGCTGTTGCTGCTGCTGCTGCTGCTGCTAGCTCTGGAATCCGCGATGCGCTGCTGGTCGCGGCTGGGACGGTGGCTACCGATGCCCATTAATTCCTAGCGGACCTGCTGCTGCTGCTGCTGCTGCACTGACGGCCGAAAGCACGTTGCCGCCGCTGCTGCGGCTGCATAGCTGCGGACGACCGAGATATCCGCCTGCCTCTTGCTCGTTCGCGAGATCCGGATCAAGTGACTCTTCCTCGTCGTCTTCTGCTTCCTAGTAGTCGTCGTCGTCGTCGTCTTCTGCTCGTCGCCGTCCGGACTCGGTAGCATCATGCGTCCTTGAACACCCGCTCTGGTATACCGATAACGCTCACTCCTCCGGCCAGGTCGTCCGAGTTCGACGACGTGGAGGAGGCTGTGGCTGCACGACACTCTCTGCCTCTGTCCTACTGTGCATCGTGCGTCACTGCACGTGTTGCCGCGGCACCGCCAGCACCGCCGATAACATTTTCAAACGGTCCGCGTTCTCGATGCAGCTGCTGCTGGTCTTGCGCCTCGGTCGTCGCTCTCCACGTGATGGGCCTCCGTCTGCTCACTCGTTCTCTCTCTTTCCCAGCGATTACCGATTCGTAATCTCGCTGCGGTCCACGGCCGTATCAGCTGCGGCCGATACGGAAATAAAGAAAAACACGCGGGAAAAAAAGGAGAGGAAAGTACGCATGCACGACGGAACGATAACGCCGACGGATAGAGAAGAAACGAAAACACCGCGGACGACTGCGAGCGAGCGAGCGAGCGAGCTAGAGAGACGTTACGAGAGGGTTATCAACCGGTCGGGAGGTTGCAGCCTGTGCGTGTGCGCGCAAAGCTCGGGCGCGCGCGGCGGTTCAAATTAGACTGAGCGGCCCGCTCGCGCCGAGCCGAGGCCGGCCGCGGCGGCAGCGCCCGGACGCGGACGCCGCGCGAAGCTCTGCGCGCGCAGCGGCACACGCAACGAAAGAGTACCGCTCGCCGCGCGCCGAGACAGTATAGAGAACGCGAGAGAGGGAGAAGGAGGGATGATGCTCTTTCGGGAGTGCGATGGACTTGTCTTGCTGCGCGTTTATTCGGTCTCGCTCCTCCGGAGAGTTTCGGAGCAGCGCGGCGGCAGCGGCTACGGCTGCAGAGAGCGGCGAGAGAAAGAGAGCCTATACACATCAGAGAGGGGGCAGACTAGAGCAGCCGCGCGCTGCCCTTTCTTCTTCCTTCCTTCCTGCCTTCCTTCCTGCCTTCCTTCCTTCCTTCCTTCCTGGCATGCACCCCGTGTCTCTTCCCTCGGCTCCCTCCTTCCGTAAAGAACGTCGACGTCGTCGTCGTCGGCGCGACGTCTTTTCTTCCTCCCTTTCATTCCTTCTTTATTCCTCATCCCTCTGTGCGCGCGGCTGCTTCCTTTTTCTTTCTCGCCCGGCTCTACACTCCTCTCGTGCTTCTTCTTCTTCCTCTTCTTCTCCGCGAGACGTATACCGTGTTGCAGACTTTGAATCGTGTATGTTGTATAGGCGAGAACCGAGCGAAGGATAGAAGAGAGGGAGCGCGAGCTGAGTACTTATCTGATCGGGCTGTCGCGTGTTCGCACTTTCGCCGGCTGCCGGCGCCGCGCCGCCGCTGCTTTTTATCGGGCGAGTTTTACGTTTTAATTTCCCGTCCCGACAAGGACGAGAGTTAGAGCGGACAGAGTTTTGTGTTGTAGGCGCGCGCGCGCGCTCGCGAACGTTCTTTATCGTACACTTTGCTCTCCGCTATTCCCTGGGTTTTGAATTTCTCGCTTTCAATTAGTCGGGCTCGAGCCTGTAAAAAGTGAAATTAATACCACACTCTGCTACAGCCGTCCAAACTTTTACATACTCCAGCACGCGTATATGATACGTCGAGCCGAAACTGGGCAAGTTTGCCTATACATCTTTCGCGGAAAGTCCAATCAACGAGAATAAAGTATCTCGCGTGCGTTATATAGGAAGAAATTGAGTGACGGAGAGAATAGCGCGAGCGCGCCAGCGCCGGGGATATTTTTAGACTCTGGACTTTTTCAACTCTTGCGCTTCTTTCTCCGCTGACATGTGCGGAAAATCATAAAACTCGTGCTGTGTAAACATAAATGTAGAGTTAAAAAAAATATATATATATATATATATATATATATATATATATATATATATGAAAGCTGTCTCGAAGCCCCCGGCAAACAAACAACCACGCGGCGTGGGACAAAAGGGTTTTTTCGAAAAATAAACTCCTTTGGATGTATATCGAAACACCAAAATCTTCTTTTTTCTTCGCGTGTAAAAATACTCCGGCAGTAGCCAATAAGAAAATACGGCAGCTCATAAATTCAAATCCTCACTAGCGTTGGATGGATTTTCCCATGTCAGATAAGTGCACCCACCGCTAATATTTTGCTGATCGGTTCGGGGAAATGAAAATGAACGATTTTTCAGGGATTTCTTATCACTTTATCTACAGATTGCATCGACGCTTTTGTAATCGCGAACACACGCATTGAAAACAGAGTGCATTTTTCAAAGCTGACTTTCAAGCTTAATTGCAAGTTAAGAAAAAAATTAAAAAAATAAAAAAAAAGAACTATTTTAGACCTCACTTTCTAATTTTGCCGTCTTACCTTTGGTTAATAATATCTGTACAACGTTTACACAGTTATACGTTTCAAATGAATTAAAAAAAAATTTTCACAAAGTTCATTCATGCCAAAATGTCGAAATCGTGTACCGCGATAAAAAATAACGTTCAAAAATTGTAATTCGTTCAGAAGCAAACGCAAATCAGCAGTTTAGCAGCATAACAAGAGGCGAAAAAAATCAGGGAGCATCGACAGCAGCCGCTGCTGTTGGTTACATAAATTATAAAGCGATTTCAGGGCTCATTCGAAACGATGCCCCGGTGTAGGCTCTGGTCGACTTTTCGAAAGGTATAAGCAAGCAACCATATAGCTCGCTCCTCTCTCTCTCTCTCTCTCTCTCTCTCGTTCACACCCGGCGTAGCGCAGACGCGTAGGCCTCCCGTCGTGGATTTGAAAACGGTGTGGTAAAAGAGACAGTTTAGGCCCATTAGAAGGGTATTTATGGATTGCCCGGCAGGCGTGCGCGCACACACTCTTATGCGTGCGGGTATATGTATAGCTGTATGCATGCAGCCGCGAGGCTATACATATACTTGTATACACACACGCGCGCGCACCCATCAGGAGGAAAGTGAGAGTATAAGCCTATATGTGCGGGAAGTATGATCTTTGACTTCCTTTCTCTATATTTGCCTAAGCGGTTTGTGTGTATAAAACCTACGGCGGATAATTTATTGGGCCAACGGAGTTTCAGCGGCAGTATAATCGAATCATGAAGCTCTGCAATATTTGAGAGTATTTTTATTTGTCGAGGGCAAATATGCGAAGATTTGTATTTGCAGTATGTCTATATGCGTGCGTTTTGCATTAATGATGTACACTGACCGGACAGCTGCCGATTCGTCTCATATGGATATTTCAAAAACTGTTGGAATGATGATGAATTACCTGTGTTCCGATTAATGTTTTACGTAATCTCTCGTCTGCACACTGCCAAATTCATAAGAGTCTTTCTGCTTCAACTTACTCGTGGCGCATAATGTTAAATTCAGTGTTGTTGTCCATATCGATATTACGAATAATTATAAAAATTGTATCCGAATCACAGTCTCTGTCAGAGGTGGAGTTAAAATAAATTATGTATAATTCCAACGGAATTCATTGGAAGTTTGATAATGTGAATTCTACATGTCGTACCTATTACTGCATGCACGGTGCTCATCAAATTCGCAATCGGATGATTAATCAATAGCCTTTGCTGTCCCGAAATACCGAACTGCAGGAAAAAAAAAGAATGTATTATTATATACTGAAAAAAGACCCGCATACGACTAGCGCACAGACGAAACACGAGGGTGAGAGTATAATATCGAGTAAAGGCAAAAGGTAAAAGCAGCGGCAACGGAGCAACATATATAGTGATGTTCGATGGACGCTCGCCTGCTGCAAAAGGGGAGCCTCTCTCTTGCTTACTCGCCCTCGCCATCTCCTCACGTCTATTCATGGCTGTGTTGGCACGCGACTTACATTATGTACGTTAACCTATAGACGCCCTTGCATTTACGAAATTCCCGTGCTCCTGTGAAATGCTACAGCCACGCGCATGTGTGCGGCGTATATACATGTCGGGCATGGATCCGTCGATTAAATTTCATGAGGCAAAGATCAATGTCGAGTGTATCAATAATTGAAGCTGGCTTTCAAATGGCTCGACATTTAGTTTCAAAATTGGACGACGTTTGTATAAGCAATGGCGTGTCGTTTCAGAGAGAGAATAACTTTCTGCTGTCACCATCGGGGTGCATAACAACGGATAAAGCGGGCTCATTCAAATCCGTTTGACCTACATTTTTCATATTATTCACATAGTACACGTAACAACAAAAGGAATGAGGAATAGAAATTAGGCAGATGAGCGATATATTTTTATCCCCGACTTTCTGGTGGCAATAGCCGGCCGCCGACAAATTGCGCTCCATACGCGCGTGCCTTGTGTGTGTCCGCGTGCGGGAGACCTCTCTGCGGGGCGACTTTCTTCATTCGCAGCGGCAGCAGCAGCAGCAGCTCGCTCTTTAATAAGGCAACTCCTCTCCCATGCTGGCTTATTTTTCAACTTCCGGTCAAACGGGTCTCCGCTGATCTCTCTCCGCGGGCGCCTAACAGGGATGCTTTTGTGCCCACGAAGCACCTGGCACGCGCCGGCTCTCGCCCGAGACGTCTTTATGCAGCGCGCGCGCCCCCTCTTTCTTCTTCCTTCAGCCTCCGTCTCCTTCTTTTTCACGCTACCTTCTTTCCTCTGTCTCTCTCTCTCTCTCTCTCTCTCTCTCTCTCTCTCTCTCTCTCTCTCTCTCTCTCGTTCCGTTTGCCAGGTATAGGCGCGCGGCTAGGCGTATACACTGTGTACACGGGCACAATCATATCCTCGGCTTTTATGGACCCGCTTCTACCATCGTCCTGTTACGCTCGTTTATCTTTTTCAATTATGTCGCGCCGCCGCCGACTAACTATACGCTCGCACGCGCAGGGGAAAATGACTTTCCGTGAGCCCGCCCTCGCAGTTCTTAGGGATGCGCCCGGGTTCCCGCGGCTGCTGCACCGAATACAATAAAATTTACTGGTTTCTTAATGCTCCGCTGTGGCGTAAAACTTTACGAGCGGCTTTACAGGATTAGGGATTCAGTTGCTCTAGGTATACCAGCGTTCGCTGCCTATTGCTACGTAATTCATGACACTGATTGATCTTTTATACAGGGATATAACTGATGCAATAAACAGATTGATTATCGCACTCGCAGGTTCATTTTGTATTTTGAAATAAATCTGCCGTTGGATTTTTCAAAATTACCATTTCAGTTGAAGTGCGCGTTTGAAGTACTATCGATGAAATATTCCAATAATCCAGCAACGTGTTGGGGAATTTTGATTTTCGTGTACGACGACTGATTTAATGTGAATATTATCTGTAAAGCCGATTAGTCCTTTATTACATGCAGTCTTTTTTTGGTTTGACAATTAAATTACAATGCTTCGATCCCGCGACATTTTATTCAAATTCTCATTAACTGCAAATTCCAACGGTTCTCATTTTAATATTATATATTAATCGAGTGCATAGCGTATCTTTTTTCCTTCCTTTCTCCGTTCGTTCCACGCAACAGACTCCACAAAAAATGCAAAAAACACGCGCCACAAAGTAAAATAACGCTACAGCTCTTTCTCTCTGTGTACGGCCTGCGCCGCATCAGCCGCTGCTCGCGCTTATTCCGAGTGCACTTTAATAAATAAAGTAGCCATTCATAGCAAAGCAACTCGTATAGATATAGACACACTTACGCACATAATCCAGCCGAACGCAATCTCTCGACGACTCGTCCGCCGAAAGCGTATATAGTGAAGTGCATAACGAGCGCGTCGACGTCGCTGCCTCATATACTATTATATGTACATTGTATGTACACTCACACACACACATACACACCGACTCTTTCGCTCTCCCTCTTCTGGTTTTATGAAAAATGCCCCTCTCTCGCCGGCTCATTACGCGGCAGCTCACCGCCGCTGCTCGTTTTCACTTTATAGCTCCGCGAATCCCGTGGGAACCGAACGGAGGCGAAATCGCGCCAAAGAAACGGGCCGCTCGCTCGCTCGCTCGTTCTCTCTCTCTCTCTCTCTCTCTCTCTCTCTCTCTCTCTCTCTCTCTGACTCGCGGGCAACGGTTTTGGCGTTTTTTCGCGGGCCCCGCGTGATTTGTCACGTGGTGGGTGGCGGACGATTACGTTGCATTTGCAATTTCACGCGCGGTCTCTTCCCCTTCCCGAAGCATCAGGCCGGCCTTCGTTCCCCACTCTGCTGCGTGTTATACGTATCCGCTGCTACATGCGCTCCCGAGGCGAGAGACTACCACGCTTTAGCCCAATTTGCCGGCAACGATTCTCTCGACGTCTTCATTACCTTTGAAAAGGTCCCGATTCGCGTCCTCTCTCTCTCTCTCTCTCTCTCTCTCTCTCTCTCTCTCTCTCTTTCGCGCGCTGGATGCGGCCAATAAGAGTGAGTGCTACACATTGTTGTATACAGTTTGTTGCGTTTGAATTATACAGCGCTCCGCGGAGAACGAGATGGTGTCGATAAGCAGTTAATATCACTCGAGCGAGAGAGAATACTGCAGCAGTACAGGCGGCCAAGCGAAAGCTGACAAAACAAGCGTGAGACATTTCCGAGCTCAATTATTCAATTCTCCTGGCGGGATGGGGGGCTGATTTGTTAATCGTGGCCTTGCCTCCTCGCACTTGACACAGGAGAGGAGGGCGACGGCACGTAATGCGCTACAAAAAGAACTTATCCGTCTGTCCATCGCTCTATCTCGACATCCATCTGCCTATCTATTTATCTTCCTCGCTCGCGTACGTTTGCTCGCGCATCACACGTATAGCAGCGGCAGCGGCGTGTGTGTACTACTGCACATAACTCCAAATAGTCTACATCTACCCTCCGCGGCACTCCAGCCAAGATCTTACACAGACTTCCTTTCCCCACCCCCTTACTCTCTCTCTCTCTCTCTCTCCTTGGCGCCTGCTGTACTCCTCGCTTTCGACTTTCCGTGCGACTCGACACCCCACTTGGGCATGTGACGATATCCTCTCTCTCCTCTCTGCAGCCTATAACGCTTCGCTGCACCGCTGCTCTCTGATTCTATCTCCCGGGCTTGATGCTCTCTTTCTCGCATGAAGCCTCCGCAGTCTTGAGCGGCATCGGCTGATCCCCGCTGGCAGCAGCAGTCAAATTACTCCGAGTGTCGATCCAAGCTCTCTCCTCGCTCTGTACATTTGTACTGCACATATCCCGCGCCTTCGCTCTTGCACCCTTCGCGCGTATATACATGTATACACTTGGCGTCGCCTAAATGCAGCCGACTATACCTCGCTGAATCATACTTGAGATACCTTTACAGTAGCCTATATACACCGAGTAAGCCTCTCTCACTCGCTCTCGTATAGTCGTTCGAGGTATTATATGCGCGAGTGAAGGAGCTCGAGTGCCATTAATATTGCCATGTTGATTTATCGCCGCGCCCCGGCTTTGTGCGCGAACGCGCTGAAGAATAATACATATACGAAGGTGCTGCACTGGTGTACACATCTCTGTGTTCAGTGTGTAACAGAACTGCGCTCATGTATCGATGATAAATACTTTGCGCGGGTATTTGCTTTACATTGACGATGATTGTGTTATGTCTCGCACGAGCTGCTGCTGTCTCCTCTTGTCTTCTGACAAATTCGCGCGATCGATTATTCCCGAGGATAGAGTACAACACGTGAGACAGTCTTTCATGTACTATGGACAAACGTTACTATACTTTTAGTCATTCAAAATTAGATTGCTTTCGGTACTGCAGACAGCTATTCATTTTGGATGACTCCGTGAGCCAGCTGGAAATTGTCGCGTGTCCGATGAGCACTGCGCGCTGCTAGCTTTTATCGGTCGACAAGCGCTGTTCCAACGTTATTTGCGATTTCGTATGAATAAAGATGTGTACAGCATATATGCTCGTATCCACCAGCTGACGTAGTGATGATTCAATATTAGATTTACACCGTCCCGATCTGAGCGATCTTGTCTTTTATATTTAAAATTCTGTCGATCCGGCTTGTCCAGTCTAATTTGTCACATTCGAGCGAGCGTTGCCCGTTATGGATTGTACGGGCGCGATATCGTAACATATAAACTGATTTCGACTGTCGGTGTAATTCTATTTTAGAGTTCCTCTGCTAAAGCCGATTTCAGCAGCATCCATATAATCTATACACACATGATTCCTGGAATACCGAGATCGGGGGGGAATCAAAGTTACGGCTATCATTGAGCAGCTGATGTCAATTCATTACAAGTCCAATTTTTATAAACGTTATACTCATAATATAAATTCTGGAAAATTCAACTTTCAGCGGCGCTAAAAAGTCCAGCGATTTTCGGTGTGCGCTCGAGAACGAAACTCTGTACTGATATAGGCGATTTATTAAAAGCTCGCCTGTATAAATAGGCCTGGAAAAGAAGATTTTTTACGAATTGAATTTGCCCGCGCCTGCACATAGCACAGCCGAACATACACGCGCTGAAACGTAGGTCCAGTATATAGAGGCTCAAAGCGCAGCAGCCGTCAAGCACTACCGCTCGCTATTTCGTTTACAATCTCGTAAAGGCGTGTACGCTGGAAGAGAGAGAAAGAGACGTATATACGGGTACAGCAAAAGTAGATGTGTGTGCATTGCGCGGAAACTAGTATATAGCAGCAGTAGCGAGGAGAGAGAGAGAGAGAGGGACTGCGGATCATAGAGAGAATCCACACTTTGCGACCTACGCTGCTTGCGCACATGCTGCAACTGTGCAGCGAAAGAGATAACTCGCGCGAGCACACGGGCAAGAGAGTCGGTGACTTGTGCACGAGGAAGATAATGGTATAGTCCCACACGCGGGTGTATACCTGTGTAAGAGATGCGCGCACATGGAGCCCAAGAGATACAAGAAAGAGTGATAGAATAACGAGGATGCGAAGGAATTATGGCAGAATAAGATACGCGCGAACTACATCGAGTGACACACTGATCAAAGGTGAAATTCGCGTAGCCCGAAGGGGACTCGTGTTTGAATTACACCTTCGTGCCGCGCTGCCCCCTCCCTCACACTGCACAAAGAGCTAATAACGACTACTTTGTAGGGGAATTTTTTGCGCTCTGTTTGCGTGTCTTCGTTCTTTTATTTTGTAGAGAGGGAGATGCATGCAATGTGTAGCTATGGAGTAAGCTGTGGGCCACGGCGAAAGCAAAAAATACGATGCTCCGAGAAATTAGTCGGGGAGAAATAAGAGCAAAGTAGCCTTATTATTATACGGAGAGCCGTACGGCGCTGCACAGGATTAAGCTTGTGACTAAATCAACGGCAGCAGGATTCTTGCTTACATTCTCGCGCGCTATACCGCTATATCCGATTTTGAAGTTCAGTCTGTATCCCCCGAAGTAAAGCTACTGCCGAGCAGTCTGCCTTGATATTATTATACCTTCTCTCTCTCTCTCTCTCTCTCTCTCTCTCTCTCTCTCTCTCTCTCTCTCTCTCTCTCTCTCTCGTCTAAGCCTTATAGTATACGAAGTAAAACATTAATGGCCTTCTGCCTGCTCCCTCTCGAGAGTTTCTATTGCGTGTCTTGCCCATCGTAATCCAAGGCGAGCTTTGATTGCCTTGTTAATGCAGCCTGATGAATACGTGGTCGCGGTCTCTCTATCTCTGCGCTCCATTGTGCAGTTTTCCTCTCATCCAGCGCCATTGTCTTCAAACCCTAATGACTTCATCTTGAAAAATAAGGAATTTATCTCCGTCTCGCGTTCTTCCTCCATCCGTGAAAAGTAATTAAAGTCGCGTTTACGGCGGAAGAGCGCACTTTCAACGCTGTGTTTGTCTGTTGAGTACTTGCGCAGTTCGTCGGATGGTCCAAGTACTCACTTTCGGGACTATACCGCATAGTCTTTCAAAGTTATACCTCATGAATCGCTAATGAATTTTCAAAAAAAAAAAAAAAAAAATAAACAACTGAACGACCGAATGCTCGCGCTCAATTATCGGCTCTCGGTAATTCTCCGCAGCGATAGCCAAATATGGAGTACCATCAGAGACTTTGTTGCGCGTTTATACACGGTCCACTGCGGCTCTCGCTTCTTTTCAACAAACATAAATTTCTTCTCCGATTGGTACCCGAATTCGTCGCGTCCAGTGCCCAGCTGAGCGTGTCTCCATAAACTTAGTCGCGACGACCGCCGGTCGAAAAAAAAGTACAAGCTACGCGCACAAAAAAAGGAAAAGTCACCGCCTAGTAGTGCAGTATAGCGTTGTAGTGTGACACTGCAGCACGCAGGACTGCAGCTTGCCCTAATGCGCCTGCCGTCTGCAGCCATCTATATAACGTTCGCGGAGCCGTTCCTCTCTCTACTCTCTCTCTCTCTCTCTCTCTCTCTCTCTCTCTCTCTCTCTCTCTCTCTCTCTC
>CM053172.1:54815009-54884704 GCA_012977825.3 Pteromalus puparum
CTCTCTCTCTCTCTCTCTCTTCTCTCTCTCTCTCTCTCTCTCTCTCTCTCTCTAGGGGGACGCAGGGTGATAATTGCCGAGCCGTTAGTATCGCTGACGCCGTGTTGCTGCACGAATGCAAGCACATGACCCAATGTCTGGGAGCCGAGAGGGAGATCGTCTTAGAAAATATATACTCATGGTACGTGAAGATCCTGTTGAGCGATAATGATGTGTGTACCTATAGTGCAGTTCACGCTGCTCGTTTAAATTACACTTCTTTTCACGTGTGAAATAATTCCTTGCCTCGGTTTTTTTTTTACTTTGTTTACAGCTTCATTTTGCTCCTCGAGTCTCTCGTATATTTCTTATTGCTGCAGAGCTCGCGTGGAAAATGTCTCGAGAAAAGTCGCACCAACTGCTTCATTCTGGAGACACTCGTTACGCGCGATATTTTTCGAAGGAATGACGTGCACTCGCTGTGCGAAATACGCAGGTACACTCTGTCCGCGAAATATGCATAATTTAGGTCGAGCTGAATTTTCGGCTGCGAAATTCGCGTTAAAATTAAATGAAGGCACGTATAATAATAATTCCGGAATAATTTCGAAATCATCATATTGAAACTGGAATATAGAATATAGGGTCCACGACCAGAATGGTGTGTGTGTGTGTGTGTGTGTGTGTGTGTGTGTGTGTGTGTGTGTGTGTGTGTGTATATATATATATATATAACGCTCGTAATACAAGTCCTCTCTAGAGTGCTCTCTTACGTCAGATGGCCGAAGATCAAAAAGTGTTAATCAAGCTTTTTACTGCCACAAGGTCTAATTTTATCACTGCCAGTAGAGTCAGGGCACAGCTCGTTGCTTCGCGCGCGTTTCATCAGCTCTAGTCATTAATTTTTTATCTCCGCGCGACCATTTTTATGCGTGAATATAATAGCTCAATTAACGCGCGGAGCGTGCGATAAAGCGACTTTTTTAATAGCGCGTATCTGGGTATACGCATCGTTGAATCATTTAAAAATGAATTGCCTCTCGTATCCAAACGCGTTAATCAGTTGTTAAAAATCGATTCGAGCAGAAAGAAAAAAATCTAATGACAAGTCGGTGACGGGCGAGAGCACTACTTATACCGGAGGTAGCCTGATAGCGGTGCGAATCGAGGGGAAAGTACAAGAAAGAAAAGAAGAGTCAGCCGCGCAATAACTCGGAAAATACCGCGGGGCGATTTCGATCAGAGAACAAAACGGTATAAGCGGTGAGAGAAACGAGAGAGCGGGCGGTCGATAAAAAGCGAGAAACGAAAGTATAAAGCGCGGTCGCGCTGCAGAAAAGAGCCATACCCGTGTACGCGCGCAAAGAAAAGGACTCGGATATTATAGAGTAATTGGATGAAAAAGGCGTTCTATTGGCTTAGCGTATATATACAATACATACACAGAGAGAAAAAGCGGGGAGAGATCCGCGTATCCGCGAAATCAAACTGCAAGTTCGAAGCCAAACGCGACTGCATCAGAGCGTGCACCGAAGAAGGCGAGCGAGAGTAAGTACTTATGTACGAGAAATAAAGTCAGAGAGAGAGAGAGAGAGAGAGAGAGAGAGAGAGAGAGAGAGAGCAAGGAGATGTGGCGAATATAGAGACGCAGCGAGAAGAGAAAGAGCTCGCGACACGAGGCAGCGGCAGCCACAGGAGCAGAGCAGCAGCAGCACACGGTCAAGGAAGCGATCTCACGTCATACTTAACGAGGGGCCCCACTCGGTCGTGAGAGAAAGAGCGAGAGGAGCAGGAGAGAAAGAGAGAGGGAGGGAGAGAGAAAGAGTTGGCCTCTTATTCTTTACCCGGGTTATATACCCCCGTCAGCTCGTAGGCTCGATTCTCTGTTTATCTTTATCTCTTTTGGTTTGGTTTGTCGGCTCGCGGCTCGGCACTGTGATTACAGGGTACCTGGCACTCACCTCGGAACTCGGGTGGTCCACTGCCTTCCCTCCCTCCTCTCTCGCTCTCGTCCCTCCTCCTCCTCCTCCACCTCCTCCTCCTCCCCGGCCCTCGATCATTCTCAATCTTTCTCTTGCCGGCGCGGCGGCCGAGCGCGCCTGCGTGTGTGCGTGCTACGCGAACGAGTCGCACACGCACACACCTCGCCGGAGACCCCCGCGCTCGCTCGCTCGCTCGCTCTCTCCTCCCCGCGTATAACCTTCCGCGCACGCACACGGAGACGTGCGCCTTTATCTCCATCTGCCTCGGACTAACTACCTGCGGCTTATTAGCGATACAGTCGATGCGAAAAGCTTGTGCGGGCGCAAGAGAGACGGAGAGAGAGAGAGAGAGAGCGAAAGGCAGCTACAGGTATATAGGAAGCGCGCGCCCGCGCGAAAGGGAGACTGATGTGTTAATCAGGGAATCGGCCGGACACGCCGTGAGTTCGTGTACGCGTGCGCGCTCGTATCTATATAAAGATATTTGGAGAAAGCTCGTCACGGATGAGAGAGAGAGGCACTTGTCGCCGAGCAGGATCGCGAAAGGAGATCGTGGGAGTCGAGATGGACGAGCTGAGTTTATTGATGGATTGGATCCGAACGCGGCGCGCTGAGTGGCTTGTTGTGCCGTCGTGGCTTTTCGCCAAAAGGTTCGCCCGCGGCCTGCGCGCGTCCGTGTGCATTATGAGCGTTAATAAAATTCAAGCCTTATATGAGGAAATCTACGCAAATCGGTCACTTTTTGGGGTCGCGAAATGGCAAATTTTCAAAAAGCGAGCACACCTTTCTAACTTGGTTTATCTTGTTCATTATATCATAAAATGTACAAAAAGTCAATGGAACGTGAGAAAACTGCCTTGTGACACGGTTTTTTCGGCCCTTTAAATTTAACCAAAAATAGTCATTGTTCAATGGCATGCACTTAATTTCCGAAGGTGCAAACGGAAAATTCAGATTACTAGGATGAAAGAACGGTAAAAGAGCTTTAATTTTAAAAAAATGCGTTGAAAATGCTTGATTTGGTCAAAAGTTGTCTACAATTGAAAATATGGTGAAATCATGAAAATGTGAGGTTTTTTCGGAGTCAAAAAATTCGTACATTTTTTTGTGATTTTTCCATATTTTCAATTGTAGACAACTTTTGACCAAATCAAGCATTTTGCGCGTTTTTTTTTTTTTTTTTTAATTAAAGCTCTTTTACCGTTCATTCATCCAATGGCTATTTTTGGTTAAATTTAAAGGGCCGAAGAAACAGTATCACAAAGCAGTTTTCTCATGTTCCATTGACTTTATGTTCATTTTATAATATAAGGAACAAGCTAAACCAAGTTAGAAAGATGTGCTCGCTTTTTGAAAATTTGCCATTTCGCGACCCCAAAAAGTGACCGATTTGCGTAGATTTCCTCATATACGCGGGGACGAGCTGCCGCTAATAAATTGGCATTTATTGACGGCGAATCGGGAACGAGGCGTGCTCGATATTTCGAGGCTTTTATATAGTGTGCGTGGCGCGCGCGTGCACTTGCCGAATTTTCGATTCTGGGTGGTCGAGATGGCCGATAGCTTTCTCTCTCTTTCTCTCTCTCTCGCTCTCCCGTCGTCGATTTATTGTCTCGCTCGGGATTACTCTGTCGACGTGGCAGCTGACTCTGTTTATCAAGGTGTATATTATATGTACGAGAGCCTCGTATAATAATCGGCTGCTCTGGAGATTCGTCGCTCGTTTAGCCGCGAGAACGTGTACCGCGAAGAGAAAAGAATTATCGGGGATCGATTCGAAGCGAAGATTAAAAAACTTGCTGCACAGCTCTCGGCAGCAGAGCTCCCATCCTGGAATCGCAACTTTAAAATTAAATTTCCGCCAACGCGCAGCTGGGAATTTCTTTTTTAAACGCCAGTCAGCAGCTCTCGACGCATAACCGTAACTTCCGAATGCATCAAACTCGACTTACGAGCTCCTTTGTTCATCAATCAACACTCGCCACTTCGGCGCCTACTGTTCCACTTTATATCGAAGACTAAACATTCCCAGCGATCGCGTATATATACATAGCCGCACAGCTGTCGACGCGCGCGATGAGAACTCGCACTCTGCAAAAATAAAAGTGTATCAGCATCGACACACCGATTCGCCCCCCCCAAGAGGCTGACTTACTGTGTATGCATGAAAGCCTCGTTGTTGCTGCTTATACGGTTACACACACACGCGCGCACCTTCCGACGGTCTCAACGCATCTCTCGTTACCCCCGGCGAGGAGATGCAGCCGCACCTGTGGCCGAAAAGAAGCGAGAGAGAGAGAGAGAGAGAGAGACAGCCGAGTTCGGAGATCCCCCGTGAGCCGTCGCGCGTTCGCCACAATTCCATTACAACGAGCGAAACTGCGCGCGCGCTCGCCCGGCACAAGCGCCTCCGGGCCAACCTGAAACGATCTAATAAAAGCAAGAGCGAGAGAAGGATAGTGTGTAGAGAGAGAGAGACCGCTGCTGTTGCAGACAGGACTCTGTATATGCATGCAAGGCAGTAAAGCCGCGGCCGACGTTTTCGAGCTCTTGCGCCGTAACGGCTCGCTTATGCCTTATTTAAGTGCTGATCCACATAATTTCTCCATCACTGCAGTGAGATTTGCTATACACTGTGTGCCGCGAAAGAGAGAGAGAGAGAGAGAGAGTAAGGAGCTTCGCGAGCTGAGCATAACTTTTGCGATCTTTTTGAAAGAACTTGCATTTTTTATCAAAGTCTTAATTCTATCCAATTGCAATTCGGATATAATGCCTTCAACTTCTCTAAACAAGACATCCAATTAATTTTCTAATTATGTAGCCCGTAGCGCGCGCTGCATTGCGAGTTGATGATCGCGCGATTCGAAATCGAGTAGCTGCCGGCATCCCAAAAAAAGAAGCCGCAGGCCAATCGGGCGCCATCCGCAGCTCGTTGGAATAATACATAAACGAAGCGCGAGCAGCGATGAGCCCAGGCGATAATTGCGTTTCCACGTAAGGTGCCGAGCGGCGCTAAAAGTCGAGGAAAAAAAGTAAAAGTGGCACTGCCCGCGCCGTTGTCGCCCGCATGCCTATGGTGCGGAACCTAGACAGTGCCAAATTCCCGTGTGTGGTCGCGCGCGGCTTCCTCCTCATCCCCTTCGTTTCTCTCTCTCTCTCTCTCTCTCTCTCTCTCTCTCTCTCTCTCTCCCGAGGCCGATTTAAATATCAAAGGCGGCCTAGGGTCTGACCTATAGCACCAGTGAATCATGTTACCTGTGGCCCGTCGCCGCTTCCTTCGACCGTCTCTCATCCAGCTCTGTTATATGTGTGTGTGTGTGCGCGCGCGCTATATATAGATGCTCTCGCTCACTCCTGAGAGATTTACCAAACACAATTTCGTATAGCTCGCCGGCTTAGCTCGTGTTGACCGAGGCGCTAACATCGTCCTGGACAAAGGCGCGGATATCACTCGCTGCTGCAGTTTGCTTG
The DNA here is from genome assembly GCA_012977825.3 of Pteromalus puparum. Lineage (NCBI taxonomy): Eukaryota > Metazoa > Arthropoda > Insecta > Hymenoptera > Pteromalidae > Pteromalus > Pteromalus puparum. The sequence continues at coordinate 54,820,442 of CM053172.1, forward strand.
TGCTCTGCTCTGCTCCTGTGTATAGCCTCGGGCGACTGGATGCAGCAGAGGAGCTTGGAGATACAGCAAACTCAGGGCTGGATAGCGTTTTGAGCTCTGTGTAAAATATATGTACTCTGGGGAGAAAAAATTTTTTCGCCCACTCGCCGGAAAAATGTTTGCACTCGCTACTCGACCATCAGAATTCAACCTCGCGGTTTACCGCATTGTATGCACGTTGTTTTTGTTTGTCATTGGAGAGTCGCAATGTATACCAATGATGTTTCTATGGATATAGCAACTTTTTACTTTTCGTTGAAACAACTGTTTTCGTTGAAATTTTTGGATAATGGAATTGCGCAGGAGTATGCGACGTGAAAGATTTCGCGCGAGTGCGCCATGTTTGGAAAAAAAAACTTTTGATTGGAAGAGTTAAATTTATTGGTCGTTAGTCAGAAGCATTGTTTGGAAAAATGAACGAAAATGACACACCAGCCCGTAATTTCAATAACATAATCAGTGCTCTTTTTCCAAGCCTCGGTATAGTGTCCCGCAGCGAAGCGAGGCCTTCGTCGGCCAGCGAAAATCTTTTGACCAACACTGTACCTTATTTGCTGATAATGACGAGCCGATTGGTCGGACGAGGTGCTCTCTTTCGTGCGTCAAGCCGATGGCTATTTTAGTGGGTGGAAAATTATACGGCGGCGGCTCCTACAAATTCTAAGATGAGCAGCTCTTCGGTTAGGCACTATAATAATCATTTCGGCAGCAGCGGCGGCGGCGGGTCCGGCCCTCATCCCCGCGCGCGAGCAAAACACACACGGGGAGAGTCCGGCTCTCATTCTCTCTCTCTCTCTCTCTCTGCTCCACCCGACCGCAGCAGCGTTTACTATACTTCTATAAAGCCAACAGCCCAGTCGGAGAGAGCGCGGCGCTTGTCAACATATTTACCAGCTCGTTAACGCCCGTGCAGAGAGCGAGAGAGAGACTCAATCCCCCTCGGCCGGTCTGCCGCCGCATTCGTGTACTCGTTAGAGCTTCACAATCATCGGGTCGCGTCGATGCGCGCAGGATTTGCAATATCTATTTTGGAGAGCCGACGCAGCCGGCAACGGAATTCGGCCCGGAGATATTCCCAGTCCTGATGTATATATATTCCGCAGCGCTAGGGTGGTCCCACGGGTGGCGAAAATCGCGGCTCTCGTGTCCCAGCTCGCTCACACGTATTTCTATACACACAGAGACGCGCTCGATTAACGAGGAGACAGAACCGGCGACAAGTGCAAAAAGCTGGACCAGAGGTCGCAGCCACGCGAGCGGAGTCATGATTGCTGCCTCTATATACACCGGTGCGGGAGAGAAGTGCATTAGCTCCTTGTGATTCAAGTGTATCTTCGTGGAAATTACCGCGACACTCTGCATCTGCGGAGCGCACGTGTGCGGAGTCGGATTTGCCGCAGTGCAGCGCGCGATCAGGAGCGCGGTCGCGAATGAAGGACGGAGAGCGAGAGAAGAGAGAAAGAGCGAACGGTGGCTCTCGACCAATACTTTATCGACCTCCGTGCGCCACCGCAGAAGAGAGACCCTCCACGAGAGACTCGCTCGGTGATTTTTTACGTTTTACTTGCTTTTGATTGGCGGGGAGAGGGGGCTATAAAGGACCGCCGAAAAATAAGACTCTCCGCAGCCGGAGACTTCCTCCTCCTCCTCCTCCTCCTCCTCCTCTCCTCGGCAGATCGCATCACAGCACAGCGGAGCGAGCGAGAGAGCTGGTCGCGCGAGAAGGAGAGAGACGAAGAAAACGAGCGAGAGACGAAGTTTTGGCCTCGGCCACTCAGCCGAAAGCGAGGCAGAGAGGGTAGAGAAAAAGAAGGCCCAGGGTCTGACGAGAAGGCCCAAGTGCGAGAGAGGAGAGCGAGAGAGAGGGGGAGGGAGGGGGGGAGGGGAGTCAACCGCGCGCCTTGGAGCGGCCAGTGTGTAATTTTGCGCCGACTTAGGAAAACACGGCGGCCACCCGCGTGTCTTGCGAATGCATTTAAAAATAAAGGGGGAGCGCGACGAGCGAATGCGAAACAGAGTGGAGAGAGACGAAGAGAGAGAAAAAGAGCGAGCGCGCGGGCTTGAGGATCCTCTCGCGGCGTAGATCGTTATTCTTTATCTCCTCTCTTCTCTCCTCATGTCTTCATTTCGCCGATGACTTATGTAGAAGTTAGGCTCCCAATGCGGTCCTCCTGCTGCTTTTTTTTACGACTCTTGCCGCTCCTCTCCTCTCTGGCCTTTCTCTACCCTCCTTTTACTACTTCGCCGGAGTCCTCTCGGCGGCTCTCTCTCTCCCTTTCGAGGTATGAAAAAGCTCCTTATCGCGCGAAAAAATCTTCATTCCGTTCGCACGACTAGCATTCAAAGATAAAAGCCTCTCGCTGTTTCTCTGCGACTACTATATATAGGTATGCTCGCCCCTCCACCGCCACTTTCCTTCCCTCTCCCCCTTTATCCGAGCGCGCGCACGGCTGGCTTTGGTTTTCTTTTTACACGCGGCTCTCTCTCTCTCTCTCTCTCTCTCTCTCTCTCTCTCTCTCTCTCTCTGCTATCGCGCGACCAACTTGTCTCCCCGCAGATTGCGAGCATCTCGATATCGGAGCTGCGCAAGAGAAAGTAAGAGAAGAGGAATCTTACCGCGGGAGAGGGGCGAGAGAAAGAGATTACATTATCAGCAACGGAGTCGAGGAGAAATGTACCTATACAACTTCGCTCTCGGCCGCCGCTTCCTCCTTTTTTCAGAGGCTAATCTCGACTGTGCGATCTTATTATATTCAAAAAATTGTATAGTTGGGCCACGCGTTGTTTCTTCGCGGTGGGGCACGTGCGCGTTCTCCCCCTTGGATGTGTGTAACCGAGAGAATATGAAGATGTTATCCTATCGGGGTGTCTGGAGCTTCGAGAATTTTGAGATATATACTTACAGTCGAAGGAAAGAAACGAACTTTCTTGACACAGGGCGAAACTTCAATTGGGCAAACATTGTCGTAAATTCGTTGCGATCATGCCATAGCGAGAGACTAATCTAATAATTGCTCGTTGTACGTAACCTTCTTAAGAAAAAATAAATGATTCGCGTATTTTACTACGATGATATGAATATACCAGATCGCAGAATACTCAGCGTCAACGTTTAATGGCATATCTACATTGTAACAAATATATATTGTGCGTTCTAATATATAAATCAACTCCAGTGATTTATTCGGTTCTCCGAAGCGGCGAAAAATCTTATCAAACATAATTATCACACAGCGCCGGTAATCAATTTAGTGAATCGTTACTTTTTGCCAAAGTTGCCGCGAAATTTATCAATAACCGATAGTTATCGGCAAAGTCAGCTCCAGCTTGCACTATAGAACAGCCAAGCGCGCCGAATAAAGATATTTCGGATGCTTCAGCATTATTCGCGCGGCTTCATCAATCGCCTCTCATCTATGTAACGGACAGCGTAGCGTCTATTATACTCCAACACACGTACGCGCGCCCTCTTTTTTGGAATTCGCAGTATAGTGTTTTCCCATAAAAAGCCCCGACGCGAGCGATAAATTGAAACCTAAGCATTTTTTACAAGGGGCAATGCTCGAGCGAATATGCAACGGGCCGATCACTGCAGAGCGAAAGAGAGAGAAGAGAGAGAGAGAGAGAGAGAGAGAGAGAGAGAGGGAACGTCGGCGGCAGGGCTCTCTTGATACCGGAGAGCGCACCGCCAACGTGGGTGAGCTAATGGCGCTACCGGACCGCCGCCGCTGCAGCTAGCTGCAAACCCATTGTTGACGTCCTATGCATTCTTTAGGCAGGCACGTAAAAGACAAACGCGTCGCGCGTAGCGGCAGCCCTTCTCTTGCTCTGCTTCTCTCTGCTTCGTTCTCCTTTGCCGTGCGTGTGCAGTGTGTGTGCAGCCTGTGTGAGAAAGAGAGTCGCCTGATGGACTGCGTTGTGTATATATGCGTATATCGTATGCAATACAAACACAACGCATTGTGGAGCTTCGTCGTAGACTCGTAAAGCTACAGCTGCAGTTCGCGGAAAAATTGTCAAAAAGTTATGCTGCCAAAGGACTGCGCTCTTTATATTTTCATCCCCGCGCGAGTGCGCGCGCTCGTTGTAATAGAGTATATATAAGGACCGAGTCTCTTTCGCAACTCTCGAGAGCGAGATGTGTGTGTGTGTGTGTGTGCTTTTCACTGAATAATACGGGCCAGCTTTTTTATTGTCGCTGTACACTCTTTATAAGTCACCCGGGCCGGTAAAGTTTTCCAGCTGGATTTCGCTTCATTGAAAAAGTTTCTCCCTATGAGTCAAGGGCCTAGCTTGATTAGAAATTTTCCTGTGGCTTCTCGCGAATTTTCCCGAAAACTCGATCCTGCATATGCACTTTTGAAGCTTCGGTCACATCTTTGAAATGCGCGCGAGCCCCGGCGGCAGTGGACGTGACTCCGCTCCGAATCTCGTTGCCGAGGAAACTTTAAATATAATACACACTCGCTCTCGACTCGCAGCGTACAATGTCAAAGGTCCGTAAAAAGGTCAAACTTCCATTTCACTCGCTCGCTAATTATTTTTCCGAGAGCTTTGAATAATTTCGCGTCCGCATAAATATTTGTAACTTATACGCTCCCCTATAGAGCAGACTACACTAATAGGGCATACCTTGCGAGGAGAGGAATGCGAATAAAGCGCGCACGAGAGGAAGACGTCGCGAAACTAGTCGAAGCCGTAAATTTAATTGTATAAAACACGCAGGCGCGCAGAGTAAACGGCGCAAATTGATACGGCCCGTAAAGTGGCGGGAAAATAAAACGGAATTCATTTGACTGCTCGCGCTACACTGTGTGGCAACAAAGTCGTTTGTTTTAAGCCCCGCAAAGTCTCTTAAACTGACTCGAAATTATTTTCCCCGGGAATAGCTCGTCTTTCTTTCTCTCTCCATTGCGCGCGGATGATAGTTGGCAGCGCGGTGTGGGTTGTGCAGCCATAGCCTGGGATGATGGGCCACCGTGAGGGTAAAAAGCCACTACGAGTGGCGTGCTTTGCGGGCTGGAATCGCTAGGGCCTATGCCTAGTCAGTCGTCCCGGCCGCCTTGTGTCCCCGGCACTGGTCTTGTAAGTTTCTGGCGGCGCCCGGGTGGTCTAATATTTTAGGCGCCCCCTCGGCGGGGCGCAGTCAGTCGTACGTCGACCTGGGAATTAGTCCGCAAGACGACGTCACCCCATGGCAAGACTTTATACTCTCGAGAAGTGCCGGGCTTTCGGCGCCACACAAGACAGACACGTGTACGTCAATGTTGCGCGGCGGCCACGACCTTTCGTCAAGTGAGCGTCTGGCCTCGACGATCAAGTCTCCATCTCTTCGCCCGCGTTAATCTCGGAAGGGTGTGTTGGTTGGCTGGGGGGGGGGGGATTATCGGTTACTTTTCGGCATCGCGTACGTTTTAATCTACATTTTAAAAACATATGTAAATTTTATGATTCCAGGTTTACACAAGTGCGCGCCTCACACACGCTCGCGCGGGCAGCCGAAAGCAAAGGTAAGCAATTCATCCATCAAGATAATATTAATAACTTCAGACATGTTTCCAATCGAGCAGCCTGAAATGTCTCATCATAAGCGCAGTACAACAATATAACCGAAGCACTTTGCTCGCCAGCCTTGTTATACGCACATCAAGCTCGCAAGGACCGTCAAAAGCCGCGTCGGTCGTCGCCGCGATCTTTAAACATTATTAGCTGCGTCGTTAGGCGATACAAAGCGTGAGGCGACGGCGGGCCAGGGGCGAGAAACATGAGTCACGTCGAAACGCGTTGGCGGCGCACACGGGGCGCTATTACCGCAGTCGCTCGGCCCATATACATGCTTAGCGCTCGCCCGAGAGAGCAAACGAGCCAAGAGCGTCACTTGTAAAGTGTAGCACCTGTAGGAGTTCTCTATCTCGGCCTGAAAGTCAAGAGGAGGGGAGAAAAAGCGAGAAAGAGCGCCGGCACGCTCCGCGCTCGCCGCTACGAGTGCAGCTATACGTATCGGTGTACTCGAGGAAAATAGTAGCTCGCCTGTATACAACTTCGAGATAAACGTTTATCGCCCCAGCGCGCGCGCACACCGGCACCGCGAGGAGGACACGCGACGCACACATACACACACACACACGCAGAGTATAAACGTCACTATTTTCCTCGGCTCTTTCTCTCGCTGCTCGCGAGGGAAAACGCGTTATCAGGCCTATATATGCGCGCGCTGGCCTACAAGCACTCGAGCGCAGCTGTAAAAACGCCCCCTTATAACACACCTCTTCAACGTGTCTTATGACGATAAATTACTCGCTTTATGCGGCTGCTGCAGTCTCGCGTTGAGCCGGGCAATAATCGCGCGTTACTCCGTTTCAGTAATTTAACTCGCTGCATCGCATTATAAAATCTTTCGCGAAGCGTGTCGGGCCGCATCTTTGCGCTTTTACGCGCAGCGGTGCCACGTAATCGCCACCTCGACGGATTACTCGACGCCTTAATTCTATAAAATTCAATTTCGTGGGTGAAACGCGCCGTAGAGGCAGAAGCCGAGATGTCAGAGTCGAGTTGAGTATATTGTAAAGAATTTTTATTGTTTATACTGCGCAGGCAGCTTTAACGAGCCTCTCGAACCGGATGTGCGTGATGTAAACAAATTGAAAGATTTTGCTCGGTAGGATCTCGATGATGTTTTTATTGTGCCAAAAACTATTTCGGACGTTTGCCAATGCAGTATAATTTACAGGAGGCGCGTACACAGATTCAATCAGGGCAAACGGTCGTACTTCAAATTTGCATGAATGCGAACAAAGATAGCACGGCGCGCCAGAGCTTCAGGCCGTAATGAAAATGTATACCATGTTGGGACGTAACAGCTTGTCTGACATACGTATATTATTATATGACCGGACAGTCGCTGTGGTATATATAGCACCTGAAAATAAGAAAACTCTCCGCGAGGCAGATTAAGTTAAAAGCATAAAGCACCAGTAAATCCATGCACACGTGCCAGGTAATGACAGACATTATATGTACGGCAGCGCGAGCAGCTTTGCATTCTTCGGCCGCGCACATTTGCGGTGTTTCTATATACCTGTGTAGGTGTATCCAAATGGGGGATTCCATGTTGGAAATTGTCGAGCTGTTTTCAGGCAAATTGCTTATTTCTTTGTGCGACGAAGCTCCGTTAACGCGTTAACCTCTTTTGATTTTTCGCAGTAGGTGTATACTGTTTCAGTATATAGTTCGTCGGTTTTTTTACCTTGTAACCAGCTATATTTTCAAACTTCTTTATTCGTGCGCGGTCGAACATGCAAGATTCAATTTATAGTACTTGGTTGGTTATGACTGTGAGTTTGTAAGTTCACTAATGAATTGATAATGTATCAAAAAGTGGACAAAAATGGACTGTCTATCCCGATAACCGATAACAATTGAATATCAAGTACTTCAAAAGAGTCTCTTGAAAAGTTAATAATCAATAACGAAAAGAATACAGAAGTCAGTACAGTTATAACACGCACGCCCTGATGCATTCACGCAAATTCGCTATCGACGACTGCTCCCAGCATGGAACCTGCCGCATATACCCGCGCGCACCGGCTCTCGCGAATACCAAGACAGTAAAAACGACCGGGCAGGCAGGCGTGCTTTCGCATGCGCTCACGCAGCGCGTATATGCATACACGGTCGTCTGCACGTATACATCCCAGCACTTCACGTACACGACCGCACAGCGAAATGAAACGGGCGCGCGCGCGCGCGCGGGGTAAGAAACGGAGAAAGCAGCAACACGGTGGCCGCTTGTCCGATTAAAATGTTACTCGCCGCGGGCGGTCCTATCAAAGGCATCGAAGTACCAATCACACACGAAGCGCGTAGCTCGGCCGTTCGCGCGCTTAGTCGTCCGCTAATTCCACGTTATACGCGCCGTGTGCAAATTGTAAATCGACGGAGTTACTGCGCGTGCGCGCATACATTTTTTTCCCCCGCGAATCTCTGATTATTCGTCGGGCCATCGGCGAAATTTATCGCTATCGATCGGCTGCAAATGGCGTTTGCATCAGCAGCAAGCGACACGATTAATCGAATGAAGGAGCAACGATGGCCGTGGGTCGTACAAGGCTCGATTTGGCGAATAAGCTTCTTCGGGGCAATTTTCGGCCGACGACTGCACGACTGCTCGATGTCGATTTTGCGATCAGGACCGATGATTAACTTTTTCTGTATAATGCAGGTCGGCGGACTCGCGCTTTCTTAATTAGAGTCGGTGTGAAAATTCGATTCGTTCGTTTTGTTTGTTTCCTTGGAGTTCGTCCGGAGCTACTCGTGCGTTAATTAAGTGGGCTGTGTTGCGGCCGGGTGTCGCTTGATGGAATACACTCGCGGACGAAGGACGACGATGTTGCGGCAATTATAAAAAGCACATCCCTGCATTTGAAAGTAGGCCAAACACGATTTTCATTTTGGCGTAGTAATTCAACTGCATAGTTATTTTATAATATCGGGACTGTATCTATTATCTCTTAAATTTTTCGGTTCGAGTAAGCTTGCAGTTTTTGTAAAAAAGCAATTGTTTTTATACATTTATTTATAATAATGCCAAATTAGAGTTCGAACGATATTTAATAGAAGATTATGAGATTATAAAAATTTCGTTTTTGCCTAAAATCTGGCTTGATGCATCAGAACGTAAGGACTACTGCGCTAAATTGCGCATGATTCCTTCAATTAGCGCACCCGCTAAATAAATGCTGTACGCTTTGATGTAAAATCTACTCTCGACTTTTCTCCTTGTACAATGTACATATGATATTATAATCTATAAAAAAGCTCGCCAGGAAATCACGACCTTAATCCATTTACTCTCTGCGCGCAAATTGAAACATCGGGTATTCCGTCAAAGCTCCTTGGACGCAGTGCGCATTAGGTTAGATTAATTATAAGAGAAGAAAAAAGAATGATGCAAAAGAAAAATCCAGCGCTGTATCGATTTTCAGGCTAAAAAATAAGAAACGAAAAAGGCCGCCTCGTAATAATGTATTAGCGAGAAAAGCGAGTCTGTCTCTCGGCGAAAATGCGCGCAGATAAATTACTTCCTGCAGAGTGCAATTCCGCTCTTTCTCTCCATTTCTCTCTCCTCTTCTCTTGTCCACATCGATTTCCAGCCGTTCCAACCCCCTGCAGCACGTGCGTGCACACATCAGGCGCGACAGGCAAAACTGCCGGCGCTCTCGCGCCTGTCTATGTATTATAAATGCATTGCTATATTATAGGAGTAACGCATTTAATATAGTCCAACGCGCGAGTCCACGCCTGCGAGAGAGCCGGAGCTAGTAGTAGCGTCACTCGATTATACTGCATCGGTCAATACGCGACGTCGCTGCAGCAGCGTGGAGAGAGAGAGAGAGAGAGAGAGAGAGAGAGGGAGAGAGACTCAGCGAGCCCGGCGAAACAACGAGCCATTAATTTGCTTCCGCGTGCGCGTGTTTAGTCGTCGACGGGTAAATATCATCCCGCGGCCACCAGCTCGTCCACTGCTCGCTCGCCCTCTCTATACATATACCTACCGCGGCAAAATACGTACCTGATGCCCGTCGCTGGTACGGTTCCGCAGCCAGCTCCGGCCTTATGCGATCGATTCGAGAGAGCTGGCTTCGCTTCACCTGCATAACGACTCACGCTCCAGCATTTCAATCGGGAGTATAGAGGAGGTCTCTCTCTCTCTCTCTCTCTCTCTCTCTCTCTCTCTCTCTGCCCCGATCATCCCTGCTTCTCGAGCGTATGACGCCTCGTGTGCGCGAGCGAGTCGCTCTCGCCTCGGCTCTTCCATGTGACGTATGTGCGGGGATACAGGGGATGAACCATTGGTCAACGCCGTATTAATCTTGGCTGTGGTGTATAGCTGTGTCCACGAGAGACGGAGTCTTTTTCTTCGGACTTGGAGGTATCGGAAGTGCGCTAGGATTTATTATCGGCTATATAGACGAGGAATTTCTCGGTATAGATCGACTGGTTGGTAAGTGATATTGGGGTCGAGCTATGCTCACGCGCTTCTTTTGTGTTACTTTTTCCTCGACGCCTCGCGTATAATATACAGAGGCGACGAGTTGCTATAATTATGAAAGTTCGCTGAGCGATGGAAGATGTATTGAGAGTGCACAATTAGGGATGGTTTGTCGCGCGCTCGCGCTGGTCCAGCTGATCATTACCCAAGTGCGGGGAAAAAGTTGGCGATGAAAAATCGTTGTCGCCTCGCGGCTTCTTGGGAAAAATTAAAAAAAAAAAACGACGGCAGCTTTTGTGCAAAGTTTGCCCGGTATTTCATCATTGTGCCGGATAGTTTCTTTCAAAAAAAGGAAAAGATAAACAAAGGCCGAGTTTTTTAATATTGTTAGTCGCGCGGGAAATTGTCGGTTGGCGTATTTTTCACGCGCTCGTATACATCAGTAGAAATAGACGGACACGGCGAGGCGAATGATAAACCGCATTATCGTTTCGTTAAAAAGCTCGTACGTCACGATGAAATTATTCATTAATCAGGGGTTATCGAGTTACATCGGTTCCGTATGTGAATTAATTTTCATCCGCGCGTCGTGCTGTCATATAAATTCTAGGCTTTTCAAACATATTCTATTTGAAATTAGTGCTAACAATTGAATTTGAATTTGCGTTATTTAAAGGAATAAGCGCACTGATAAATTTAATAACTACGCTATTCACGCCCCGATGTGCATACTTGATTGCAAATTAGCATAAACGTAATTATACTATCTCGTCGTTCCACGTTACCCGATTATAATACTCGCAGGAGAGGGCGATACAATTACTGGACATTGACTTATTTGCCTGCGTTATGGAAAATCAAGAGATTTATGCCCGTCGCCGCTCTCGATGCTGCAAGGGAGGACACGAGAAATAAAAAAGACTCGCGTCCCCTTTGCGAGCGTTAATTCATTCATTTGTACGTGTAATTGATTAAAACTTCCCTCGTTGGCCTGCAGGTCAAACAAATCACGCCCCGAATCGTGGCATTCAATATCACTTTCGGTTTAATTATGAGTCCCGCGCTAATTACGAGCCTATACTTTCATATCCTCCCGGCGCAGGCTCTTAGCGATCTCGGCGGCGGGTGACACCTGCAGCTTCTCCTAATTGACGCCGAGTACGTGAGAAAAATAAATCGCCGTATTATTCAAAGGAAACCGGTAATATAGATCTCTCTCACTCTCGGGTAAAAAGAGAGTTAGCAAAAGGCGCTCTCGGGTTTCCGGAATATAGGCGAGCCAAAGAAAAGGGGGAAACTCGGTAATTCAGGCGTATGGCGACGAATACTAATTTACTACATTAATCTCTTTGCACTTCGTTATCTGTCGCCTTCTGCCCAGCAAGCAGTCGAGACCCAGAGACTTTTCCCGTCTTCTTTAGGGGACGCGCGTCCGCGATAAAAGAAAGACAGTGATTAAATATTTCAGTTGTAATTAAATTCTCGTTGTAATCTTCGTTGACTTCAAAGGGCCGTTGTGACCTATATTTACGCATCAATTCTGGCATTATTTTTTTTCATCCGATAAATCATTTAATGAATCTATATTTTACAAAGGTTTGTAATAAATGAACATAAATCATCATTTATTAATTATTTTTCATGCAGAACACACGATCCTTTATTTGGTCAGCAATATAATGCACGTGGGAATTTAATACTGTGAAATAACGTTAGTAATGAAGATTTCTATATTTTTTTATATCACTATTTTATATACTCGATCGGTGAAATTTATGTTTCCGTTCATGTAAATTTTACGTTTTATTTATAAAAAATCAATCACGAGTTGATATACACGAAAATAAAGCTCACGTATTGTACGAGTATTATCTATTTCAAGAAATGCAAAGCCCATATCTTACAGCCACATGCGCGCGCGCGTCGCACTCGTATAAGAAAGTAAAACAATGAAAAAGTTCCACTCGAGGCCCGCAACTTTAAGCGAATAACAACTGGAGCCGACTGAAGCGTTATGCAAACAAGTTGAAAAAATATTGTTAAAACTTGGAGGCTAAAAGAATCAGGGCACAAGTACGAGGGAGCGTTGCGCAACAATAGGGCGGGCACGAAACCCATGTAATTGCGCGCGTAAGTTCTTTAATGAGATTGAAGTACGATATGAATAAAGGCTGGGGGCAAAACTGAAAGCGGCTGCGCTAAAGAGAGGCAAAGGAAGAAAGCGAGAGAGGGAGAGTTCGCACGGATTTAATACGAAAGCGAGTCGAGAATATAGACGCGAGAGAGAGAGAGAGAGAGAGAGAGAGATAGAGAGAAAGAGGATCCGGTGAGACTGCGTCGGTGGGCGGCGAAGAGACCGCAACAGGACTGCAAGCCGACGTAGAAAGAGATGGGACGCGCGAACGAGGGAACTTCAACGCCGAAGAAAGGAGTGGCGCTCGACTAATTAACATAATTGGAATCACTTTTGCCCATAACCGGCGAGACGCGGCGACGGCGACGACAAGAAAGTCCCTCTCTCTCTCTCTCTCGCTCTCTCCGCCACTACTCCCCTTTCAGTTCTCCTTCTGTCCAAGCTGCTGCTGCTACCGCTGCTGCCGGGGCTGAAAAACTTTTTTGAGCAGTTACCATCGACTAATTTTTCCGCACGGCGGGGAAAACTTGCCCGCCACGAAAATATGCGCGCCGGCCAGTTGCAGAATCGCTGCAGTCGCGCGCGGCGAGTGCCATTTATGACGCGGGCTAAACTTCCCGCGACGCACCTCGCCGCCTTATTATCGCGAAAATTGATAGTTCGGGGGAAACTTTGAGAGCTTATACTCCTAGCTCCAAATTGCCGACTTTCTCCGAGATTATGAGATTTTTATCATTAGCTCCCTTTTATGTAACGGTTATCGTCTTAATTCGCGTGATTTTAATAAAAGTAGTGAAAATTGTCGGTGGTTTTTCAATGATGATGAATCTAGTTATTATTAACCTTGTGACGTACTATCGGTACTTCGACGTATCATGCGCGTCGTGTCGCAGCTTCTGTGTTTCGTCGCGTAGTGCCGAGCGGCTTGCACTGTATTGCGACTTGAGCGTGGCAAGAAGGGAGAGCAAATGGGGTCTTGATCGGACACCTATACAGGTGTATGAGAATAAATGATAGTATTATATTTAGTAAAAGGACTTACCTTGTAGTAGGTTGAGTATTCGTGGTGGCCAATATAGTCTACGATTTGGTATGCAGGAGTAGTCTTTATAATTGAATTGTATAACTGGAGTATGTAGTATAATTGAAGTATTTATTTAGTTCACTTATTTCTCTAGTACATGTACTTTCGCGTAGTACCACTGAATTGATTTGTAATAAAACACTGGTTATTATCTAAGAGTGCGCTTACTAGCGGCGCCAAGCTAATATAATATTTTTAACGTAGTAAACTATTATGACAACTGCTCTCGGCAGCAGGACCGCAACTATAAGATTCTACTTACAGACTGAGCGCGCTCGCTAGCCATCGATCCGCTTTTATTAACTTTGTATTTCCCTATTTGGGATGCTGAGTAATAAACTAGATAAATTTTGGCGTACTGTGAAAGATGTTTAGAGATCAAGCTACAGCGGCAGGTCGTAAAAGTGATAGCGCCGCAGCGGTACAAAGAAGCGATCTATAGCGCAACTCCTTATCCTAAACTATTAAGAGATCATAGTTCGTCGGTTGAAAATTGAATATAGGCCGGTGACTCTCGTACGACGTATTACGGAAGTCGTCGCACGTGTCAATGTCATTTACATGCGGAATCATTATTTTGAGGGATCGATGTGGGCGGCTTAATTAAGGGCTAGTGATTAAATTGTACAGGTGTTGTGTGAAATTTCTATAGGTGAAAATTGTAAAATTTCGCGGTATATTACAACCTGCTCTCGAACGCGCGCCAATAAGCAGGGGTAATTAACTAACCGCAACCGCATCAGACGCGCGTCCTTTGACGGTATACGGACCTTCGAATTTCTATTGCCTCGCAGCATCGTCGACGAGAAACGCTGCGCGCGCCCTTTACTTTGAGATTGCGCGGGACTGATTGGTATCGATGCACATATATTGCTATACGTCTCTGCATACACGCGCGGTGCTGCACTGTAATTTTGGTCTGATTTACTTTGAGGGCGTATAGTTTGGATTAGTATTGATACGGGCCGTGTTTACCGGGATGGCGATGTTGCACTGAGATGTCTGTATAAAATTGTGTGTATAACGTCGTTTATTCCGATGAAGCTAGATTATATATTGGGACGTGATAGATCGTCGGAGATATAGAAATATACTGCGTAGAATAGTGAAATAAAAAATTCTTTTTTAAAATTTGCCAATAAAGAAGTTATAATTTTACATTGTACAATATTCAGTTTATATTCTGGAATTACCTCGACTAGATTTACCTCCAAAACAGTCTTGCGCCATTTTTTACCTCATAAATAAATGTTAATACGCGAGGTGAAGGAAAAAAATACGGCAACTTGTTAAACTCTGAGTTACGATCTTCATCCTGACTACGGGCGAAGTTTTTATGTTCATCAATATAGACGAGTCGTGTTTACTATCGAGCATCGCTCGGGCATGTCAGCCATTAGCTTAGATAAAGTCTGAAGAGCAATATTTCTTTTTTAATGACGGTAATAATATGTTAATTGAGAGCGATATCGATACGATAAATATATTTTGAAAGTATAAATTACTTTTCGAAATTGTAATTCTACGAACGCACATAGTTAACATCGTCATCTATCCTGATATATGATATAAGTATCTCATAAAGCATTCCCGCGCGCATCCGGAGATAATAGAAATCTCATCTAAATTGAATCGCGATCAGACGCAAGTAGCAGAGGGTTTTACGCACAATCGTAAATCATCGGAAATGAGTCGGCAACGAAAGGCCACTAATCCCAAGAACAAACAACACCGCGATATAGCTCCCAGCTTACAGTTATCCTTATCATAAACAAGATTAAGCTTATCCTAGACAAATTGACGAGCCGCGTATGCATAAAAAATACGTCAAGCCGCGAGACACCGCGGTCATTGAAAAGTCATTGAATAAAGAGCCTAATAGCCGTGCGAGCCAGGGAGTGGCGGTATACACAGGCCTTCACACCCCGAGCGATAGAGGGGGTTTGTTGGTTCGTTGTCCGGCCGGGCTTTGGACTCGTAGCTCAACAGAGACTTTAAAGCGATAAACCCCGATTAGTTTGGTGAAGTGGTTTAGCGGGCCTTCAGGAATCGCCGTCATAAAACTGTCTCCGTCGTTTAGTTTGCACGCGAATCTCGGGGTTTTGGTTGAGCCGCCGGCACAGTAGTAGTGCGGTCACGGAGAGATGAGCTGGGGGGAAAGCGAAAGCTTTACGATATGCTCTCAACTTTTGTCTCCATAGACCTGTTGAGCTGAGAGACCACTCGAGAGTGTGAGGAGGGGTTGGGACAGCGATACGCGACGGCCCGCGTCAACGCTCGACACGGCATTTGCATTTTTACCGCTAGCGCAGCGAGCTATCGTGTTTAGTATCCCCGAAGAATACACCGCAGCAACCAACCCACCGACTCTCTACATACACACGCTGTTCCAGTTGGGTATAGCAGGTTCTATTCGCGTGTGGTACACGCGGGAGCGCGGAAAATAAAGCAGCTCGAAGCCCGGCTCGTGTTTTTGCACTTTCTTTTGCTCGAGGCTCTCGTCGTCGCCTCGTTTCTGCTGCCTCTTGTGTATGCGCCAGCCGAACATTTTTCCATATTATTTTAAGCGTTTGATCATTTGCATGAACGCCAAGTGATATGTTAATTTGAGTGACGGGAATATACTTGAAAACGGGGTTTCGGGGCGATTCGATCCGGGGTTTTTTTTTCTGCACGCGCGATATACGTACGCTATATACTGGGACGCACTGGCGGATGATAATGAAGATGTGCGCTGTCTCTCGTATAATATGCAAAGCTCCACGCGAACGTTGTCGTTCTTTAATTTTGCATTCATTGAAGAGGACGGCTTTTTTGTTTGTATTTTCGTCTGTGCTAAACTCATGCATTGTTGAGATACTGTCTAAAATCTTCGACTTCGAAATTATTCATCACACTTTATCCGGCTTCATTCGGGCTTGTCTATTAACCATATACATAATAAATCCAAGCAGTGGATATTTCCCTCATTAATATAGAATATGACGATGGTATACACATACGCTTGAAATTCGCATGTTAAGACGTTGTATTTTAGGATTTGAACGGGACTTACAGTTCGTTGAGTATTCATGGGGAAAATACTATTACGGGCTCGTTCATTTGCGAATTCATAATTCGTTCAGCGAGATTAATCGTTGATTAGAGTATTTCGCGCACCGCACAAATGAATAATCAATATTGACTTACACTTACTGGTAACGATTGCATCAGATGTTGAATTCGTCGATTAAGCGGATGATAAACTGAAAACGTTTAATAAAACTCGGTATCCTGACAAACGCATAGATGCATTTTTGAAAAATTGAAAGGCTTTCGCTGTAACGATTAATTCAATGATCAAAAACGCGAAGGTAAGCAAAACGATCACTCCAAAGCCTGCACTCGCGAAAAAGAAGTTCGAACGTTCGAATAAAAGTCGGCGAAAGAAAGAGAGAGAGAGAGAGAGAGAGAGAGAGAGAGAGGGGGGGATCAGAGAAAAAAAGAGTCGCATAAAAGGGGGGAGTTTCACTCCACACGGAATGTCGGCAAAGTTCCAGTGCGAAAGTGGGAAAGAGCTCTCGGATATTATTCGAGACAATCGTAGCACTTCTGCTAGGTGAGAGCTGCTGTATAGGGAATGGGATGGCGGGGGGAGGGGGCGAGAGAGCGGTACAGGGTCCCAAATGAACGCGCGCGACAATGCAGCAGCGCGCGAGCGGCGCCGTTTGATCGTAAACTTCGGATTTCCAAATCGATGCGGCGGCAGGGTCGATATGCGGGCCGACGAGAGAGAAACGAAAGAGCGGTGCAGCAGAAAGGGGTTGACGCTCGGGCTCCCTTTATTCTCCCGAAAAGTTCGCTCTCTCTCTTTCTCTCTTTCGCGAGCCCACCCCCAAGCGCAACCCACTCTCCCACGACGGTCATCGCTCGACTTCTTTCTTCTCTCTCTCTCTCTCTCTCTCTCTCTTAGCCTCTGGTTCTCTTTTGGTCTTGTTGGTCACGCAGCACAGCAGCAGCTTCTTCTATGCGAGGAGCTCGCGGACGTGGCAGTGACTAATTATTTAGGGTGCGCTCGCTCGCGATCTCTCCTCTTCTCTTCCTCTCACTCGCTCGCTCGTTCACCTCCTCACGTCTGTCTCTTTCTCTTTCTCTCCGCGCTGCAGGTTCTCTCCTTGCCGCGTACGGCCAAGTCGGTGTTTTTTCCTCCTTTATTTTTCCCCACGACTGCATTTCTGCGGAGAGAGAGAGAGAGAGAGAGAGAGAGAGAGCCAAATGAAACACTTATATGGACTTCGTCACCGCTTCGTTTCGTTCGCCGGGTTATACCGCTACGCAGCCATTGTTTTGCCACCGGTGTAGAGAAGAGCCGGCAGAAAGAGAGGCAAAGAGGCAGAGAAAGAGAGGAGTAGTGTAGTCCGGCTCGGCGCGCGCGCGCGCGGGGGCTATTAGCAATTCAAATTGGCGGCAATTTTTTGAGCGCATTTTTGACCTCCTGTATCGGCCTCCTCTTTGTGTCCTCGGACTCTCCGGCCGCTATTGCTACTGCTGCGCGCCGCCGCCGGGGACCGCGCGCCGAAACCTCCGTCCTTATTAAGCCCGCCCTCGCCGCTATGTGTGCATACCTATACATATACGCACTGTTCGCGAAGGACTCCCTCTTGGCTCGTTCTTTCGCTCTTGCAGTGGAGGGCCCCGCGATAATAATTGGTCGGCTACTGCCTTTTACTAGAGTTATTATCGGCGCGAGCGCGGCTCTGGAATTTTCTTCCTGGATGAAAAACTCGCGGCGCATATCGAGCTCTTCTCCTTATTCTTCTTCTTCCTCCTCTTCTTCTTCTTCTTCTTGTGCATCTGCTGTATGGGCAGAGCTATTATGCGCGAGATTTCTTGCGAACGCCGTATAGGAGAACTCTCGCGCGCATTGAGATTCTGTTAATGCGCGCGAGATGAAAATTCATTGCGGCTGCGCTGTGTATTATCGGAATTTCACGGATGCTTTGCTGCTCGCTTGCAGCTACGTGGAATGAAGAAACGTGCGCTTATCTCTGGCGCTGCTTTTCGCGTTATCGCCCTGATGTAAATTTAATGAGCCACGAGTCCTACGACGCGACCGGTTGATCAATTATTTGACATCGTAATAGGCTTGTCGACGAGCGCTCGTTCCAGAGAGCCTGGCACATAATAACGTCGGCCACTCGGGTGTGCATTTCCAATATTAATTATATTAATTAATAGAGACGGGTCAGTCAATCCGCTTAAGGATCAGCTTCGGTAGCGCATTTCCATGCATCGCGTGTTGTACGGAGCGTGCTATTGCTCTCGCGCGGATTTTCATATCATCACGATGAAATAAGATGTATACGCGTGCGGCAGCAATTAATAATTTATAGGCGATTTGCGATGTATTATTTTGTCAAGGGTCAGCGGTTTGAGTTTATAGAAAGACAAGATTTGCATCGATTCACGTATTGCAACTCAATTAGCTATTTTGCTTTATAATATGTAGTATGTCTACTTCTCGCGTTTGAGTGGCTATACGTTATTGAAACTTAGATTTAACTGCCTTACGTTTATTTGATATGTTTGAATTTTCTATTACTTACTTCTCTTCTACTATTTATCAATTTTGATCGATTTATTTTTGGTGTTAGATTATATACAATTTAAAACGGTTATTGCATGATATCTTTATCCTATATTGTTAAAAATCATATAAGTATAATATATTCAACAGAGCTTATACAGATCGTTTCTCATAACGATCTGTCGAAGTTAGTCAGGGAAAATATAATATGGCCAACATCGATATCCTATCGTTTGTTACTGTTCAGACATGCATTCATACAGCAATAATCTTGCACGATTCGCCATTCGACAGCTAAAATACGTTACCCATGCATAGCGGTAAAAACCATTATTATTCGACAGCAATTTCTAGAAATAACAAACGATTCGACAATCTCAAATAATTCTCGCGTCAGGTTGTGTCCCAGCCTGTCATCACGCTGCAGTCTTCTTATTATGCCAAGTCGGCGGTCAACAAAGTCGCACCGCAGCGGAATTAATTCGATCGGTGTCAGTGTTATCGGCAGTCGTCGAACAATCCTTAATTAAGTTAAGCCCTGCAGCAGCCCCCTGCAGCTGCACCCTTGGCTTGGCACCCCTCAAGCCGCAGCAGGGCCCGCTGGAGAAACTATCCTTGATTGCCTTGTTAAGCCAACAGGTTACCTAACCAGCGCCTCGCATCGATCTACACACTAGGTCTCGACTTGATAAGGGTTGCACCTCCCTGCCACTGACAGATTTATCGCAGTTCGATGTTGGACGTCCGAAGGAATTGAGCAGGTGTATACACTGCAGCTCTGATGCTGCGTTGCTGCACTAGCCTCAAACTCACGTAGACTTTTTTCCTTGGGCAGCTCTATCCTGTTTCTTTGTACGAGCTATAACCGCTACTTCCCATTTAGAAAGTGTCAATAAAACAAATACTGGGTCGGTTTGCGCGTGGAGGGACGAATTGCTAGAGAGTGACGCTGCGAAAAAAGAATTCCGGCTCTGCGCGGGGGCTTGTGATCGATGGAATACTCGAGAGTATTGAGAGAAAAGTGAAAAAGCCCCGGGGTTGCGCTAGAATTTATTATTTATCGCAGTGTGCCTTATTTTGCCGCGAGTGTTTGTTTCTATATTCCTAAACTTTTCATTATTTTATACGAAGACAAATGGCGGTGAAAAATTCAGCTAGCTTATTGCGAAGTACATAATTGAATTAATCAGCTACGGTAATTCAAGTACTGTCAGTAGTCGAGGACTCGTACGGTGAACGACTTATTGGTTCACATAACATATTGATTCTCCCGTGTATATGCGCTGGATTACATTGCGCAAGTTGCATAGATCGTGTACAGCATAATTTCAGTCAAACGCCTGAACTTAGGCCTAATTTGACACCCCTATATAGAGCATACAGTATAACAAGCTGAATCAGACGATTCTGTACGCATGTGTTAGCAAATATGAGCTGCGTTCGGGTAGTTTATTAATGAGGGGTAAACGATAGCTTGTAGCTTGGCCAATACAACCGTTAATCATTTAAAACTCTAAACGCGTCGGATTATCGGCGTTGGCGATCTTCTCGAAATAAATAATAGTTTAACGACGAGATAGGGATAGCTTTCTCGAAAGTTGTTTTAAACGAAAAGTTTCGTTGCTTACTTTCAAATCTTCTTACAAGCACACATGTTATATATTGTAGAAAAGTCTTCAGCTCCTCCGACGTACGTCAGTCGAGTTGTTATACTACTTACGAAGTTTTAGGGATCTCACTGCGCTGCAACGACATTTATGCTAGTTGGGTAACTTTGCCTGACATTCGGGAGGTTTTCCATTTAAATTCCCCGCGCTGATTCTAAACAAGTCGATGTAGATAAGGCGCGGATGATTATCAAAAGCTCTATCGGCGTCCTCTCGACAAAAAACAAAAGTCACGCGTAGATTCAGCTCGAAGTGCGCATCTGAAAAAGTAAAAACCATACTGCAGCAGCAGGTACAGAGCGAGTTGGAGGGGAAAGCTCTCGCAAGGGCGAGGCTGGCGAAGAAAGAATAAAATGAAAACGTGTAAGCATTCTAGAGGGTAAACGTATAGGAATAAGAGAGCTGTCGATGTAAATCTGTCCGGTGCGCTTGGCAGTTAAGCGTTCGGTGAGTTCGGAACGCTTTCCTTCCCCGCCGCCCGTCCTCCTCCGTCCAAATAACGTCTCGTGCTCTTGGTACGGCCGTAGAAGGAGGAGGAGGAGGAGGAGGAGGCGAAGGACGCGAGAGACAACGACAGCCGGACGACGCGCTCTAGACAGACGGAGAAAGGAGTGTAGAGAGGAGGAAAAGAGATAAAACGAGAGTTGAACTGCTTCGTTCCCTCCTCCGGGAAGCGGCGAAACGAGCGAGCGGGAGAGAGAGAGAGAAGGAGCTTTCCACGCCCGGGAGCTACACCTGCATAATGCAGCCAGCGTAGCTACTTTCCGAAATGAAAAATGGAGTAGCACCCGCGCACTGTAAGTTTCGACGTTATGTTGGCAGTCGGCGTTACTTATTTAACTTTAGTTGCCCGACGTCCCCCTCTCTCTCTCTCTCCCTCTTGCTTTGAGCGAGGCGACGGGCGCATGCCGACTTACTTCTCTCTTCGGGCTTGCCGAGAAGAGCCCGAGGAATGAAACGAAGACGGACACGGTGTGTACCGCTCTCCCTCTCTCTTCGCTACCTAGCGGAAATGCGAGAAGATGGAGAAAGGACGATGTAAATAGAATTACCCCTTCGCTTACTTACCCGAGCTTTTCTTCGGCTGTGTACTGCCGCTTCGGGCCCGACGACGATTTCAAAGCGCCTAGCTCCGGTCCTCCTTGTTTTGGCCCGGCTTAATTTTGGATTCTTTTTATTACTATTTCATCCAAGTCTCCGTGTACACGGCGCGGAATTAGCTAGAGAGTCTCTATATGACTTGCTCCCTGCCTGCGCGCTATTCAGGAGGATTCGCATCGTACGTCGGCTGGTTTTACGAATTTATGGCTTAGTTCTCTTTCAGGCTCGATTTTCTTACATTCCGCTCTGTATTTTCTAATCCAGCGAACGACCCAGACGTTCTCCTCGGAGGTCTAACCCCCCATAAGAGCTTTCCCTCAGCTTCCCTCGCCAGGGACTTGCAGCCAGCTGGCCAATCCATTAGCCCCCTCTATATTTTTGGCTCCCTCTATAATATCGTAGCCACCATCGTTTCTTCCGTGCATCATGCAGTCTTCTGGGATTTTCCGAAAACCAGATTTGATCAGAGCTGCTGCAATACGCTGCCGTTTAAAACTTACGAAATTGAATCGAACCTATACGTATTCGTTACGAACATCGATTGCGCCTAGGACAATGAAACAATGCGCCACTTTAATCGCAAAACTCCCAACAAATAATGCAGTCAGAGAGGAGAGTAACTCCCAGGGAAAGGCTCAAAAGAAAGCTACTAAAGTTTTTCTTGTCCGCGTCGGGCGCGCCGAGAACGAGAAGTCGGAATGTGCGATTCGAGGCATGGCTTTATCGCTTTCCTTTGTTACAGTTACTTTTATAGTCCGGCGAATCCTATCATAAAAAGCATAAGAACGTTTCGCATACGTACACACGGCGAGTCGCGCGCTACCCTCGGCATATACATTCCGAATATGACATCATCTCCGCGTCGTTCTACCCCGCATGGATAGGAACCCTCTCTCTCTGTGTCTGAGTCTGCTGCTGCTGCTGCTGCTGCTGCCGGCACGGAGTGAGCCATATAAAGAGGAGAGAGAAAAAAATGTCATCTCGTATATAGAAGCTATGCGGAAGAAAGAGTGCGAGGGGGGGGGGGGGAATCGATTTCGAGAGTTCTATATACCGCCGCTTTAGCGTAAAAAGAGGGAAGCCGGGCGTTCTCTCGCGAGCGTCTCACCCGATGGGAAAACGTTGTATTTCTCGGCGTAATACATCCCCGCGGCATGAACACAGACAATAGTCGTAAGCGCCCGAACGGCGGTGGCGGCCCACGCGGCTGCTACGTATATATATATACGTATAGGAAAGAGTATATGGAAGAGCAAACGCAGAAGTGGAGGGAGAGTGGAAAGGCGGAATCGAGTTGGACGTCGTAAAGAACGTTGGCGCCGAGGCGAAATCAGTTAAAGGGAGATGAATTATTTACCCCGTGGGAAGAATAAAGTAGCATCGGGAGCGAGAGCTACACGAGCCGGCGTAACTGCAGTATAGTCCGCGGCTCGCGGCTGGCCGAAAGCTTTCTATTGTGTACCCAAGCTTCTCTCTTTCTCTCTTTCTCTTCAAACGAGTCCCGCCTTTAGTTGTGATTGTTTTTCGTTTACTTCCACTGAGGCGCGTAACGCGCCCAAAGTTCACTTTTCTCCCTCACTTTATTTTTTTTCCAGCGCGGTATCGCTTACCCTAGCGTGATGAGGAGAGCTCCTAGTCGAGACAAATCTCTTAAAGTGAAACAGCTGCCGTTTATACAAACGAAGAGAGAGAGAGAGAGAGAGAGAGAGAGAGAGAGAGAGAGAGAGAGAGAGAGAGAGAGAGCTGGCGGAGTCTTCGGTGCGATGATGAGCTGCTGAAAGCTCTTTCACCGGGGGAGAGAGACGGAAATACTCCCCGGGTTTTCGATGTGTTTTCTCGACTCCAGAGTGTTATTTACAGTGGCGAATGATAATAGTGATTAATTAGGTTGACGACTCAAAATAACCCGGGATTTTACTTTTACGTGTGTATAAGGAAAACTTTTTCATTTTTAAAATATGTGCGCGCGTACCGCTCAAAAAACTTCTAAAAGCTTAATCTTGCTGAGTAACTTTTGTAAACCACTTTCAAGTTTTTCTTCCAGTCGAGGTATAAAAAAATATATATAGACATGCTTATATGTAGCTAAAAGCACAGTCGTGAAAGTTAAAATATGCAACTCGAGTATGAAAGGAAATTAATTACTCGATTGATCCCATGCGTGAAAAAAAATAGGAGAAAACAGGATTTGTTCACAGCTACCCCTAAAGTCTTATCTATTTTCGGCTACCACTTTTCTAAGAAAGGATGTCATAGTGAAAGAATTAAGCAGTGCAAATGAAAAATTCTAGAATAGTCTCAGACAGAGAAGTGAAACTGATATTTGAGATTCTTTCTTTAATCAAGTTGATTTTTCAGTTATTGATATCGAAAGACTGAAATTATTTTCTACAAATATTTAATGCATTAAGTTATATTTCGGGTTAGAAAAGAGGTATCAAGTCTTTTTTCAAATGTAGATTTTCCTTGATGAAAAGCTGTCTTATAGCTGTCTTTCCAGTTAAGCAGTGAATACTTTAAAGTGTACAATGCCTTTCTTGAAAAATTTGTGTGAAACATTTCTTTACTTTAACGCTTTGAGTATCGATACTTTGAACGCTAATTCCTTTCCAGAAAAAAGGTATGCGAATGCACTACAAGCAGAGCAGTCTCAGTTCCTGCTAAAGCTCGAGTGAGAATTAACTCGTTAAGTTCGGTTTATCACTCTAAAATTTTAAGAGAGATAATAGCGTAAGCTCGAGACCTCATGACGGTGATGCATCATGCGCGCAGAACAAGCTTCTCGAAGGTGGGCCAGCGGCGGCGCAGCGAGTAGCGAGTGAGTGTTATAAGGGTGCCTATTACCGGAGGCCGGACCCGATGATTGAAGGTCTTCTCCACCTGATCTCGGCGGTGGCGGCGGCGAGTGGCGTTTGTAAACTCTCTCGCGGCCGTGCGAAAAGAGGCGAGCACGGATACCGTTAACGAGGCCTTTCCTTTATATCTCCGCGCGTGCGCTCGCATCANGAATAGTCTCAGACAGAGAAGTGAAACTGATATTTGAGATTCTTTCTTTAATCAAGTTGATTTTTCAGTTATTGATATCGAAAGACTGAAATTATTTTCTACAAATATTTAATGCATTAAGTTATATTTCGGGTTAGAAAAGAGGTATCAAGTCTTTTTTCAAATGTAGATTTTCCTTGATGAAAAGCTGTCTTATAGCTGTCTTTCCAGTTAAGCAGTGAATACTTTAAAGTGTACAATGCCTTTCTTGAAAAATTTGTGTGAAACATTTCTTTACTTTAACGCTTTGAGTATCGATACTTTGAACGCTAATTCCTTTCCAGAAAAAAGGTATGCGAATGCACTACAAGCAGAGCAGTCTCAGTTCCTGCTAAAGCTCGAGTGAGAATTAACTCGTTAAGTTCGGTTTATCACTCTAAAATTTTAAGAGAGATAATAGCGTAAGCTCGAGACCTCATGACGGTGATGCATCATGCGCGCAGAACAAGCTTCTCGAAGGTGGGCCAGCGGCGGCGCAGCGAGTAGCGAGTGAGTGTTATAAGGGTGCCTATTACCGGAGGCCGGACCCGATGATTGAAGGTCTTCTCCACCTGATCTCGGCGGTGGCGGCGGCGAGTGGCGTTTGTAAACTCTCTCGCGGCCGTGCGAAAAGAGGCGAGCACGGATACCGTTAACGAGGCCTTTCCTTTATATCTCCGCGCGTGCGCTCGCATCAGCCCAGAATTCAATAATCTCTCTCTCTCTCTCTCTCTCTCTCTCTCTCTCTCTCTCTTTCTGCGGCTCATGCGAGAGCTCGCGGTCCTCTCCCACGGATGATGCTACTGGGCCAGAGAGCTGGCTCCTTTTTCGGACGGCGGATTCCCCGGGCTGAAAAAGCGGATTACTGCCTAAAAACCCCCGAGGGATCGGCCGTATTAATATGGATATCGCGCACTTGACTCCATCTAAGGATCTACCGCGCGCGTGCCAAAAACTCCGTGCGCACTCGCGGCAGCGTGAGAAGCGCACCTGGACTTTCGGACCTCTCGGCGCGCTGCTGCCGTTGCTGCTGACGCGCGTCTCGCCGCCGCCGCCGCGAAAGAGACAGAGAGAAAAGGCAACGCTCGAGAAGCGGTTTTTCAAGCGACCCTCCTAAACGGGCGAAGTCAAGGTTGCCTCTAAATGGTTATCCCCCGCGTGCAGTGTACGCGTGCACGAGCCAGAGAATAGCGTGCCGCCGTCGCCGCCGCCGCCGCGGACATACGCAGAGAAGGAGGAGAAGGAGAGGGAGGGGGGCTGGCCCAGATGATGCGAAACTCGCGGGATATATCTCGCCCGCCGCTGTAGCCCGCGTGTGTGGCTCCGGCTGTGGACGCTCTGGAATTCGGCCCGGCATTTCATTGCTTTATTATCGGTAATGGGGATTTTAAATTAGCGAATTAACGTGCGCCGGCCACCGCGGGCTCCTCGTGTTGTGCTTGAATTATTTTGGTCGATCCGCGCCGCGTGATGTTTCAGAATTGCGCGCGAGTTGCGGAAAAGGCTTGCGTGCTTTATGAGTGATCGTTGAAGAAACGTTTATCCTCGAGCGTTGCTGCTGCTGCTGCTACTGCTGCTGCTGTAGTCGGGCCGTTTTTAACTTTTTTTTTCCCACAGCAATGGAGCTTTTCAAATTTATTGCGCCGTTCTGTTGTCGGTTGGGAGATTGTTTTGTTTTTTCAAGCGCGGCTGCGCTAGATTATCCGTGTCGGAAATAGAAGTAACTTTGAAACTTGAAAAAAAGTTCACCGGGAAAAACCGACGATCCATTAATTGAAAAACTATAGGTGTTGTTTGCCGTCCACTAGAAATTTATAAAATTCTTCGAGAGTTTTCGTTTTGCGGGGGAAAATTGCTCACGTAAAAAATACGGAGTTCTATTTTAGAAATAGAACGGAGAGGGCATCGCGGCGTGCACGTTTCGAGCACGCTTCGAGCACGTATGGAAATACGCATAAAGCGCGAAGCGAGTAGCACCGAGTACACTTTTACGCAAGTGTCGAGGACTTTTACAAACAAGGTTTTGTATACCGCTTTTGTATTGTTATATGCCTACCCATTATCTCGAGTCTGCAGAATCAATTTTATTCTGCGCTCAGTAATGGCATTATCATATCAAGCTGGACTTGATGCGTATTGCAAAAGGTCTTCGGATTAATAAAGGGAATCTCTTATATCGATTGACGTAAAAGACGATTGTCCATTGAATTGCCAATCAGCCGTTATGATACGTACAAAGCAGGTTTTCTATACAACAATTCACGTCTGTTATAATACTTGAAGCTATACATATGGAAAAAGGGCAGGGTTGTGTATTCAGAAACATATTACCTACACTCGTCATTGTTTATCGTGCAATATACAAATAGATTTATATTTTACTCACCTGCTTTGAGCCTTATCACCGATTTTGCGAAGCTTGCTGTACATCTCGTATACGCGTATAATAAACGACGAGCAACAGCTGAGCTAAAGTATGGGAGAACACGATAGTGAAGCTGCTTCTTATGTGATATAACATATATTGTAATCTATCAAATGAAATGCTTGCGAAGAATTCTACGAAAAACTTTTTAGTTTGTTGGAGTTTCCACAACTGAAAAGAAAAATTAGAAATAAAAAATTGGATCAGCTCGCGAAATTTCATATCCTTATGTAATTCAGTTTTTCCGTCAAATTCCTCGTATATTACTTTCATCTATAATAAAAAGAATAAAATAACGTTAATATTTTCGCAAAATAAAGTATCACTTCACTTCCGCACTACTTGGGCTTCAATGTTAATGTAATAACTTTACGTAATAAACGTAGTTTCTCAAGGTTTTAATTACCCAGCTTGGAAAAAGTTCGATCAAATTACATTTATTTGCGTTCATAAAATTTTTCCTTACTCAAACGAAAATCGGCAATGAGCAGCTCATTAAAAATCCGATTGCTATTGTATAAAAACTGTCACCTTGCAAACATGGATTAAGTTACGCTCAGCCGACACCGAGGACTACGTTATTGCCGGCGCAAATTGATCAAACACGCGTTTGCCACCCGCGCGCGTGTAGATGCAATCGACGGGAGAATCCGCACAGGTTGCTCCTCTCTTCCCCATACACATTGTTCTATTACTCGCTCACATAAGCGAGCGAACGCTACCGCTGCCACTGCTCGCACGTCGAATTCCCAGATTAACGTAAACGCATCAATTATAGAAGCCGCGGCGCACACGCAGACGATGGCTCGTTCCGGCGTGTATACATATATATACGTATGCAAGCTCGTCCACGCCCCCCCCCGTACCCTCTCGAGGAGTTACGGAACTTGCGAGACGCGGAACATTGCTTTCGACTCCGCCCCAGACGCCCCTCGAGAGAGGCTTCCTATAAGAGAGCGAACGAGGCGAGCGACTCTTTAATTTCTGGAGCTTCTCCCTAGGCTCGCATTACCCAGGACTGCTGAGACTCTCGCTGCTCCGAGATCATTTTTGATATTAAATTACGGAAGAAATCTCGTTAGCGGACTATTGGGCTATATTCTGTTATTGCCGTGATTAGGGCGATACGAGCGTTGCTTGACGTCAAAGGGGACTAGCGTTCTATATAGAATATTCATGTGCTTTTCTGAATTCCAAAATACAACTTGTCGCGCTGAAGCATTTATTTTCATCTAAAAGCTCGAGGGAATAAGACAAGTATGAGGCAACGTCTAGTACGCCCTAAATTTCAAGAAGTGAAAATGTTTAACTGATTTTTGGAGTGAAAGATAATTTTCTTACGAGGGCAGTATTAACGAAGGTCATTGAATGAAAATGTTTGAAAGCAAGCATTATTATTGCAATCACTATTTTTTTTTTCAATTTAAAGACATGAAGAATATAAAATAAAATTAAAGTTCAAATCACTTTTAAATTTTCAAATGTAGTCGTTCTCTTTAATTATTTCGAGCATGAATTAATATACATAAAAAAGTATATTCTGCTAAACGATGCATCATATGAAACATCAGTTTTCAAACCCGCAAGTATTATTTAAATATGTTTTTCTATGCGCGACATCTATGTAAGTATTACCAAACTTACAGCATACTTTGGCATGGGATACGGGTGACATGTACAGTTCGTCGGTTTTACCAGCCGTTCTGGTACATACTGTATATAGGGTGGCTCTGGTGGTAACTTATCGACTGTTGATGATGCTAGTATAGAGAAGGTACATGCCTGTAGAGCCGAGGGATTATGTTTCGCACTTTATACCTTCTATGTGTAAATAGGTGACTCCTCAATATCAACGTTATCATTCATAGGAAATTAACATCATCGGGTATCCTGTTTGTTGTGTCAAATACTTGTATTAGTTATTCGATGACAACGCAGATGGACTACAAACGCTTATTAATTTGGCGTAAGATCTGCTTTTCAGTAGAGTAGGTCCCCATCTAAATGTGCGATGAATGTTCAAGTTTGTCATATGTATAATACGTAAATATGTGGAAAATTTTCTCATTAAAATGTTAATATTTTCAAATTTATTTTCTTCTACATTTAACTGCACAATACGGTTTCTCAAAATAACGATTTTATACATTTGTTCTACATACAACTTCACAAGTAATATGATACGTAAATTTTAATTACGAGTAATATCATAATATAATCCGCGCATTTTTTGCATCAGCAAAACCTTCGTAATTTTGGTATTATCCGTTAACTCAGCAATGACATACGACCGCAAAGAAAACTGTCCGAAAAAATAACTCTCGCATTATTCAAATTTTATATTCGATTATGCAAATTAATGTGAGTCGCATAAAAATGTCTGCCCCTTTCTGTTCCCTGGATTTTACGTCGCTAGCAAGTGATTTTTATGATTCTTCGGAAACAAAAGTCTGCTGCGGCGCCACGTTTCCCATTGCTTCTCCGGCTCAAGTGCGTATCCCTGCATTCCCTCAAAAATTCGATGTATTTATGCAGTGTAATACGTTACTTCTATCGTTGCTTACGTGCTATGGCACTTTTATTTCTCGCTGCGAAATTTAGCGATAATAATTAAATATATATATATATATATATATATATATATATATGTGAAACCATAGAAGTCTGATATCTTGGAGGCGGTTTAACGTTAACGTTCTAGTGGTATAAGAGGGAATAGAAGCTTTTGCTACGGCAATGTCATGCTAATGGCATGGTAACAGCTTCCGTGCTGGGATCTCGTCGCACTGGCCCGGACCAAGTGGCTTAACTGGATTCCATACATATTTTAACACTGGCGAAACCGTACAAGAAAATTGGTTTGCCTGATATGCATAACCGATTTTGCAAGTCTGCGCGCAGGTTTGTATGCGATCCGGGAGGTCCGACCGCGCGGTGGCTGTTGCTCTCCTCATCCCTTTCTTCTTACGTCAGAGGGAAACAAATCGACGCTCTCGAAATTAAGCTAAATATACGGCTTCGACACTCGAAACTGATGAATCACCCTGCAGCAGACCCGTAATTTAGCTTGCGACCTTTCCCAGCGCGTTAATTCTGCATTTGTATATAGCTGCACCCAAAAATTAGTTAAAAATGAGTTTTCTCTTTGCGAAAAAGGTCAAATAGTAGAAATCCTGTGCCGAGAAAGACGCAGTGCAGTGAGCACATTAAATTATCTATCGCGCAATTATTCATTTATGCTTATTACTCGTGATACACCGCGCGGATCTTGAATTATTACCGGCCTACCAGACTTTTAATTTAAAACGTGTATTACCATGCATATCGTAACGCACGGATCGACCGCCCGGATTCTTTTTAAATCCGCATATTTAGATTCGCCGCTTCTGGTGTTAGCAGATTTTGGTAGTTGGAAAACCTTTTATAAAATCCAATGAACAAGCATCAAGTTTTTAAACAAAATAAAATAAAAACCACGTGGATAAGGAAGTGTTTTCCGTACACACGGGGAAGAGCTACATTATAAGTATATCGATTAATCATATTTTTTTTGCTTCCAAACGTACGTAGCATAAGAATCGATAGCCCCGGGCGCGAAAATACATAATAACCTTAGTGGCCGTTCGGTCTAGAGCGGCTTTTTCGGCAATTCGTTCAAGTAGCGGATTGGCTCGCAAGGAGGCATATTTAATACATAAATCAAAATGCGGGAGGTCCCTGCCGCCGGCGCTATACTGCGTCTGCTCGTGGAGCGCTAGAGCTTTACACTATGTATGCAAATGTATACGTGCATGAAGGTAAGGTGTATATGTGTATATATAAGGCGAGCGAAGCGTGTATGTATGTATCTATGGTAACGCCATCTTGACCGTGCAGGATGGCGCTTCCGAAAGATGGTAGTGCGCTTTTTCCCCCCGCTATGTATATAAATCTTCTATCAATTTCAATAGGGCAAGTATCGACGTTGGGATTTTCGTTTAAAAATATTCCGCATTGTAGTTTCGAGGAAGTAGAATAAAGATTTTCACATGCGGCTTCCGTTCAGAGTCTCGCGGATTTCCGAGAAGAGAATGGAATGTGGTTTTGTTTTCGAAAATCTCTTAGTCCAATTCTGAGTGAATGCCAGGACGCTCTCAACCGCGAGCAATTACAAAACTGGCGGGACGATCTCTCAGATGCAGACATTCAGATAAAATTCCGCTTAATTAGACGAGCGAATCTTGGTAGCGCCCTCTTCGTCATTCGAGGCTGCTGCTGTACGCGCGCGGAAGAAGCTCGAAACACTCCGCTGGAAAGTGGAAGCAGATGACACGTTCGCCAGGAGTGCGCTGATAAGGAAATGTCTACCATAACACGCTTCGTGAAGATGCCCGCATTACGAAACACCAAGAAGCGGCAGCGCCAAGGCAATCGTCTTTACGACGCCGTGATACGGCCGTAAGCGCTTCTACGTACCGTGCATAACAAGAGACGTGAAGCCAACCCCTTCGACGATGCCGCACGCGGGGCGTAACAACTTTAATTGAATGTTATTTTGTCTCGCGCTTTCTTGCTTTGCGCGACGGTCCCCGAGCCAATCTTCTCCTGGCCGCGTGCGCGCTTGTACTGCCGATGACAACTGCGATACTGCGCGGTTTTTGCCTTTTGTTTACTGCAACTAATTGCAGACGTGCTGCAACGAGTAAAATGCTGAGATTTCAAGCTCCAGTAGTTTTTTTGTTTTATCAAAGCATTGCAGAAAGTTATATCCACGGCACGACGGTAGTAGTCATTCCGAAATAAAACCTACGAGCCGCAAGCGAGAATTGAATCGGCGCGACAATCGAATTACAAGAGTGTCGAAGTGCTTTTAAAAGCGAGCAATGCCTGCATAATCATTTAAAGCGCAACGTTGGTAATCCCCTGTACCGCAGCCTGTCAACTAAGCAATGGAAAACGCCGGGCGGGCCCGCTAGATGGGAGTCCAAAACAAATAGCTATTTCCATTTTTCATCAGCGCCCGAGCGCTTCTGGTATAATGGAGGCAGGAGAGTGAGAGAGAAAGGTAGCCGCGGGCTTTACGACGAGGGCGTGTTGTATAAAATCGCTCGCGACATTACCTCCAATATTCGCAAAACGGATTCTCTCTCTCTTGCGCGCGCGCTGCTGCTGCTGCTGCCGCCCCTCGGGCCGCGGTAATGAGGTGGTTTCGATTCCGGCCCCAGGGCAACTCGTTCCGCCGCCGCCGCCGCACGCGCTCTTATACTCTCGGTCTATCTTGCGCGAGGAGTAGCTGCTGCTCTGCTGCTATTGTAGTATGTAGAGGAGGTTGCGGCTAGCATGTAAATCCAACGTGTTCGAGGCACTTAAAACAAGATTCGACGAGAACGAGGGATGGAGGAAATTAGGTGTAACACTGCTTCGAGTGGTTGGCTTCGAGACACCGATGTTAGTATACTTTGCGGTAAAGATACACCTATAGTGAAACAATGAAATTCATCTTGTATCTATATTGTCAAAAGGATGACAAATAAAAATCTTGAATGAGGATAAGCCACGAACTCTTGAGAAAGTCAGGCCTTATACTCGCTAAATCCAATAAAAGATTGCCAAGCGACGACGAAATTAACAAAGAATCATCGCCGAACGAATAATAACCTTGCGAGGCAATAGAACGCGGCAGGAAAGTTGGGCGTGCGCCGCGGGGTTATCAGTTTTACGTCTCGCGCAGCTCATCGCTGTGGCGCTGGATCCCTGAAATATAAATCGTAAAGGCGTTGCGGCTCGTAATTTAAACTAGCGCAGTTTGGATAACTAGTTCCCTTGGTTGTTCGACGCCATCGTCCTCGTTGTCACAACCCCATCGACGCTCCGTTGTAAAACGATTCGCAGTAAACCGGCGAATGACTTTATTGCGCTTATTGGCCGCAAAGCCAGCAGAAGTACGGGCGTTAAAGCGACGACGCTCGCGCTGGTGGTGGTGGTGGTCGTCGTCGTCGTCGGGAGCTGATTGTATGTCTGCTTGGGCCAATATGCGGAATCAAGTTTCTGTGTGCATGTGGTGGCGAGTTATGGATATGACCACCGACGTTTGCGAACTTGGAGAGAATGTTTTTACGGTATTTGCTGAGGTGTAATGTTGTGTTTTGTTTGTTCGACCTTGAATCAATATCCGCGATTTTTTACATCATCAGCTTCTTTTTTTGCTAAGGAAGAAAACATTTGATTTTCTCAAAAGATACTTATATCGACAGACTTATGTCATGCAGTGTCGACAAAAACCTATTGTGCTAAAGTGTTTTCTCGGGTGACCATATAGAAAAAAATCGTTTCTTATGTAGCCATACAGTCGTCATAATTCGATATCTCATCCTCTCGAAACTTACAAACGAGGAAACCTCTTAGCGATTAAAGTCGTGTATCTATCGGGTTTGAGTTATATGGAGTTTCCACGATTGGTCATAAAAGACCAGTAAAACTTTCAAACTTGCTATGAGCTGAAGATCGCGATAACGTACATTAAAAAATTCCTGGCAACAGTGAGCGCTGTGTCGTGTACTATTTTCTCAACCTGTACTATAAGAAATATTTTTAATATCACATAGATATAGCTTTCGTACACCTACAAACTGAACAAAGTATCCTTGCACTGGAGATGACTGATGACTCCATAGATTCGATAGTTATACCTATAATTAGTTGCCGAAGCGCAATCCTACAAATAGCGCACATTAATTGAAATTCACTTTATTATCACGGATTTCTGGATGATTGCATTGGGCAAGAAGTCGAAGGAAAACTGAAAAGTTTACGTATCAATTGGAGTCTGAGCAAAGTCAATTTGTGAAATCGACTCCTGGCTCGCGGGGCCATCAGACGCAGTTAGCGGAATTATTTTCAGTAAGAAGATATAAATCCCTCTGAAATCTCTAAAAGTTATTAAATTTACTGCAACAAGTTCGACTTTGAAAAGTGTACGGACGATTTTCGTTTCGCAAAAGACGATTCGTACGATGAAATAACACAAGAATAAAACGGTCAATTTTCGGCCGGAATAAAAGCGAGTCTTATAAAGCACTTATCATATTTCAGGGAAGCTTCCGGCCAATAAAACGGACGTTTATTGGCGTACATCTTCCCGCGGAAAAAAGTAATTCAAGTTTTAGAGCTGCGCGAACGAAATCGCGAAGACTTGCGTCGTAGCTATCGAGACGTACAGAGTGCGGGTATTTCTTCGGCTGCCTATATGCGATTACAGTAGTGATTCCCCTCTGGCCTCCACATTGTCGCCTATACCCCCCGTTCCTCTCGCAACGAAGAGCCGGGGCGACTCGCCGAGAAGGCGCAAGTAGTATTTTCTCAGATTGAAAAGCTTTCGCGATGATATACGACTGGGGCATAGGCGGCGGCGTTGCAACCCTTCTGTGCTTTAATGGAATTAGTATTTAATAGTTTGCAGCGATGCCGCGGCGGCGGCCGGTTCCTACATACTGGCCCTTGCTCCGAAAAAAAGAAACTAACAAAGTGGATAAGCGCCTGGCAATATTTCACTTAATAGCTTTCTCATTCATCACGCGGCGAAAGCGAGGCGAGACAAAGTATTGCATGCATCGCGATTTACCGAAGAAGCGGTAAGACCCGGGAAACTTAAATGAATGGCTGTCTGTCGCTGTGTCGCTGGCAGTACGGCAGGCGAAAACAGATATAAGTAATTGACGCTTTCAGCCGAAGATTTTAAGTTATTAGCAGTGTTGCGCAGCCCTTCCAAATCCCTGTCTGTCGATTTTCGTTAGCGGAGGCCACTCGACTAATGTATACAGTATATAGCTGCGAGAACAAAGAAAATTGAATTGCTTTTCTCACGTTCGAAGGTCTTTATATAGGCCGAAAAGACGATTTGAAGTGAGGAGCTATGAGTGAAAAAATTCCAATCTCAAAAATCCGTCAGCCACTTCAATCCGACGATGCATCATATGTCCTTTCTCTCGCGTGTGGCGAACGGCCGGCGTTCGCACCCTATTGCCTCTAACATGAACGACTCAATTAAATGTGTACAAGGCGAGTGGGGTTGATAGAGCGCTCGGTCATAAATATGAATTATCCGCGGTAAATGCTCCCTCGAGAGAAAGAGAGAGAAAGCGAAACGGGAAGCGCTGCGTCCAAAGAGCTAGCTGCCGCCAAGGAACTTTTTTTTATCTTTTATCGATTTTTTTGTTATTCTGACCAGTCCTCCGCGTGATGTATCACCAGCCTTTTTAAATTATGACCGAATTTGAATACGAGCTGATCCACTCGGATTCAATGTTTAAGCGTCCTCTATACTGCTGTTAGTCGAGAGGAATATACCAATCTTCGAAAAAATTTGTCCGCACGCACATTGAATAAATTATGATCACGTGTGGTTAATTAGAATTAAGTACAGCACACAGTAAGTCTGTTTTTTGGAGAGCTGGAAATTGGCCGAATTCCGTCCTTTTTGCCTGCACCGCGCGGCCATTGCGGTAACGTATGCGCATGCACTCTCATTTACCGCTAATGGAAACAAATTATAATTAAGTGCTTTGCTGAGTTCGGCAGATTGCTGGTGACAGCGGCGCAGTTTCGCGAATGAAAGATGGCAAATGCTCGCGACGAATTCGTGTGCGATGACACTTTTTGGCTCGCCCTTTTTCAACCCGAAAACAATTCGAACAAAAAATCTACGCCTTAATATTGATCAAAAACTTTGAAAGACGAGTCGTAAAATCACGCTATACGAGCGTAATATACGAACAATGCTATCCAGTAAAATTCTTCGGTGACCTGAGCAGCACAGCAGCCGCCTCCACACACACACACACACACACACACACACACACACACACTATCCTTATAGTCGACTAAACTCTCCTACTCAGTTCCGGTATCCCGTTTCACTCTATAACAATAGTCAGTGCGGGCAGAAAGCTCGCTAACCAGTTTGTTTAAATACCTCGAGCCAGGCGGTCTCGGTAATATGTAGGCATAATAATCTAGCTCTCCACCACTCCGCCTACGTAGTTCCAGCAAACGTATACACGCTTCCTTCCGCGAACGCGTATATACTCGGCTCGCGCGAATAGAAGCAGCGACGCTTCTCTGTTCATCTCTTTGCGCGAGTGTGTGACTGCTTTCTCCCAGGAAGCGTGTGCTTTGCTAACGATGATAAACGAGCCGGCTCTAAGACGCCATATTTATGCTAATCTAGCCGCGCTCCGCCCTTATATGCCTCCCTTCTCCAGCCTCGCGTCAGCGTCCGATGTCTCTTTCACCCCAGCTCTCATACACGGCGCGCGATTCTCTCTTTCGCGCGTGGGCGTCTGTATATCACTTTCCGAGCGAGACCCTCGCGAGTTTCCCCGGTTCTCGGTATACAAAGTGCAATGTGGCCGCCACCGCGCGCGCAAAGTCGGAATCTACGCATGAGCATTTCTGCCGATAAGGGACTTTGTATATACTCTCTCTCTCTCTCTCTGTGTCCGGGTGTATAGGCGCATTGTGCGGCTTTAATTTAGGGCTTTGAATTGTGCAAATGTATTTATTGCGCTCCGGCTTTGTTTTGAGTGAAAGAATTTGATAAATTTATACACTGCTCACGCGAGCGCGACTCGCAAGGTTTTTTGCGCGGGGCTTGAATTGATATGAATTTTCATTTAGCATGTATGATGTGGCTCGATGAGGAAGTGCTTTGTATGCCAGAGATTGATAAATGTGCTTATATATACATTTGCTCGATTGTGAGGATGGAGAGAAGAGAATCCATCTCGGACAATGAGATTTTATTATTTTCAAGAGCTTAAAAAAAAAGCTTCAATAACTGTCTGCAAATGAAAGTCGCGCGTGTGTACGTTATAGATACACAGTTTCATAAAACTCGGCAACAACCAGCATACGCGTCCAATCTGGCGAGCGGGCACTTCGGCCCAGAAAAACTCCGCGATAATATATAAAAAGCGACGTCGAACGGACGATGTCTCGCATAATCCGGCAATAGTGTCCAGTCCGGAAGAGACTGCTTCCTCTCTCTCTCTCTCTCTCTCTCTCTCTCTCTCTCTTTCTTCTTCTGCTCCTCCTCGAAAACGCGACGATATTTAGCCGGAGCGACTGGAAATCGGCCGAGCTGCCATATGTGGCCTGGGGAGAGCCCTCTCCGCTCGCATTACAAATTTAATCTTACAAATGGATCCGAAAACTTGGAAACAATGGAATATATGAAATGCGGCTGCGTATATCACGCGAGTGCGCCGGCAATATTGTCAAGGCCGATTCTGCGAGCGCTTCTGGCTCGACGCGAGAGAGGGAAAGTCGTCGCGAGCGAGTATTAGTCTGCCTACGCATACTCTCGCCTTGAGAAAAGAGAAGAAGATGCAGCTCTCGTGTCGCGATACGCTTGCTGTCCTATTCCGTGCGGCTCGCGGAAAGTGTTGTGAAATCTGCTCGAGTGCTCGGGAATTTCTCCCGGCATTTTGTTTGGAACCGCCGCAAATATACGCGTACGACTGTTTTATGACGATGGACGTGGCTGACGCATATTTCGCGATAGTTTTTACGAGTTTACTTCGACCTCGAGCGCGCGCGAGTTTATAGCGATCTTTTGTGGTCGATAGAAGGTTCGGTCGAATTTTTAGATTCCCTTATGCTCGTTCCCCGTATGACTGAGTGCTACTTTTCTCGCTCGAGTCGCGGTAAAACGCGTCGTACACTTGAATTCGGTTTGCAATATACTTGATTATGGAAGTTTTGATCATTTAGTAAGAAATTACATTACGAAGAGTGAAATGCCTCAAAAGTAGTACTAATGAATTATGGTCAGACCAGGCGATTTTAAAACTGTATTCATAAGAAAGAAATCTCTATCAACTTGGTGCTTATTGGTTAGTTAAACAGACATAGATATCTCTAGGCGAGTAATGAATAGATGACGCCAAAACTCACGACGATACACCCCCAATGCTTCGTTCATTCATCATCCAGATCAACGACAGCTTTTCATTTGCAGTATGTTGTTAAGTGACACGTAGGGAAAAAGGGGGGTCGTCACCGCACACATGCACAGACACAACCCGAGAACAACAAGCTTGCAAAGCTGCGCGGCGCAGAGTCATCGGTCAAACCGATGAGTTCCCAATAATCACGGCGCGGCCGCGCTGAGCTTTGAAAAGTTTCATAAATTTCGTCACACTGCTCAGCCAAATGGCTTCCGGTCCAGCGGTCGGACATTGTCGATAACGGGGACGTCCTCGCATCTACCGCACACCGGGGGCGAATTCAATATCGCATTCGCGCCGCCAGCCAGCGCGGCTCTCGTCTCTCTCTCTCTCTCTCTCTCGCTCACACACACACACTCTTGTTCCGGCATTGTCCCTCGTATTGTTCCAAAAGTTTTCGACCGAGCTGCGCGCGAATTACCATATGAATTAAAGTAATGTGAAATACGGCTCGAGAAGAGAACAAATGTGAGTAGTCGGGCTTCCTCGAGGCCTTGATGCGAGAAGATCGAGGAAAATATTGGAAGAGTTTGTAAGAAGCATTCTCGTCGTTGTGTTATTCTGCATATCTCAAAATCGTACTTTTCTGATGCGTGTCCGTTTTCCGAAAAGATAATCTAATCAGACCGAGGTGTGTGGTATCAATTTCGGGATTTTTTAAAAACTGTTCATCATATTGACATCGCGACTATACGATCTGAAAAAATATTGAAAACTTGTTTCTCACGAATATTGCCTCGTATTTTTCTGTCCCAAAACTCGATTTTCACCCAGTTATGCAAACAACTTGCCGCAACTACAGTAATAACCTGTCCACGATAGGCGGAAGTCACATTTTACAGAAACATAAAAGAATCTATACGGAATAAAGCTTTTTTAGCAATAACAAACGATGCGCGCGCGAGCGCATGTGTATATATGTGGGTGAAAAATGCCACGAGTGGAAGCATATACTCCGCTCTTGCCAGCGCGCAGAGCCGGGGCTTCGATTTTTACATTCCGAACCGCAGAGCAGTATCAGTTCAGCGCCACACGCTAGACATGCGCTTCTGCACTTTCTGACTATCCAATCTAGATGGCAATAAATTCACATTAAACTATCTGCCCAAGAGCGATCGCGCGCTCGTGCTTGCACGCTTCGCACGGATTTCGCTCCCGACCACCCGCCGAGTGTTATAACCGCCCGCATGTCGACTTTGATTATATGCCGTAATTATTCCGTTTGTCGGGTATAAATCACTTTTTTCAAAAACCGAATTAAATCTGCAGCTATGAAAACCTAATATGTAACGGAAATTCAGAATTACCGCCGTTTACATTTGCGTTCTGTCTTCTTTGAAAAAAACCCTCACTCAGAGCAATGCGTAATGAAATGGTTCGCGGCTCGAATACAGCGAATTTAATCGAACCCTGTTGGGCGAAATTTCATCAACTAATGTTTCTACATCGCAGTTATGTGACTCAGAGCTCCTGCGTGTTTACCCACACCCATACTCAGCTGCTGATGCCGCTGCAAAATCGAAAATGAAAGTCGACCTATCCGCGCTTGCGCTTGTGGCGTAATTCATGAAACATTATTCATCGATAAAAAATCGATTTCCCGATAATAAATATTTTATTCGCAACACATAAAATCAGGTGTATACTCGCGCGCGGTCATTTTTCGTCGAGATCCGCGCATACGTGAAAACTCCGGTACAATAGCCGTGTATATACAGTCACAGCGCGCGCTAAAGTAGCAGCAACGCATTAATTTCTGGTAATTATCAGAGGTGTAATTCACCCGCGGAGGGTCCGGGGTTGCGTCCGGGCTCGGCCCGTCTCGTGTTAACACCGTTGTTATGCCCCATTATATTGTCCCGTACACCAGCGGCGGCCAACCTGCAGTTACATATACAGACAACGGTTTTCCCTCGTTTTCTCTCGCTCTTTCTCCGCTCGTAGTTGTTGGCGCGTACACGCGAAATGCAGGCAAAAATGCTAATAGTCATCTTGTGGCGCCGCATCTTGTTTCGCGACCTCGCGCCGCTTCGTTAACTCCTGCCTTATTCGATACGTTAGTGGGCCCTGATTCACGTGGATTTATAAGCGCTTGGCGACCGGAAAAAAATTGGAATTACTCCAGAATCTAATTTTTTTTTTCTTCTTGTAATGAATATTTTGTGAAATTGTGAACTATTTCCCACGCCGCATTCACTTGTTTAGCTCATCAATTATTTATGCTTATCATTGCGACTTACCATGCACCCTATATACAGATCTCTGTCCATATTCGCCGTTCGTTTAATCCAATCGGGTAGCGAAATCAAATCAGCAAGACGTCTCTTATAAAAGTACTTCGAAATTTACGACAAGCCGGTTCTCTCACGTGCCCTCTTTATTCCCGTCGTCTACGTTTCCCACAACACACGCACCGCTATCGCCTTCGAGCAAGTGCGCGCGTGTACACTCCCCGCGGCGCGCAAGTGCATCATCGCGCAAATATAAATTATATATATATGGCAATTAGTCTGCGGATAATGCCGAGATTAGAAAGTCTCCCTCATCCCGAATCGGAGATCGGTGCAGCGCGTGGTCTGCATATTGAGGGCGCGTAACGGGATAGCGGCCGGCGCGTGCAGGACGAATCGCCGCGAAAATTGATAAAACGTTATTTAATCCAAGAGCAGGAGAGGAAGAGAGAGAGTGGAGAAATAGAGCGAGGTTTTTGAAAGCGCGAGCGTGGCCGCAGATAAGAGTTACTAATTTATTTAAATGGACTTATCTTTCCGAAGCTCCCGATAGGAATGTAAATTGCTCGTCGCTGCCGTACGTCCCCCTGCGAGTCGCTCTTTACGAATCAACCGCACGCCGCCGTGGCTGCCTTGGCTAATGGTATGGGTAAGATAAAGATATTTTATTGCGAGCTGGTGGGACATATTTAAGTAGGGGTTGCGAGCGCGAGCGATCTCGGGGATTTTTTAGCCGGTCGCGCGCGTTCTGGAGACGTCGATTTTTCACGCGTATGGCGCGGTGTTCGATGCTTCGATGTGTGACTCGTTCCGATAGATTGAATTTTTTGGGTTGCAGGGCGATGTGTGAATTTTGACTCTGCATACACGCATATCGGACGCAGTGCCCTTTTACGACAATCGATTTCTTCAGCTCCGAAGATTCTCCTCTCGTAACTCATAGCGCATAAATACAGCCAGTCTAAGTTCCGTGCCCGGTGCTCAAAAGTCTGTCACGCTCACGGGCAGAAAAAGCGCGACAGCTCGCGCGCCTTTATATTTATGGAGTCGCGCGGGTGATTAAAGCTGCGGAAGAACTCTTCTCTCACTCGCTCGCTCTCCTCTGGCCGCGAGAGCGCAGCAGCTTGATTTACTGGGCGATATTTCGTCGACGTTGGCTGGCTGGGCGCGAGTTGTTCGTTCTCTTGCGTGTCGAGCGCCGGCAGCCGCGACAATGGCGCTGTCGCTTGACACTTCCTTTCGAATTATTGCAGCAACGAGAGCGAGAGAGAGGCTTTTCTATAGAGCCGTATCTCCTGCTGCCACTCCGCGAGAGCGAGTCTCTTTTTTATTATTAGCAAACTTGCGTTTTATTATGTGTGTACTGTACACACACATCGCCTATTTTCACGGCTCTTTTGTCGTCCGGTTCCTGTGCTGCTCCACTCGCGTATTATATGTTTGAAATTTTCATCGCGTGATTATTTATAGCGGCGTTGGTATGTCTACTCTTTGCTGGAACGGACAGCGGAAGCGAGCTTGTTCGCGGTGCAAGGTGCTTGCGCGAAATGCACCAACAAAGCAGATTACGTTTGATGCTAATCAGTTGAAATTTAATCCAGCCGTTATTATGGCGATTTACCGATTATTATTTTTTTTTTTTCACGTCATCTCTTTCAATGTACGAAGCATATGCATTCCGATCACACAAACACCTCGAACCCCAAAATAGAGCTAAGAGTATGTACGATTAAAATCAGATAAAAGAGCGATCGCCGCGAAAATTCGTCACGACACGAATCGCGTTTGCATTAGCAACGCCTCGTTGTCAGTTAAATCCAAGCCAGGGGATTATCGTGAGACCGATGTTAGCCGCTTGTTCGCAGTCGCAGTCACTTTTGCTAAGCAAGCTCTACTTTGTCCCCGAAGACCGAGACGAATCGCGTTTCGGGGTCGTTGCCGGAGCGCGTCGCTCCGCACTGCAGTTAACGCGTTCGCCTGCGCGTATTTTCGTCTTTATGTGTGCGACATTTGAGCGCGAAGTATGTCAGGAATTTTCCGAAGGGTCGTGTGTACATGAGAGTTTGAAAAAATCACATGTACACCATTGTCGCAATATGTGTCGATTTTTCCACAGATTTTTTGTTTGTATACACCCTTCCGAATCCAAAACACCGTTGATGTAGGTACTTGTCATCTCTTTTTCAAGCTTTGTGTAATTTTATTTCATCAAATTCGCTGCGAAACCTCAACAATCCCCGCAAATCTATAAGCCACGAGATCAATACCGAGCATCAAAATTCAAACCCGATATCAGTAAAAACACCCCCTAAAAAATCTGAAGCATCCATAAATTTCGAGCGTAAACTCGGCAAATTTACATTTGACGTTCCGTCTTAAATCACATCCCTTATCCGCGAGCAGGCAAACTTGTTTCAATAGATTCGGCATCGCGACATAGAGAAATCCATTAAAAAAAAAAAAAAAGAAGAAGCAGACGACTCCGACGTACGGTAGCGATTCCACTACGCTCACATCTATATCTCGATCAGGAGGGCGCGCGACAAGGGCGAGAACTCGTCCCGAGATCGGGACTTAATGTCTTGGAACGGACGCCATATTAGCATGTCCGCGTCCAATCGTCGCCCACGTGCCGGTCGCGCCGTAGCGAATCGTGCAGCCTGCCCTGCCGCGCGCGCTCTATGACATTGTCATTATTTCTCTGACAGGACAAGCATGCGCTCTAGCTCCGCGCTCGGTCTTTCTCCACTTCGAGAAATTCACCCTCCGCAGTGCCAAGTATATATGAATGTATAGCCGCGCCGCGCTAACGAGGGTGGGAAGCTGTGGAGAGGAAGAGAATATTGGAGAAGGTCAGCGTGGTGTTCACTTTGCTAAATAAAATGCTTAAATTTCATTAAAAATACTTTTAAAAAAATCTCGTTTCGATTATGTGACGAAAAGATAAGTAGCTATAGGGAGTAAGAAAAAGATGACGAGTGTCAATAGATGAGAACGAGGACGAAGAAAGAGAGATAAAAGCGTAAAAATTAGGGTGAGCGAAAGCTTTTTTTCAGAGCAGAGAAGATGAAGAAAACGAAGAAGGAGAGGAAGCTCGTGTGGGGCTCGTGATTGTTAAGGGATACCACTACCACCGGGTGCTTCATGTTATTTATCTTTATGGACCTCGGGCAGAGGGTAAGTACACTTATTCGACCGGGGGGGGCGAACTTAAGCCGTCGTGGGCGCGGTAAGAGATTGTTTGTCGTATTGGCTGCGGTTCCGCAGCAGCTCCCGAGGCTTACGTATTATCCGTTTAAGGGCCGCAAAAGTAAGAGGGGGGGTACAGGGCTTCGCGGTGAGCGTGATTTCACTTATACGAAGCGCTCGATAACATCAACGCCGCAACTGATCTGCCCTAATGAATTACTCTCTCACTTACAGTCAGATACCGCTTGATAATTAATTTTTGATTCGCAAAGTAATGCATGCATTGCTATTGATATAATTATGTTCGCGTAAAAGTTTGCGATGCATTTCAACCAAATTCAAAACCATTTTATTTTCTGCCACACCGAACTGAAGTAGGCCTACAGATTGGACTCGAAAAGCCTCGACGAAAAGTTATGGGAAAACTTGCTGGAATAGAAAAATTGATAAAATTCAAATCAGCCTGTCACATAGCGATAAAAATAACTTCATGATTTACAGTATAGGTACCCGAGCCTTATCTCGGCTTATAGGGCCTCAAAAATGCGCCTCTTTACTTATCAATATAAAAGCTAATGGCCTAAACCGTACAAAGAGTTGGCAGGATTCTGAGGCTCGCGGCAGGGGGTTGGGAGCGCTCGGGTGACGATATTCTTAATACATATATATATATATATACATATATCTGCAGTCGCGGAAGGGACAAGCGAGACAGAGAGAGAGGCTAGTATGCCTATATACAGAAGTCCACGACGGCCGCAGAAATTAATCTGTTGGCTCGTAATCGGCTTTCGGTGATTTACCGCCGATCGTCCGCAAGAAGGATAGAAGATGTCCACCGCAAACGGGAAAAGAAGTATCGAACGCACGGATGAATCAATCCGGGCCTCTTGCGGAAAGTTTTATCGGCGCGCGACCATACTGCCGGCTGGCATCAAATTAGAGTTGTGTGCGCGAGAGCTGAGCATCTTCTCGTGGCTCATTTATTGTTTCGTGCGTAAGGAAAGAGCCGGAAGTTGACGGCTATAATGGCCAGAGTTCGGAAAGTGCTTGTGCGAGCGAAAGCAAAGTTTTGGTATTGCTTCGATTACTTTTTTGCCGAGGTCTTTTTTGCCGTGACTATCGAGTTGACTGATGAATATTCATAAGAGTGTTAATTCGTGAACTTTATATGCAACGTTGAAGTAGCAGTAAGATGATGGTGCCAGTTTGTGGAAAGGAATTGTTCAATGACCAAGATTTACTTTTAAGATTTGAAATTTGAATTTCATTTATTAATAACAACAGTTTTAAATACGTACATTACAATTATTATGAGATATATACAGGTGCAGTATTTACATGGATGCAATATAACAATGTTTATATATATTAACTATATCGTAGATATTAACAATTCAATGTGATAATAAATAATTTTTTCAACGAAACAGAATAAAAATTTGCCTTAGGTGTTAGTCATGACTTTTGAAGAGGTGCTTATAGATATTTAATATCATACAATATACTTTTTCTATGACTATCGTGTACGTCGTAAGGTTTCGCTATAACGTTTACACAT
Source organism: Pteromalus puparum (assembly GCA_012977825.3). Lineage (NCBI taxonomy): Eukaryota > Metazoa > Arthropoda > Insecta > Hymenoptera > Pteromalidae > Pteromalus > Pteromalus puparum. The sequence continues at coordinate 54,865,439 of CM053172.1, forward strand.
TGTTTAAGTGCTTGAAAATATTTGCCTTGACATCGAGTGTTATTGACACGTGCAAAAAGCCATGTGTACAAGAATACAATACGTCGATCGAAATTATTTACAGGACAAATCATTCAACGCAAGAAAGCCGTAAATCCCGGCAACAATTCATATCGCCAACATTAAAACTCCGCCGAAGACGCGTCGCTCGTTTCAATTCGCAAAAGATTCCGCGGCAAACGAGCTCAGAGGTGAAATCTGCGCGGCACAATTTCGCTCTCAGCATTAATGCAAATAATAAACCTTATTGCGCCGGTGCACAAGTAGGCAGCATTAGCCCTACTCCCACCGAGAAAGACAGATCGAGTGCGTCTCTCCGTGCACAGCCAGCAGAGCATCGGCTATTTAAAACTCGGCGACTCGTGCGCCACCGCCACTGCCGTGCCGTCTGATTCAGTGTTTGAAGTTAAATGGAGTGTAAATGGCAGATAACAAACCAGCACTGTTTCCGATTACGGCATTCATTGTTTCCTACCATTATGCGCGCTCCGACGGTTCGCCGCGGCTCCCGGTTATGGTTTACGATCTATTTATTGCCACCGCGAGCGTGCGATCCGACGGTTTACACCGTGTCGCCGGCCTATCCGCCCTCCCACGCTTAGTCCGACGACTGCCCCCTCCTCCTACCCTCTCCTGTACGAGGGTCGAGCCGACCTGTACGTGCCGACGTTTCGGGTTATACATCGTCCTTTGATACGTGTTCTGTTATTGTTGCTGCTGCTGGACTAGTTTGCGGTATGCCGCTCGACTGTTTTATCGCTCGCCGAGAAAGAGGAGCCACGCGCGAAACGATTGATTTTCGCGCTTTGGTATTCCTTAACGAAAAAATACATTTACAAGTTGGAAAGTGGCGTGCAGCGGTGTTTGTGAAAGATACGAGCGTAGAAGACTCATTAAAACTTTAAAATTACCCGAATAAACACTTACAAGTTGTTCGACGAGCGTAGTATATTTTTAAAAGCTGTTACAAGCGTTAAATCTATTTTCTTAAATGTAGGATATCACCATTAGCGGATTCCTCGTAATTTTTTGCGACGAAAATTCAAGCCGTCGCGTTGAATTTTCATACTAGGTATGTACATATAAGTTTTGATCGCATTTCTTACACCTAATATTGACTAGACGGGATAGCCCTTTTGCAAAGGGTCCATTTGTCTTAATTATAATATACTCCGAAGATACAATTTTCCTTGTCTACATTTTGAACGCCGAGAAACGGGTTGAAATAAAGGAATAATCACAACGAGAAACGTTTCCCAGTGTAAAAAAATATCCGAGTGCGCGTGATTTAACCAAAACGAAGTTAACCATCCTGATCTACGCCTTATGGAATCGAATCAATTACCGAAGCCCTGCTCGAACTGCCCGAGCTGCTCGAAGCAGGCGGGCTGCTGCTTTCTGCGTCACTTGCCATGCAGGAGGGTTGCAGCGGCCGAGCGCCTCTTGATCTCCACCTGATCAACCACCGCATCGCTCTCCTTGTCCTGGTGGGCGGTCATGTGTCTCGTCAGATGATGTCTCTCGCGGAAGCTCTCATCGCAGACGGGACAGCGGAGCTTCTCCTCGCGACGTCGTCGGGCCGCCTCGCCGGCGCTCTCGTTCTTGTGGTGCGAGCGCATGTGGTAGACGAGGTCGGAGGTCATGCGAAACGACAGGTTGCACTTGGCGCAGACGTTCTGCGCGGGCAGGGCCAGTGCGGCGAAGGACGGCGGCAGCAGACCGGCGGCCAGGAAGCGAGGCTGTCGCGCGAGGGCGTCACCGATAGGCGGGAACACCGCGGACAGCGGGTTGTACGGCAGATTTGGATAGACAGCTGACGGGAGCTCCGGCCGAAAGTTGGTACTGCCGCTGCTACTGCCCGCTGGCGTCTTGGGGCTGGGAACCTTTGGCGGTGGTTGGGACGACGCGACCAGTTGCTGGCTCAGCTTGAGGTTGTCGAGGAGAGCGCTCTGCTGGGATTCGGGGGACATTAGGAAGGGGTAGGGCATCTTTCCGGGGAAGCCCGCGGTGTATTTGGGATTGAAAGGACTCGTTGCGCTGCCGGTGTTCGACGGGGGTGCGATCGGCGGGCTGAGACTGTTCTTATAGGTCACCACGTCCGGCGAGATCGAAGATCTGGGCGATCCGGTTCCCTCCTCGAAGTTCACGCTGCTCGAGCTGGGACTGACTCCTATGAGGGTACTTCTCTGAACAGCCAAGTTGACCTTGGTGAACGCACTCCGGGAATCCCCGTGCAGTCTGTCGGGGCAGGAGATGCTGTCGCAGTTGCTCTTTCCACGGGGTCCCGGTAAGCCCAGCACCTGGTCGATGGGACGTTCGCTGCTGTTCTCATCGGCGAAAATTTTCCGGGTCGGCAGAGTCCGCTGAAATATACCAGGCGGACTGGGACTCTTCTGAACGCGCAACGAGCCCGCGTACAGGTGCGCAGGTGGTTCCGGGGATAGGTCTGCCGAGGTCGGGGTCAGCCTTCGCTTGGGTGATATGTAGGGCGGCAGAGCAGCCTGGAGATCCTCCGCACGTCTGATCTTGTACTTGGACGCCTCGAGGCTCTCGAAGTGCTTGATCGTCATGTTCTGGGGTATTCGATCGTTCTGCTCGTACTCACGCGAGTCGTCGTTGTAGTCTTCGGTGACGATCGGCTCCTGATGCCTGCTCACCTCGTTCATCAAGCGGCTGGTGCAGAACTGCAGGTTCACGAGCTTTTCCGTCTGGCGCTTGATTAGCTTCTCGTCGGGTGCTACGAGAAACGCGACGTCGAACGAGCGCTTGCTCGTACGCTGGAGGGGATACGACGCGTCCGTCGTCAACTCGCATGCCTTGGCCTTGAGGTTGCTCGGACCGTTGGACGAAGTTATCGTGGCACCGGTCGAGATAACTGGAGCGCCATCCTCGATGCCGCTAGAGCGTTCTTCCATTGTCATCGTGCTGGCTGAGGCTTTGATGATTTTTCCCTGACGCAGTCTTCTTGCGAATCTGCTTGAACAGATGACATCGGTTATTTTGGCATATTCGTTTTTAGGCGCAATTAAAATAAAGACAAGACTAATACGCGACAACCACTGAATTTATTTCGAAACAAAAAACATCGAAAAAGTTTGGGCAGAACAAATACGAATGCAAACTACTCACCACGAAGTATTTCCAACGCACGCAATCCTCAGTGCTCGTCTCCTCACAAGAACTCGTCGAAACACTGCCTGAGCGTCACCTCGAGCGCACAGCCGCTGCACATGTTAGCACACCTCCTGTCCGACCGTCCGTCGACTACTATCACTGACTACGATCGTCGACGCACTGAAGAACTCGCCAGGATCCAGAGAGTCAGAGAAAGAGAAAGAGAGAGAGAGAGAGAGAGAGAGAGAGAGAGAATCTTGCTTTGCGAATGCGCGCGCAGTGATGATACGGCACGAGCGGCGTTCCGCGTCCGAGTGAGCTCTTGCTCGCGCGCATCCCTGTATTTAGGGGTTAACTCAGCAGCCCCAGTGGCGGCAGGCAGGTGGAGACGACTCGGCGCCGCCAATAGCGCTTCGTCGGGGGTGGAGCTGCGGACCGCGCGGGTTGAACATATTCCGCCACCACGCGTCGCGTCTGCTGCCGAAGAAGAGCAAGCCAGGCCACGCCTACATATTTTAAGATTCGACACATGTGTATGCGCGCGCGCAACCCTATGGAGCTGCGCTCCTTTTGGCCTGTCGAAGCCTGCTCTACGGTGTAGCCTCTATGCAGGCGCGCGGGCGTTTTAGAAGCGTGCGCGCCGGGATTCGCGTAAATTCCGCGCTGAGCTATACGATCTTCGATGTATTTTTAGAGCCACGCTCCGCCTCTGTACCCCAGTGTTCGTGGTTGCGCTTTTATGATGTGGCTTTTTATCTTTTTTTTTTCTCGAGGTTGGCGCTTAATTGTTTATTACGCCGAGTTACGAGGCTTACTGTAGGTTGGCCGGAAGCTTGTTGGTGCGAGCGGGCGATTTTATCGAAACTTAATTGTTTACGCCAGCAAAGCACAAAGCGACGATGCGCGCAGTAACAAATTCCTGAAAAGCAGCGAGAATTAAAGCCGTGGCAAAAGCTCAAGAGCACTGTGAAGTGGAACCAATACAGGCGATCAATCATAAGCTGACTAGTCGGCCGCAAGCTATCTATTTTTCTGGACATGTGAGAGCCGTCGACTTTTTCATGCGGAGCCCGCAGTCCCTGTTCTGGAATCCTTCTGGGGCTTCCTCGAGGGTCGAAGGACATTAAGTTCCTGATAGGATCGACAAAAAGTTGTAATGACTTTTTGAGCGCCTCGCCACTTGATTCGGCCACAGGGATTTATCTACCTGTGTATCAACTTTGAGATTATTTTTCGTTTCGACGACGCGTTGGAACGATAACATGAAAAATATACAGTGTGGTCGAAACGCCAAGTATAGAGGCGCCTTGATTCAATAATACCCGCTGAATGAGCTCGCGCTATTCGTTTTTTCTTCGTTCCACGAGAAAAAGAATCTGGCAGCACATTTCATTTTTCGAGGGAAATAAGGCAGCGGTCCGTGAGAAATAGATGTTTCTACTTCTTCGGGAAGGGAAGATCATTAATCAAGGAAGCGTTAATGCATATTTGATAAACGGCTCTTTCCCTTAATACTTTGCATACGTACCATCGCCGCTTCCTCGTATATACGCTCTTAATTTAAAACTCCCGCGCAGTATTCGCTCTTTCGTAATATGACGTAGCGATTTATTTCAGGATCGTGATAATTTCTTTTGTTTAAACAATAGTTTAGTGACTTTCGAGTTCTTTTCCACTCAAATATACCACCTGCATGGATGTCACTCAGTTGGTAAAATGAGACGCAATATCCTCCGCTTAAGTCGGTGACAAATTGAACGCGTCATCATTTCCAGAGGATTGTCGGAATGAGAAGCTGTAGTCTTATTACTTTGTATTTTCCGCAGCTCGTAAAATCAAATGGCGCATTTTACAACAAACCGCATCAATAATAATTTCACCGTCTTAGCATTCTCGAGTTTCGAATTTCCATGCGCACAGCCGATTTGCAACGCTACGCAACGTTATTGTTATTACAACCGCGGTGCCGCGTATGCAAAACCGAGTAAACGCAACATTAGCGCGCTAAACAGTCGAAATTGCTTTATTAGTGCCGCCTCTCGCGCACCTCTGCGTGCATAAACTTATAGTACACGAGGTATGCGCAAAGGCGTTTCGGTAAGATATTCACGTAACACATAAGCGACTATAGCGCGCAGTCACCGTGTGCACAGAGATAACGCGCGCTCGCGAAACGAGAGAAGCACAGTGGAGAGAAGTCAGCATCTTAGTCGTGGCGCGCGATACCCACTTGGAATATAATTCGCCGGCAGGCAGGCTTCTCTCGCGCCCCTTTATGCTAGACGTTCGCGAGATAAGCATCATTGGCAAATAAGCCAAATGAACTTTATTGCAGCTGGCGTTATATGTATATAGGTATGCATATTTCCTGGGAATATATTTCAGCGCCGCGAGCCTGCGGGCCCGTGAGATTTTATTGCGTATTTGTATGCATCGCGCGCGTCCTCGGAAGAAAGATGTACTCGCTTGGCTGCGGAAATTAGAGCGAGTTTTACCGCCGTCTCGAAATATGCTTTAGTGCTCGGTTTCTTTATTATAAGTTTCACTTTGTTCTCATAAAAGATCGTCGACGAGTTTACCGAATTTAGAATACAGTGTCGCGCCTGGCTATATCTCGGACTGTACTACTGACGATGCATTTACTCGACGATTTCTCATTACGTTTGCAAAAGTAATCGCATGACGCGATGAAAGCCATTGTGCCCGGCAATCAGCGCAGGCGTTGACTCGGGCATTCGAGCTAAGTGGAAATCAAGTGCTGCTTGAATAACGATAGGACCGGCCCTTCCGCATCCTAAACAGTCTCGCTGTAGCCGTGGCGCGCTATTATACACACTGGAATGACAAATACGCACGTTCGCACCGAGTTAACGACGCGTCTAAATAGGCATACTCCATCCATCACAGCGATGACTGGCACTGGTGTATACGCAGTGGAGCTGCTGTTCTGTTGCACGCACTCGAGCGTTTCGAGAGTGTTGCGCTGGCACCGCATTAGCCCTGATCCAGCTCCTTCTGTCTCGAGATCTCGCGTTATACACTTAGAAAAAAGCACGTTGGATTGATTGAGCAGTGAGTCGATGACGAGCGTATAGCGCGCGGAAAGGGCTCGTTAATCGAAAGGAAGATCTTGAAAAAGATTAGATGCGTGTAAATGAAAAGGCCATTACGCGTTTACGTTTGCAAGAACACTCTCTCGAGCTCTCTGTCTTTCTGCAAAGAAGAAAAAACATAATAAAAAGCAGCTCGCCTAAAGCTCGCACGCAGCCAGATCCGTGAACGCGCGCATAACGAAAGCTCGGCAGCTATAGACACTTGCGCGCGCCGTACAGGGGAGTGTAAGTAGTAGGGAGAGAGAGAGAGAGAGAGAGAGAGAGAGAGAGAGCGCAAAGAGGAAGTGGCAAAGTTATTAGAATGGTCCGGAAAAGATGGCGTGGAGACGCTCCGTATTTTTCTACTGTATGGCCGCTGCTTTGCATAATCCCGCACTTAGCTCGCGTTCGCGGAGGAGATGCCGGTGCTCCCCGCGAGCGCGCGCGATATTCAACTACGGATACCGAAGCCAAAACTGGCGCGCGATTCATCGCCTCCCAGGAAAAGACGAACAATGCCGGAATGTAAATTTGTGCACTGTGAACTTGTCTCTTTGTGTCTGTGTGAGTGTGTGTGTGTGTGTGTGTGTGTGTGTGTGTGTGTGTGTGCTTCGCGATATTCTGAAAGCGCGGTGCTTCATCGACCGAACCGTCGATCAACGTCGCTTTATATTCCACTGAATATTGCTTGAAATATATCGGCGCTATTGGCCTGTCGCGACGACAAAAAAGGGACATCTGTATTACGCTGTATGGTTTTTCGACGCTGCTGCTAGTAGCTTGTGTATACGATGAACGTTACTTTTTCGGCTATCGATCAGTCACGGTACGTACTTCTCGGGTTTATTACACATTCGTGCGGGGTATATTTTCTGCGAAGGTTTTTTTTTTCGACAATCAGCAAGACAAGCAACGGAGCCCTGCAATATTCATTGAAAACAAAAAGGAGCGAGCGTGGGCGTGCACGCGATCGTTCACGGGAGAAGAAATCCAAAAGACGCGACACCTCATCGATCTTAGCGTTTCGGAGGCGAAGCGAGTCGGCGACGGACAGGGCAAGAATCACAGATGTGACTTTGATTTCTCTCTCTCTCTCTCTCTCTCTTGGAATTCCCACGAGAGGCTCCCGTAGATTAAGTTCTTGCCTGGTAATTTGTCGTGAATTCGATTCTCCATCTTCGACGTTGCTGTACGACGTGCGAAGCGAATCGCCACCTGAGCTCCCGTGCAACCTGGCTCAGCATATTACACACTGAAATGCGATCAACAGAATCTGTTTTTATTCCTCTTCGTTGAAACAACCCAACTATTACTTAACGCTCCCCTTTACATACACGCGATGATCATGCAATATGCAAAGCTGTGTTTACACTTTTTTGGAAAGTCGTATCCCGTGAAATTCAGAGCGCGCTGGCAAGATTTCGCGAGTATGCGTCGCTTAATGTATACATCAGCTCGCGTAGGAGGAGAAAACGCTATACCTACGCTTCAAGTTTGTATAGAAGAGCAACGGAGAAACAGCGGGTTAGACCCGGAACATAAAATCCCTGGGCCGTTGCGACGACGAGGACGACTCCGCGCGGCAAGCGAGGAATACAAGTGGAATAAGCACGCGAAAAGCGAGGAAACGACACGAGACGAGAGCGGCAAAAGGGAGAAAGAAGAAGCGAGAGTAGGTAGCCTGCGTGCTGCTGTGTGTACAACGCAGCAGAGATGCAGAGTTGGCTCTGAGCAAAGCCGAGGAAAGACAGAGAGAGAGAGAGAGAGAGAGAGAGAGGGCAGCCGGAAAAGAGAGCGCACAATCAGAGCATACCTTAGTTGTCCGCTCGTAAAGCAACCCCGTATGTCCGGAATACCGCGCACGCTACTGCTCTTTCTCCCGACGTGCAAGCAGTCCGCAGTCTCGGGCCGCTTCTCCGGAGGAATATGCATGAGAGAAAGCAGCCCGGAGAGTTATGCTACGCTGATCTTAATGGCGCCGCGCGCACGAGGTAACTTGGCTGTGTAGGAAAATATGCGCGAGTAGTAGTGTTGTGTGTGTTACAGGAAGGGTGGCTCTCGTATACCACATACGATGATCGCGGAGGAAGCGAATGACGGCTCTTGGAAAGTCAGTCTAGCCAGATTGCTCCGGCTGACTCGGGGACACGTGTCTCCTGCACGTGCTTGGAGATTGCGAGCTGTGATACTCCCGCGGCTTTTGTCGACGAGATCGCTGATTGATATACTGTGGTTACAGGACTGTAATATGCTCAATTTGTATCGTAGCTCCTTGTGTGTATTGATCGATCGTCCGTTTCTATACGTTTTTTTTTTTTTTTTTTTTTTTTTTTTCCAAAAGACGCGATGTCAGAACCGTATACTTCCTGTGATCGACTACTTTTTAATCGCATATAAAACCAAAGGCGCGTTTGCGCAGGACCGCATGGCCGATGATAATCCCGGCGCTAAGCCAATTTGTAAACCACAGCCCCAGCTCGCAAAGGAGTAGACATGCAGCCTCTATATACCGATTCGCAGTGGCGATAACGCGCGTATCCCATCTCCGAGAGTCAAACGCACATTTCGCGCATGGACGGCTTATCTTCCTCGTTCTGTCTCTCGTAATCCAGCTCCCGGAAAAAGAACTGCAGATAGACATACGGGCTCGCGTAGCGTCGTGTAGGGTAAAACGCGAAAATATTGCCGCTCGCCCGACGCCTTTATATATCCACGTGCGCGCGTGTACGCGGGACATATGGTAGTTGGCACACAGGCGGTTCGGCCCCCGATCGCTGTGGCAGAACCTGCGCGCGCGCGCAAGAGTGAGAGAGAGAGAGAGAGAGAGAGCAAAGCCCCTTTTTTCCGGGGATACGATCTGGCGGCGCAGCAAGTGTCCTCATGAGTTTTCAATGAGATTAGCGGCCCATCTGTGCTGTGCAAGCAGCCCTCGGTAGTCATCATCGAGCCTCGAACACAATGCGCCAGAGCCAGTCAACCTGCTCGAGCTCTCTTTTCTCGCTGGCCTTATGTATGTATTGGTTATAATGCTTTTCTGCGATGATGCATGCGTATGGCCAAAGCCCGTGGTAGTGCACTTGTTGGTCGTCGTAGCTCTCCGCGTATGGAGAGGGAGTTTTTCTTGTCGATGGGTCGGCTATTTCGTTGCTATTCATGACTTTGCAGCGAGCGTTTATCCGCCGTAGATTGAATACCATGCGCGCGCACGTTGTATTGCTTTTTTTACGTTGAGTAAACTATGAATATGCAAAATATGAGCAATCTCGGTTCGCAAACCAGATTAGAAGTCAATTTTTCCTCGGCGAAATCGTCATTAAAAAAGTATACGAAGAAAAAACTTGCATCGGGGCGTCAGTTCGCATTTCGTGTCAAAAAATTCATATCGCATCCCAACGAGCTGGCTCAATTGCGCTCGACAGGCAGCTAAGCACAAGTACCGCATTGTTTGAACGGCGCAGTGAAAAACGCAGCAATCGGCACCACTACTAATAATACCCAACGAAATCATTCCATCGGAAAGCCATTCATCTACCTACCCTCTTGCGAGCGTGACTAAACAGCAGAAGTATGAATATTGCATCGGTCCTTCCATCGCATACCCGACTAGTCGATCCGAGTCGACGTGACTCGCTGCATCTAAACATCGAACCCTCGCGCGTACGCGGTGTGTGTGCCCGGAGGCCAAGTATACGAAAATACTCAAAAAGCTGTTCGATCAACAAGCGAGTGTATATTATGAAGGCTCCACCGGAGGACACACATTGCGCACAGAGTATATCGAGCGATCGGTGCGGTCGACCAAAGTGCGCCTTCGGTCCCCAATGGTCCGCGTAGAGAGTCGATGAAGTATATATGCTGGGTAGAGGGGGATAGGATGGATACAGTGCGTGATGCCCCATATGGAGGCTGCCCGCGCATATGTTGCGACGCGCCACTAACGACCTGCTTTAGGCCCCTGACATGCTAAACTGCGGTTCTCCCTCCAGCTCTCGCTTCTTTTCCCCTAGGACGTTGGATATACACAGCTAACCGTATACGATTGTCATTGGCAATGATCGCGCTTGAGCGTAAGGAAAAATCCATTACCTTCTTTTCACGGGGTTATACGCGCGGCTGTAATGAGGGACTTTGCTATTCATTTGTTTGGCCAGTCTTGACTGGAGGCGGTCTTGCCTTTGATGGATTCGACGAGGAGAAGAGCGAATCTCCTAAACTATCATATTTGACATGTTTGTATCGATTTTGAAATAATATACATTGTACACCCAGCGCGTTTCTTTTACGTTGTGCGGCTTGCAGCAGAAGTGCACAAAAGGGGTGGTGCGCGGCTGCCCGAGAACGGATCGATAAAAATATAAGAGGAAGACGGCTGCCCTGGAGCAGCAGCAGCAGCAGCAGCAGACGAGGAGAAGAATAAGAAGCTTAGCGCTCTAAAATACTTAAACCGTATATAGCAAGTGGGTCTTTCTGCGCGCGAGTATTATAAGAGCGAACGAGCATCAGCGGAGCCCGCTTATGCGCGTGTATATATATATGTACTTTTTTTTGTCAACCTGCAGAACTAAATGAGTTACGTATTGTGCAAAGCCTGGTCCCCTAGCGCTCGCACACACACACACATACACAGAGCGTAAACGCGCCAAAGCCACATATACACACGGTGGTACCCTTCCCTGGCGCACCATGTTGTATTCCAGCGGCTCTCGGCCATCTGGCGGGCTATTACACCAGTATTTTAATTTAATTAACTCCGCGTAAAGCGCGAATTCGATCGATATTATCGGCTCTTTCGGTCGGATTAAGCGTGTTTGCGGGGGGTTAGGCGTGCGCAACTCTCTCTCTCTCTCTCTCTCTCTCTCGTTTCACGAATATGAATTTCACGGATACGCTTGTCGAGCTCTGTCTGCATAGTTCGGGAGGTTTAATTAGAATTTCGGATGATCTTTTGCCGAACAGATTCCCGACGATGCGCTTTGGATCAGAAATCAGAACGGCGGCTGCATCGATCTAGCAGAATGGTAACTATTATTCCGATTGGATTCTAGACGCATTTATGGATATTAAATTCTTTGTTGGCCAGATTGCGCCGGATTGCGCGCTGGTGAGTCATTGCTCGGGTGAATGGAAAAATTAATCCATATAATACTGATGCGGTGGAATCGATTCGTCGAGGAGTATGCTGCTGCGTGGTTCCATATTGCTCATGAATATTTCATCGTGGAATTAAAAAAAAAAGATCGAGCTCTTGGTCAGTTTCTGTTTGAACTAGCAGAGTAGGCCCCTTCCGTTGTAGGTCAGTTTTATGAATATGAATTGAAGCATCAGTCCAAGTGGCCGCGAAAAGGTCAATATTGGTCATCGTTGTAAAATTTATACACATCAATTTACACAGTCAATTGCGCGTGAAAAATTGTAAGATCGTTGTGGGGCTAATACTGTCAAATTTGTATTTGTTTCATACGTGCGTATAATAATTTTTCACTGCCGGTATGCATAATTATAATACTCAACTATTGTGCCTTATACCATTCGGCGCGTAAATCATCGTTGAAAGCAGGAGCTTTAATCCCGATTAAAAGTCCATTTAATTTCCGCGCCACTAGAATCAGTTTCGCCGACTCTGCCAAGCCCGCCGATTAATGCCGCATAGCTTTTCGTTATTTATTGGGCATTTGCGGCAGCGCGAACACGTCCCTTTGTCGTCAAACGAACAGATTTTCGTGGATGACGCTGAAGTGCGCTCGCCCCGAGATAGAGTGAAAAACATCATCGACGCAAAAGCGAGACGGCCAAGGGTAGCTCTGTGCACTGTAGTGTGGAGGGGGGGGGGTGAAATAAGACAGAGCGGCATTGTGCTCGTTTTCGGGTCACTTGAACGTATGTACGCTGGTACCTCGTCTCACTTGCTCTTGTGTGTTGCCCCCCCCCCCCCCCTCTCTGTCGGACTCGTGCATCTGTCCTCAATCAGCGCTTCGCGAAAACGACGTATACAGGTCCGCCACCCCGGAAGAATTATTATCCCCGACGATGTTTTACAAAAGCGCCGAAAAGGCAGCCGAGTAATTTTGGAAAAAACAATGGATGAATGAGGCCGTTGTTTGGAGTGTATATGATATACTTTACGGAGAAGTGACTAATTCTTCATTAGATCATTTAATTCGCTCTTTTGTCAAGAGTTTAAGTCCTGAATAAGCTATTCTTCGCGTCAACGCTTATTAAGTATTTAAAGTACTTTTGAATAAATTTGAATTTGAGCTGAAAGCAAACTTGGATGAGTTTAGTTTTTGCATCAAGTCTACTTATTATATTTCTAGAAGTTTGCTTACACAAAAATAAAGCTTTTCGTTTACACCAGCCGAATATGGCTTTGATTGAAGTTAAACGTGGAGCCTCAGAAACAGCTTGCTATCGTGTCTCGCCTCCACAGATCGATCCCGATAAGATTTTTCTCAAATTTCCACGAAGCATATGGTCGCTTGCGAGTGGTATTGATTTTGAGCCCCAGTACGTAGTACAGTCCCTGATGCAGCATCCTGTGCTCTGGATCAGCGGCACATACGGGGTGCGGCATCAAAGAGCCGAGTTAGCAGTGTCAAAAATACATGCCCACCCGCTAGTTGACCGCGTCAAGGTTTTTCCGCTCCCGGGGAGAGGGTGACGATGATGATGATCAAACGAAGGGTCCGCAAGCAGCTCGTCTGTGCGCACTTAACTCCCCTGTGATACGCCTTCGTATATGTGTATATACGTATACATGCGAGCGCGCGTGCATGTGGATGTTTGATCGGCATTATGCATCAGCATGTGGCTGCTGCCAGCGCTTATTAGACTCGAGCTGCGCCAGAGCTAGATGCTTCGCGCGCATAAGGGCCATTCATCGGGCCATTCAACGCGTTCAACCTGTCTCCCGTTTATGGCGGATCAGAGACGAGACACTGGAGTTTAGTCGAAGAGCTGCCGTATATTCCGTTATTGTTCGACTGAAACGTTGCGGAAGGGTCACCGACGGCAGGTGCAGCTACTCTAATTTTTCGAGAGGATCTCCGAACAAAGGAAACGTTTAGCAGGTTATAACAATACAGCTCTTTTGTAGAAACGGATCGTCGTTGATTCGCAGTTATACGCGAATTAAGATTATGAGAATCATCCCACGAGCTCTTTGCAGTCGACGCAAAACAATCGAGTTTAGAATGTTAAAGCAAGCAATTCATATTCCTCTAAACCTGCCGAAGCTCGAGTATACGCATCTTGCGTTTCTCCGTCGGGCGCACCAGGAGTCTGCGTGTCGAGGTCGTCCTCTCAGGTCGTATCAATATTCATCAACGTCCTATGTTCGGCCGACTCGAATTCGAGGGATTAGCCGAGGAGAGAAACCCCCCCCCCCCTCCTCCCTCCTCTCTCTGCGTGTATCTCTCGCGGCGAGAGCTCCTGCTGCTGCTGCTGCGGCATTCTAATCCAGCGGGACGTGACGTCATATTGCATAACAATTAATCAACGTGCGATAACAGCTAGGCTAGAGATTTCGCGCAGCCTGCGGCGCGAGACAGAGAAGAGCGAGAAGCAGAGAGCGGATGAGGTAGAGGAGGATGTATATATAGAGTGGGAAAGCCCGATAATCATTTCACCGGGCAGCTTAAAGTGCCACTAGTTAACGCTAAGCCGATTTAAAAGCGGTTTAATATCCCGAATGTTATACCTGTAGGCGTTATATAACGCGCGAGAGCTCGTACACCGACACTGCACTAGAGAGGAGTGCGGGGATGGCTATGGGAGTATCATCCGCTTCCGCGAACTTGCGAATCTTTTTTTGACCCTCGCTGCTGCTGTTATTCTCTCGATTCTTTCGCTGTTTTTTCGCGGTGTTTTTTTTCCAATGGTTTATATTCTTTGTTTTCTCTCGTGTCTCTCTCTCTCTCTCTCTCTTCTATTTCGTCGAGGCTGAAAATCCCTTTTATGTCATGCTTGCGGGCTATTTCTATTCCGACGCGCGCGCGCGCGCGCGCTCCTCTGCTTTATCTTGCTCATTACGCTCGACGCTGCTCTTCCACTTGTCAGTTATTACCGTGTTTTCTTTTACTGCGCGTGCGGGACGCAATATCTTTTTTACGCGAAGATTACACGTTTGCGAATTAAATTCATTATAAGACGGAATGGCTGGCTTGGCTCTTTTTACGATAGAGAAAGGCTGTGTATATATCCGCGGTAACACGTGCGAAGATCGCTCTCGAACGAGACGATTTGCATCCGAAATTCGGACGTCACCCCACGCAGCTTGTTCAGTCTCTGATGCCGAAGTAACGCGATATTCGAAAGCGCATATTGCACGGCACACGTGCGTGTATGAGCCCTTTATGCGCATACATTTCAAAGAATCAATCTATTTCATCATCCGTAATATAGCGGCGCGGTAGATAAGAAAGTAAGCTAACACCGTCCGATAAATTAATAGAACAATGGAAGATGTAAATCAGGCAAGGCTGACTTAGCCACGGCAGCGAATCGGCATAACAACTTCCGTTCTCCGACTTATTACCATATTTCATGTTTCCGCGGAGGAGTCGGTGCACAGCTCGCAGATAAAATGCTTTACGGCGCGCGGCGCGGGGGAAATTAACCCTTGATTTCCGCGCATTATTCTCTTAGCGAGCCTCCTCCGAGATAAAGAAGGGTTGTTCCTTCCTATCTCAAGTATATGTAATGGCCAGAGCGAGAGTAGGAATGGGGGTCGCGAGATGTACAAGTTGCGAGGAGCAACGTCGCCGAGCGTGACGCTGTACTTATACTCTTAGCAGTGTATACCTTGTCGCGCGGGATTTATCATTTCTTTTATTTCGAGAGGCTTTCTTCTGCGCGTACAACCATTTGCTCGGCGGTAAGAAAAAGAAGAGAGAGAGAGAGAGAGAGAGAAATCTTTGGTGCTCCATTTCCGACTAATCTCTTTGAAATGTGACCAGGAGGATGAATCTTTTTGTCTTTTATTTAAGAGCTGGGTGGCCGCCGCGCTCTTTTCTTTCGCTTAGCTTTCATTATCATAGAAACATGTTCGCGGCCCCTTAAGAATATATACACCTGGCTTTTGAATTTCCGTATAATTTTCGAGGAAATGGCCGACCATGCTATGCCTGTTATCACTTGAAATTCCCGGACAGTTTTCCACTGATGTATACGTATAACAAAAATACTTTATGCCAAGAGCGTAAAGTGTACATGCCATGCAGTTTTTATAGCGTTTTCGATGAATAAACTCATAAAAGAGACACCGCGAAGCTTCACAATAAAATACTCACTTTGCAGTAAAATGCATTGCTCGAACGACGATGATTCAGCTGTATAGCATAACTCTAATTCATGTGGCAAAATTTTCAAAATACATTTCTACAGCATATTATCGCATTAAAATAAGCCTTACACACATACAGCTTCTATGAATAAACGATCTCTTTTCACGCGCTATTGCGCAACACGGCACAATTTCCCGGCGTAAAACGAGAATATAATTTCGTCGTGCGGCGTTGCAGTGCAGTCGGTGGTAATTTTCAATAAGCTACTACGTCCGCTGCCGCGAGCAAATCCGCACATTTACGATTCTCCCGAGTGCGCGAAACAGAGGCAAGCGATCTGTCGACAGAGGATTCCGCGAGTCTGTGTAGCAAAAAAGTTATAAACCGCCCGCACCGTACGCGCGCCGTATATACCTATATATATGAGATAGTTCGCAGTCAAGCGCGCCGCAAGAAAAGCCGAGAGACGAGCCCGAGAATAAGCGGCTATATAGAGCAAGAGAGGGGGTGTGAAAAACGGGGGACTAAGGGACCGTGTGTGTGTGTGTGTGTGTGTGTGTGTGTGTGTGTGTGTGTGTGTGTGTGTGTGTGTGTGTGTGTGTATACAGAGACGGTGCGGCTCTCGCTCGACACCTGATCCCTCCTAAAGATGCTATCGGGAAAATTGGATTCGCCAGCTCGCTTTCTCTCTCGCTTTGCGGGGTGACCGCTCAAACGTATAAGCAGCTCATAAAATATTTTTTAGCGCTCGAACGCGTCGCTCGACCGCGATTGGATTTATTTTATTTTACGGCTAGATGATAACGATCTCGGAGCGGCGACTCTTAACTTTCTACTACCTCCAGAGCTATAGTGCGGTCGGGCTCGAGTAAAAAAATAATCATCAACACGCGAGTGTGTCGCGCCTCTCTGCCTGTATCTGCGTTCACACACACACACATATATATATATATATATATATATATATACATATACTTATACACTATAGATTTAAGTCGCTCTAAGCCGACCGTCGGGCTTATGCTCAGTAGTAACTTACGTTTAGCGCAAAGCGATTTTTCAGCCAATGAAAAAGAGAGTCTTTTTTCGTTAGCACACGGGGGCTCTCTCGCTCCCTTTTTTTCAGTCCATAGATCACCGGCGCTATCTCGACGTCCGAGAAGGCAGCGTAAGTGATAAAATATAATAGAGACGTTTCTTCTCGCTCGTTCTCATCAACTTTTAAAATCCATTCTCGTGAGAGAGCACACTATTCTGGGTCAATTCCGGTCAGCGAATTGCCTTATTGACTGGCGCTTGCAAGCCCCGGGGGGAAACTTTCGGCTTCTCAGATGGAAGGAAAAATCAAATTTCGTTGACGGCTATACTGCGACGCGACGCTATCGCCCTGGCAATAAGTGGCCGAGGGCCATATACTCGCCTTTAGCCGCTACAGACGCGACGCTCGATTGACACAGCCCTAAAGACATTTTCCGACACATCCTCTCGCGCACTGTACTCATCTCGTTCGAACATCTTCCAAAACTTATACGCTATATATGGCTGAATGATGCGTGAGTTGTATGTTTTGTAAACAGCATTTTTTTACACAAAAATGTTTATCTTTTTGCTTTGCTAACGTTACAGCTGTGAAATAATGCGTCACCATGGTCGTACGTAAAAAGCTCTAGTGGTCCCCACCGTTCGTCCCGAACCGTTGTGTGAAAGGGGCGGAAAACGAGAATGAAGTACCAAGACGTTTATCTGCTCGGACAGGAGCCGAGTGACCGAGTCAACTTGATCGTACAGCTTGGTCACAGTCCGTCTCGTCGAATAAAAAGATATGGGGAACATTTTCACCTCGTATATTCGTCTCGAGTGCATGCGGTATGCGCAACACGTAACCCTTTAGCTCAAATTTTGAAATCGTCGTTTCATTGAAAATTAGGTCGTACTACTGATGTCGATTTGCGTTAATCCAAAATCATTCTCGTACGTAATTCCGGGATCATTTGATCGATAGTATTCGCATTACCGAATTTTCCATCGCCCATCGGGCATTTCCCTCCGATCGCGCTACTCTCGCAGCAAGGACCATTCTCTNNCCCCCCCCCCCCCACTGTAATAATAATCGCACCGAGATGCGTTTACCGCTTCAACTAAGCTAGAAATTGCCGTGGCCCTCGGTAGAAAATCAAGGCACAGGAATCGCCGTGAGAAAGTTCAGTAGCTCCTCGTTTATCAGCTGTGCCGTCGAGCAAAGTTTTTGCACCACCTACACACTCCTTCTCGCTGCTGTTGCTGCTGCAGACGAAGAGAGAAACAAATAATAAGGGTGCGGCGGCTGTGTCCGGGCTGAGCGCTCTCGCCGTCCGATATAATCTGCGTTTGATCAGCTTACACGTTATACAGAATGCGCTGGCCCGAAACCGCGCGCCCGATACGGATGTGCTGCTGTTGCTGCTGCTGCTGCTGCTGCTGCTGCTGCCACTGCCGCCGCCCGGGGATCCGGATGAAAGAGGCTCAGGCTCACCGCGCCGTAAAATAACATTGTCCCGCGGACCGCGAAGGTGCTGGACCGTGCCACGTTGTTGTTGTTGCGTTGCGCTGTGCCACAGTAGCCGCACGGATCTGCGAAGCTTCTGTATATAGCTATACGCGGGATGGAATTGGCCAAGAGGTTCGCTGGTCTGATAAAGCTCGGGGAGTTTTCTTGTTTTGGATGTTTTTGGTTCTTCTGCTTCTGGGGTCTTGTTATTGTTTTGCATATCGGAATATTCGGTTTTGATGATTCAGCGATAAGTTCGTATGGACCATAAAGACATCGATAGAAGTTCTTACTGCTTATTTTTACTAAAAATAAATATATGCCGAAAAGAAGCTTACAGAACGTACGTGCTTCAGCAGCAGAAAACAAAAGCTCAGTCCTTCATACGCCCGTGTATACAGGACACAATATAAGAGTCGTACGCGTATATTTCTCAGTCCATCGCGAAAAGCCGATTAGACCGCGCGTGATTTTCGTTTTCCCGTTACCGCGCGCGCGCGAGATGCTTTGTACTCGCGTAATTCCCATCCCTTTACGCAATTTGCGGATTTGCACTACACGCCTCTACCTCTTTGCAACGTTGTCGCTACACAGCCACTTGCAACAAAATTAGAGATATATACATATATAGTTATTTTAATCGTGTTGTGGTTTTTCGCACAATATGCTCCTTATCCTTTTGCGGATTAATCACTCCGACAACCATCCGTTCAGTTCGATTTTGGCTGAAAACTTTCTTCGGAATTAAAGCGAGCTCAAAGATAACAACGGGCACAGCCGGTTATTCTAATCGCATCAAAGAAAGTCGTAACTCGCTCCTTCATCATCCTCGTCCATGCTCAGTTCGCACAGTATGTGAAAATCCATGAAAATTTCTGAAGCAGTAAAAAACAGCGCTCTCGATGTTTTTACGCGACTCGTTCGTTACCATATCATAAAGTCGAGAGAAGCCATTTTTCAGCTGCGCGTATATAGTGTTATAAGCCCCGCGCAACCGCCGCCGCTAAAGAAACGAGGGCTGTTCTCTCTTTTTCGAGCGAAAAGTGCGAGCCAAGAGCGGCGGCGGCGGCGACGGTGGAGCTCTTATTTTGATCGGGAGAGACGCATATATTTTCATATTCGAACGAGCGCAGCAGGAATATTGTAATTTGCATCGGAGACGGCGGAAAGAAGTAAGTCAAAGATGGTACGCGAAGGCGGGGGGGGGGGGGGG
>CM053172.1:54885256-54926826 GCA_012977825.3 Pteromalus puparum
AGACGGCGGAAGAGTAGATTCAAAGATGGTACGCGAAGGCGGGGGGGGGGGGGGGGCATTGAAATCGGCAGAGTATGCAAATCCGCGTGCAGCCGCGTAGCTGAAAAATGCGACTGCGCCCTGACTTATACCGCTGGACTCGCGTTATTTATTGCGCCTCCTTTGGGGACGGTTAATGCGCCAAAATTATTTACGCTTACGAGCATTAATTTCTCGGGGAAATGACGTTTTTCTTGATTCCCGGCGCGCGCACTCTAGGTACAAGTACATTTTTCATGTTTTTATCGAGGAGAACGGCTGTATATACCTGTGAATATAGGAATATTAGTTACGCCGATAAAAATGATAATCCACGCGAGTTTCCAGGGAAAATAAGGGAGAATCGTGTGTCAATAGTCGTGAGGCATCCACTTATGCATGCATTATTGAATACGCTCTGACGAGCGCACGCTTTGCGTGGAATCAACGAATTCAATAAAGGGTGAATAATGCCTTCGAATTCGGGCCATGACAAACTGAGCAGCGCGCATACCCAAAAACAGTGAGCGGTGAACTCGCTCGACTTCGAGCCCATGTATTTTCAGGGTAATCTCTGCTGATTTCGACTGTCTACTTATAGGTATATTGCAATGCGACGTCGAAAAGTTATCGTTGGCATTTTTCGAGAAAATCATATTCGAAACTAAAATTCAACCGCAACATCACGCCGTAACATAATCCGGCAGACGACAATGAAAAGGAAGACAGAGCTATACCAAACGTACTCCGTTCGCTCGAAAACGCGGAAAGCGCGACTCCGGCATGGTGGGCGGCGGTAACAGCAGCACGAGCGAGCCGATCAACCGTGCGCTCGCAAAACGGTCCACGGAGCACTGATAAATCCGATCCCGCGGCGCGCGCGCGCGCGACTAGCGCAATAAATCAATTATAATATTCCACGGTTCGCTAGGGGTATCGGTTATTAGTAAAACCCGTCGGCGCTCGCTCCGGAAGGCGCTGCTCGTATATCTACGAGTGTTTCTCTCTATTACGAATTTCGCGTTTTCCCTGCCCCTCTCTCGCGACTCGGCTCTTCCTCCGACTGCTGTTTGCTGTTGCTGCTGCTGCTGCTGCTGCCACCGCTCTCTGGGGGGTTGTGAACCGATTTCACAGGGGAGGCTATAGCTAACTTGTGTCTATAGCCGCGGCTGGTGTCTGTGTACATCCAATCCACGCGTTGCGGTGTCGCGCCGCGTGAACTCGCTCTTTTCTGTATATCGCGCAAGGCTGACACTTTTCTGCCCAGTCGGAATACAAGGGTGCGATGGAGTTTGCAGTTCTTTGTGCTTTGGCTCTTTTATCTCCGAACGTTGCACATGTTTTGCTCGGAGTGGCCTTTTCCTCATTGCTTCAACCTTTCGGCACAATCCGAAGCCCAAAAAGAAGCAATCTTGTCCTTTATCAAGAATAACCTGACCGTCGTAAGATTTATCCAAGCAGCGCACGACTTTGGTATACAGTGTACTTTATAAATTAAAAACTCGCTTGCAAATGCTAAAAGGCGGACGCGATTGATGAAGCGTGGGTGCAGGAGGCGACGGAATGAGCAACTGCGCGCGTTTAAAACTACTATACGCACCAAGGACCTGAGAGCGCGTAGCACTTTTCGCCGCGCAAGAAAGGGTTGACGATAAATTTAAATGAAGGGGGAGTTCTCGCGCAATCTGTGATTCAGCGCCATTAAACACGGGATCTTTTAAAGACACTCTGGCCCGCTTACCCATGAGATAGCGCATATCCGGCCGGCAGAGCAGCTTGATACTGCGCGCAGTCCAAAACTTACACCTTGATCGCCCTCTGGAGTTATGAACTACGCAGCCGGCTGGACTGAGTGGAAAAAACGCGAGCCGCGTGTGAATAACAGCTTGCGCGCAATTTAGGAGATTATTCGTTAAGCTTGTATACCCTATAATATGCAGAATGCGAATATTTCGCGCGAGGATCGAGGGAATATTTTAAAAGTGCGGTATATCGATCGATCGCAGATTCACAGCGACTGCTTCGTCTTCTCTTTCTTTCATTCACCATTATGGCTTGCAGCATTTGAGTGCGCGGTGCCTCGTTATCGGTAACGAGGCAGAAAAAAGCAAATACGTCCTTTCACCTAGCAATACAGTGATAAAGAGTGTAGAAGAAAGCTCTGATTTATATCGCGGCCCCCGATATTTTTCGCAGCTCTCAGTGTTTCTTAATTCGAGGTTTCTCCTGGCTAGCAACAGACGGGGTAATTTGATTTCTCGCTAAATCGGTTGGAAGTAAATCAGGGTACAGTCGGCAGCACAAGTGCTGCGGCGTCTGTCTCTTCTCTCGACGGTATAATCGAGTGCGCCTCTGCGATAAAATTGTAGACATGCTTCGTCAGAAAGTTGATAACAACCGAGTTTCTCTCCTGATGTGTCCAAAGCAAAATGTTCCTAGAGATAGAGCTTTCCAGCAAACTTAAAGATCCTTAAAAGCCCGCTGCTTTCCAAAAGAGATGCTGAAAAAAGAAAGCAGAGAATCCAAAAGCCAGAAAAACTTTCCACCCGAGCACTCTTCAGTATTCCTAGCGGCAGCAGTAGCAGCAGCAGCAGTACGCCTCGCGCACGGAAGCCGCAAGTTTAGCGAAAGAGCCCGGCACACGAAGGTGTCTTTTCTCCTGCGCGACGACGGTCACCTCGCAAATCCGTCTGGCCAGCAGCGCTGCGCTCCGTCCGGAATATCAATGGGCAATTCGCGCGGGCATATCGACTAGGCACTCGAGCGCAAGCGTGACGCAAATGCCAGATGCAATCAGCGAAGTGATGTGCAGGCGCGCTTAGGCCACCGACACGACAACATCTTCCGCGTCCTCCCATTATCGGCGTCGTCGTCCACAGCTCATGGTTCTGAGACTGCAATCTGGCTTAATCTCGAGTGTGTGTCTATGTGTGAGTGCTTATATACACTGTATACAGTGTGGAGTCTCGAAGCTGTTTGCGTGAGCGAAGAGAAAAGAGTTTGCAGATTGCGGGGAGATGAAGGATGGGTTGGAGCGCGTGGCCAATATGGAGATAAACGTAGGGCCGTGACAGTTTTACTTATTCGGGAAAACGTATTCTTTCGAGTTTATGTGTTTTCCTCACTAGCGCGTGAACGCTCTTTCATTACAAGCGAGAGGACTTCTGCTGATACTTTTCAAACTTCCTCCTTCACGTTTTATTTGCATCGCTAAAGTAATACTTAGATTTATAATATGATTCCGCCCCCTATGCGTCGATACCCATTATCGTCTTATCGTCATCACGTCTCGAAATCGGCTAAATACGAGCTTTTTAAGCAGAACAGAACACTCTGAGGGTATAGCCGATGCTGATGTGTCTTCTGTACGTAAACAGTATGCGCTTATGCGTCATCGCGCGCGATGGAGAAGTGGCTTCCGCCAGCGGGATTCACATATGACGCCTCAATCACTTACGGCCTTTAGTTACATTTATGAAACGATCGAGGGCTCAGCGGCGACAGGAAAGCCAGGGCTCGCGCGAATCATCTCGGCCGGCATCCACCCCTCGAGCTGACGCGCAGCAATGCCTCGGCGACTCGGTCAGAGAAGATGAATAAAGATAAGCTTTTACTATGATACGATCCAAGGGGGAAGGGGCTGTGCGTGATCTGCTATGGAATTCATCAATGCATACGTGCAATTTGTATTATCCACGTAAATAATTCGAGTTCTGCTTTCGGCTATAAGGAAATATGCCCGGCATTGATTTTTTTTTTTGCCTCTCGT
The DNA here is from genome assembly GCA_012977825.3 of Pteromalus puparum. NCBI lineage: Eukaryota > Metazoa > Arthropoda > Insecta > Hymenoptera > Pteromalidae > Pteromalus > Pteromalus puparum. Next base: position 54,889,044 of record CM053172.1, read on the forward strand.
GTATTAATATTCCGTCTGTATGCGGTGGCGTTTGACGCTCTTGCTCTACTCTGTGTATACACTTGTGATTAATTCGGGGGATAAAAGGGATGCCCTTAGTACACTGACTGATCTTGCACTATTCGTTTGATTAAAAGTTTGGCGACGATATAAAGTGGTTATCATTTGTATAACTTGGAATGTTGTCGCCTTGTAATCAGGAGCAGTGCATAGGCCGTGAAAGCTTTTCATAATTTTTCACAAGCAAAACACAAACAGCAGAAACTCTATCAGCCCACCCATTAACATGACGAGCTAATAAAAAAATTAACAACCGAAAAAGAAACGCAACTTTCTTTTATAGGCGAAACTCGGTATCCCAGAACCCACACTGTACAGTATTACAACGACGAATTGTATAACAAGAGGTGTAAAAGTCCCCCGCGCGAGTATACGGCGCAATAACAGTTAAAAATTACGCTTAATCGTCTTTCTCCCTCATCTCGCGCGCGCGCGCGCGCGATATAAAACGCATCTCCCCCATTGGAATCTTTTCTCGCTCGCCTGTACGTACAGCAGAGCTACTGCGACGAGAAGCAAATCGCTCGACAATCACGTGGTAGTGGCGGCAGCAAAGACAATAAAAAGCTGAAGCTATGCACGTCGGCGAGCGCTCAAAGTGTCCCTGAGCGATGAAATATATCCGCAGCGCGAGAGGAAGCCAAACTCCATAAGACGGAAACCGCGTAAAAAGAATCTTTCCCAAAGTTGAGCGAGGAGAGGGAAATTACGTCGAAAGTCCCGAGAATTTATCGGTGCACTTTTAAAACTCCACCTTCTCGGGATTAGCATATTATTCTATGAAAGCGGGGTCTCTTAGAGAGGAAAAGAAAGCCGCGGGGGTGTATAACACGAGACGTGGAACGAAGTTACCGGCGCCTTTTTCTACATGTGTACGAGCTGACTGGCTGGCTGGCTGCAGGCAGGAGGAAGCGCGTGCATGTATAGGCGCGGGAGCATATCAAATATGTTGATAAATGATCCTTTTGAGCGATGAATAGGCTGCCGCCGGCTCTCTACTTCGACTCTTGCTTCGGATAGGAGATACGAGGTCGAGGAACTGAGAGAGATCCTTTCGGCAAAAGCAACGGCGGCGGGCTATTTGAATGTCAGAGGATCGGAGAAAACGGATGAAGTGGAAAGGGAAGAGGATGTGCTGCTGCAAATGACTATATCATAGTGGTGGTGTGCACGGCTCCGCGCAGTGGCAATAATCGGAAGTGGCAGCTTTTTAGAACTGCACGTGCCATTCTCGAACGCATATATTACATTCGAGCGTATACATCTATTATTCATGACGATATGGTGTATTAGTGCCGTTTCGCCGTTTTATATTCTATACTCATCGCTGTGTGGCGACGACCACCTGCTTCGTATTTCTGGGGATGTCACGATGATTCGCTGGAAACGAATGTCTCTATTCAGGGGGCAAAACAAGATTTGTTTTATTATTTATCTCACTTGTCATGTTATGACTCATTGCGAATTGTAATTTATGTGCATTGTGCAGTACATGCAAATGATAGTTTACTGTTGTGCTATAATGTGAAGAAAAGAACCTTCATGGCGCTTTCTTTTGTGGCTTTGGCAGTTCTATTTTTACATTAGCATATAGAGTCGTATCAAGTTGAAGATGAAACGTCCAGCATCCCAAGAAGAACGTTCAATCAACCGAACTTCCGGCAAACCAATCACTAGTGACCTCTTGTCAGCTCTTTGAATTCCTACTTTGCATTTCTTTTCGGGATACGATCTGCGGATGTCTTTGACGATGTCCCGCGGTTCTTATTTTTATCTCCTGCCAAAATAAGTTCATCATTACTCGTAAATACATAAATATTAGAGAAATGAAAAGCAATGTTCATAAGCCATACTAGTTAATTAGTAAACAAAAATTCCAGGTTATAAAGTTATGTTAATATTTTGTTCATTGAGAAATATTAAACCATGTTAAACATAACTAAAAACTACAAGCTGTAGAACAACTTACTATTGAATAATCATCTACTTTCTTATTTACGTATTTTGTTCAGTCCTTTAAAAATCGATCAATAATATCCATTTATCTAGATATGGTAATGATGCTAATTTATTCAATCTGTATCGACATATGAGATTTTGTTATGTCTTTATCATTTGCTGTCGATGCAAGCTAGGTTACCTTCAGTGCGTATAAATTGAATGGTTGGTCGATAATTTACCGGCATCCGACCAAGGGTACATTACCCACAAAGTTTTAGCTGTCTTCGTCCTGCAATGCCAGAGGGGCATGTTAGCACCATCTACAAATCTATGAGTATGACGGTATCCAGTGCCAGGGTAACCTTCAGACATCAGAACGAATTTCTATATAAGCGTCGATAAGTTATCAATATTATTTTTATTTTTAAAGTAAAATGGTAATAGAATAATTTTAAGATTAGAATAATTTAATTAAACTTTGACATTTTTATACAGGAACTCATTAATTTTTTTCGTAATGTATATGAAGTAATTAAAACTGAGTTGATTATTATATCAAATTGGAAAATATTTGTATTCAAATAAATATTACGAATCAAAATCTCCGATTTCGTTCCTGGATAATGACATACCGGTCACCGTCAATTACCACCAATTCGCCGAATCCTCGAAAACACGAGCTCACTCTCCGTCAAAAAATCCACGCTGTTTTATCTCATTATCTCCCTATGGCAGCATTGTTCCCCATTATTACGGAGACCGAATCGACAAAGCAAGCGCCGCTAGTTATGTTTTCGGGTACGCGAACCGTTACACACATTTCGGTCAATTAAATCGCGCGGCTGCTATCTCCCCGGATATCGTTCGCTCCGCTCGCGTTGTGCTTCGTTTCGTGATTCCCCTGGTTTTTTGTTTTGTTTTTTATTACGCATGCTATGCCGTGCGCACAATCGCGTCTATGTGTCCATGGTTTCCGATGCCATCTGTGCGAATAGGTTTTTTTTTTAGAACACGCTCTCGAGGTTTGTGTAACCGAAATTTAGACGTACGGAGAATAAAAGTCTTGGTCTCAATCATGATTTTACTAACGGAGTAGTATAATTTCAGGATTAAATAAACAATTTTATCGCAGTCTTCTGCCGGATAAATGAAAACTGGTAAAATAGAACATTTCAAGCAGTAACCGTAATTTGCATTTTTATCTTGGTTTTCGAACTATTTATATTATAAATGCATACGCTTCCACGCAGGTAGAGCTGCATCATATAATTAGTGGAGGTGTTGAATTCTAAAACCAGTTTTATCAGAAAAATCGCGGGAACATAATTAGCGATAGCTATCTCGTCGGTTCAGTCTATTTCAGGTAAAATCAGGTAGTATAATTCTGCATTAGTTATGACAGGGTCCCCCGCTAAAAATAACACCCCTGTCAAGTCTCATGATTCAGAAGTGTGCTAATTTTTGCTTTCTTAAAGAGAAAGCTTTGTGCAAACAGACTCGCTCAAGTGTCTATATGCTCGTAAATGTCGCTGCATGCCTGGAAGCAACATTAGCTTACTTTCGTAATTGTATTTATTGCCGAGTGACACAACCAAGACCGAAAAAAAAAATCCCCAGCTCCGATAACGCCTGATGCAATCATTAATTGTAATTAACGCGAAGTATCTTGATTTTGCAGATGGCTGCGCTTATACTGGTCACCACGGCTGCTATACACGCTTCTCGAAAGAAAGGTAAGCAATTCACACATTCGTATATATAGCTGTACTACTTCACGCGCTCGCAAAAATGCAAATCTGCAGTCTTATTTTCAATCGCGCTGTTATGCAAATCAGCGTGCATCGCGAGAATGAAAATTCGCAAAGTGCGAGACTCTTTAGAAAGCCTGAATCGTTGCGTAATAGCCAAACCCTGAAAAATCAATGCCGACCCTACGTCGAAGTATACGCAGCGTCCACTTAGACGGCCGCATAAATTGACGAAAAGAAAGAGAGAGAACGGGCTGCATCTCCCCTTTCTGCGCCAGGTGTATACCTATATGTACGTAAGACCGGAGCGCAAATTACAGCTCGGCAACACTTGCCTCCCGCCGGCAGCAGCAGCCTTTAAAGTACAAGTCGAAGGCGACGCCGGTCGTCATCGACACCGGCCGACGTGGTTCTCGGCATGTAGATCAATCGCCGGCCCTATACTGTTGCTGCGCGCGGCAGCTAGTGTGTGCGGTCTATAACGGCAAGGAACACGCACGCGTTCGGGGGCGCGAGCACGTACACAAGCTCCCTTTCTCTCTCTCTCTCTCTCTCTCTCTCTCTCTCGCTTGCTCTTGGAACACATGCCGCTAATGTGGACATTACCGGCCTGGTGCCGCCGCCGCGCCGTCGTTGCGCAGCCGGTCCGTCGCCTCGGGCCATTGCCACCGACGCCTTATACCCCTTTTTGAGGCCAAGACAGATAGCCCTCCCGCCCGTAAACTCGGCGTAATTGACGTTTACGCTTATGTCTTTGTTCCGCCGAATAATGGAAAACAGGCCCCTTCTCTGCACCGTGTACACACTGTACGCGGTTTCTCTCGCGAGAGTATTATACGTACTGGTTATACATATAGAATCTCTTGTGTTTTTCGGGACACGCCCGCCGGCAAGCTCGCCGCGCGTAATGACGAAAATGACTCACACGTGCTTTCGAGGGCGAGTGTAGAGCAGTCGACGCCGCCACCGGGGAGCGAAGAGGGAAGAAAGCGCGTAACCAACAGCGCTGCGGGCTGCTTGGAGAATACGCGTGTGGTTCGGCTTTCTCGGGTTATTATTAATTTGTACGTAATCGCTTTTTTTTCTTCCGCGCTGCTTTCTACAGGCTTTTTAATGAGATTGTCGTGCTTTTCGGCGTTTCTTTGAAATATCGCCCGCGGCGCCCATTAAATGTCGTGAAAAATGCACACGACTCGTTTAACGCTGAAGGAGCGTTTCAATGCGGGGGAGGCTATAGTATACCCGCCTCGGTAATCGTCCTTCTGGATTTTCAAGGGTTTTTTAAACGCTGGCAGATGGTGCGTGGAGTGCGGCTCTGCACCGGCTATCGCTGATCAATTCGACCCAGTTTGCTTTATTTATACGTCTTTGGGAGGACCCAAGCCTTTGAATGAATTTCTCGATAAGCGAAATGTTCGTAAATTTCTTCGCGAGTATAAATTGCACGTGTATTCTTTTCTCTCGCACAAATCACGGAGAGACGAGAGACGTGCAAATAACAGAGAACTCCGCGAAATTTGTGACTAAATCCATTGTCGGAATTGACGGCTCCTATATACACACGCAGACATTTTTTTCAAACGACACTTATTTCTCCGTTTCAAATTACTCGGCGCAGTGTTGCGCTGAGTAATTGCACGGTAGGCACACGCAGCTTGAGGCCGAAGAAAAAATCTCCGCGAGTTTCGTGCGAGAGGAAAATTTGTATTTCGTTCTCGGAAACGCTTTAGTGCCTTATCTCGCGAAAGAGAGAGAGGGAGAGAGGCGAGTAGTAGCCGTTGAAAACACCACGCTTTATTGTTGCCCTAAAGAAAGGTTGCAAATAAATTGCACACATTTGAGCTGAGCATTTCCGAACGGTGAATCATCGTGGAACCTGAAACTGATTAGCATACGTGATGATCGCTTAGCCTGCCCGCTTCTCATTTTACCCTGCCAGGCTAACGTTCTCCTTGTGCAACGTTCGATTCATTATATACACGCTTTATGGCACACACAGTATACGTTTGAAATACATTATTCAATAATATTTTCGTACCGCGCGTAGCCGTGTGCGCTGAAACTCTCTGATTGCAAGTGTGTGTATTTATCGATTTCGTTTAATGGATTGGAATTTTTGCAAAACTGCATTGTTGTTGTTGTGTGCATATATGCGGTGCACCGATCCATATTGCGCTCTCCCATACGATCAGCTATTTCCACGACATTAACTTCGGTGGATGTAACGCGTACACAGCGCGTTCCGTTTATCTCCGTAAACTGCGCCATAAAAATGCATCTTTAATGCGAAAAAATGAGAAGCTTTTAGTGATTCTTGACACTATCTCAAAACAGTCGGACACGTTTCTGCCGGGGAAATATAAAAGCGAGAGTCGTATAAATGTAACTTACGATGACGTGCCTTCGAATCACTTTGATCGAATGGCCAGATAAAGCGTTCATCTGCATTAATTTGTGTAAGAACAAAATCACAATGTCCGAAAAAACTCACCCACCTTGACACTTGGAAACTATATAAAAAAGTCGTTCTCCGGGCAAAAGAGTGTTCGCACAATGATAGACAGTCTCGTCGGCCAGGCAAAAAGGAGCGAAAAGCAAAAAGTGCTCCCAGAATATGCCATTAAAACGAGATCTTCGAAAAGCAGAGCAGCGAGTCGAGCATTCGGGTCAAAGCCCGCGCGCAGACCGGGAGCTCATAAAGCAGCATAATACGCGAAATCTCAGTCGCGCGGGCGCACTCGACCAGTTATTTATCCGTGAATTATCGCGGCGTAATCCTCGCGAGAGAGAGCAGAGCATACCTCTGCCTTACGTATATACCCAAAGAGACACAGAGAGAGAGAGAGAGAGAGAGAGAGAGAGAGAGAAGTAAAGGAGAGATAGCGAACGAGAGCATAAGTGCCGTGCCATTCGGTCGAGTGCGGCTGCTGCGGCGAGGTATTTTTATACTTTACCCTTAAAAAACTGCTCGCGGAGAAGTTCTCGCTTTCTCTCCCTCTCTCTCTCGCTTTTGTTATACGCTCCAGCAAGGCTGTGGCTGGCGCTACTACACTGTTGCAGGAAGCTAGAGCTCACGCTCGGGAGGAAGTATGACTGTCTGGCGCAGGCACGTGTAGGCGCACGGTATACCTGTAGCTAATGCACATACACTGTAGCCCTGCATCTATATGACATACACATTACCCGGAGAGAGAGAGAGAGAGAGCGAGTCTCTGGTTACCGTAGCAGTACCGGCGCTGTCTGCGGCAGGAGAATCCGAGCGCGAGAGGGGTGTGCTTAAATCGCTCGCGCCGCTGCTGCTGCTGCTGCTGGTGCCGCTGCACTGAAGAAGCAAGTCGCGGGGCGGAATGCATAAATTCGGCGCAGTGGCGGGCTGCAATTGGCGCGCGAATACTTTTACAATTCAAATTATGGAAATGCGCGTGAGGGGGGGCCGAAACACGTCCACGCACTCGCGCCCCTTCAGCCGAGTGTATGTATATTGCGCGGTTGATGTGCGTAGGTCTATAACGCATGTGTATACGAACTCCCGGTCCTCCACCTCCGCGTATTTTCAAGCCTCGATCCTTTCTTCTCTCCGCTTTCGCGCGCGCTATCGCATTCGCGCACGAGCGGGTACCTGGCCGCGTGATTTTCGGAGGATGTATCGGGCGGGACCATTTGAAAGGGCAATCAAGGCGGGAGCCCTCGGCTCTTTTGACGCGTGCGCGCGCGGCGGATGCGGGCTGCGATTAAGTTTTTTGTGCTGCTGGAAAAAAAGCAACTATGTGCGTATAGAGTATAGACTCGCTAATGCCCTGGCGGGCACGTGTGCGTGTACCGCGATTTGGATGAGCGGGAGAGAGCTCGCGTTTGTTTGCGAGGGAGAGAGAGAGGAAAGTCACTTGCTCTGCAAAGCTGGTTTGGAACGGGGGTAGCTTTGTTTTACGGATTTCGGAGGTTGACCCGGGAGTCTCCGCTCTGTGTATGTATACGACCTCGCTCTCTCGCTCTCTCTCTCTCCGTTTCGTAAATTACGGCTTTCCGGGCATAAAGTTTATAGAGTGCGGCTTTTTTTGCAGAGGTTTTTGCTGGCTATAATACTCGAGGTGAAAATGATCGAGCGGGTTATCATTGTGTGGTGGATTTTTCATTTCGACGTCACGGAAATATAGTTTCTATATAACTGTATTCAACTTGCTAGTATGCCGAATGATAAATTATAAATCTTCTCGAAGTCCGTAGTAATAAAACACCTACTCGTGCAGAGTCATTATATTATACGAATCATTGCTTCTCCACAACTTTTACGATAAACCGAAGATGATTGCAAACGTAAGTGGGAAATCGCTGGAATTAAACGCGCTGCCTAGCTTGGAGTAAATTATACACGCGTATAAAGCTCGAATGAACAATTAGTAATAACAGCTTATAGCTATACACGATGCGAAAGCACGATGTTCGATCAAACGTGTGAAACTTTAATTATCCGAACGATCGCTAATCGCTGTACTGCGATTAAATTTTATTTCCTGCGTGCGATGTTTTAGAGAATAAATTCTAATTAAAACTCGCCCATCGAATTTAAACTGTACAAAAATCAAGGTTATGCTAACTATTATTGTCGAGGGAAATTGGTCGTCGGTACGCGGGTGGCTGTTTTGTCCTAAAAATCAATTTGGCCGTTCACTAGGCTTGGATATCGTAATTGCCTCGTTTGAAATGCAAAACGGCCGCCTCGTATATACAGTCGTCGTATAAACTTTATAGTCCCGCGCGTGATTAAAAAAGGCTGAATAATAATAGAATAACAACGGAAATAAATAACTAAAAGAACGCGTCGAACAGCAATCGAAACTATCCAATATATTACGCGAGACGAACTTGATTACACTGAAGTCAATCAAATTGTAATTTAATCAATAGTAGGTTATTGCATCTCACTGGATGCAATAAAGCGCGCGATCAATATAACATTTTGCCACGTTCATATCATATATCATACGAGCATAAATTGTTTAGTTATTGGTCGTTTCTGTCTACTTAAAAAACGGTAAATTGCTGTATTCATCTCATAGCATTTAAATACGAAATATCCTATCCGAAAAAAAGGTAGCTCAGCAGCGCGCAGCTAAACGATAACAATACCCGTAGTCTCCATCGCGTCCCATCTAAAATCTTATCAAGGAAGCTCGCGATACATATAAATACCTCCCGACATTGTCTCCGTGGTGCGCGCCCGAATTAAATAACCGGCGGGCTCGCTCTCGGTCTCGCGCGATACCGCTATAAGGCAACGGATTCCAAGGGCCACAAAACAGATTTATACCTACGCTAGATAGATTTCCTACACACGTGAACAGCGCGCCGCCGCAGAGATATATATCTGTGCGCCGCAGTCGTTGCGCGGATTCGTGTGCATGTCAGCGATAAAAGGATAGTCATCGGCTCGTTCTCCCTCCGCATTACGGGCCGCTCTCTCTCTCTCTCTCTCTCTCGCACTACAATCGGATCGAAAGGGATCAGTTCTGATCGGGAACCGCCTGCCAGCCTGGCATGCATAGTCGTATATAGAGAGAGAGTGAGCGCACCGAGAGACTCTTATTCCGCAATTTCATGAGTTCGGCCGCCCTATTGCTTAAGCTAAGCACACTGCTGCAGTGGGTGAAGGTAGGTATACTCAGTGCAGCGTAGCAGCAGCAGCTCTTTGCGGGATATGCGGAGGGAAAAGAGAGACACCGCAGTATACCGGGGTATAACTGCGCGCACGAGAGAGCGATCGTTCGATACATACGTGTCGCGTGTGCACGGCTGAGTGTACCGACGTGTGTGTGTGTATGTGTGTGACTGTGCAGATGTCGGGAAGAAACTTAAGGAGGCAGTAACGTTATGCTCGCTCTCTCTCTCTCTCTCTCTCTCTCTCTCTCTCTCTCTCTCTCTCTCTCTCGTGTCGACGACGGCTCGCCTTTATGGCTATAGAGAGATATGCTTAGGAAAAATTTGTCGGTTTCGCGGTCGGCGCTGGGGAAGTCGTTTCGTTCTCAGGCTTTTGTCTGCCGAGGTTTCACTTATTCCAGCCTTTCGAGATGAAGATTTTTCTCTGATTTACGAAGAATTACTCGGATTTTATCGATTTTCCGCGATAGAAAATAAGAAAATTGCAAGAGAGAGATTGATGTCCCATCGAACGAAAATCACTCCGTGATTTACTGGAAAACGTACTTTCTGCGAGGTGTCGCGTTAATTACGGCAAGCATGCCTCTTGCATTGAATTTTCAATTACCTCGCTTTAATTGCAAAGAAAAATGTATGCATTCCTTTTTTAACGACCGACTCTTTAACAACCCGCTTTTCGCAACTCCAATGCGCGCATTTACTTGAATAGCGTGACAGGTGCCAATCCTATTTTCGCGCGCACAGCCGCAACAGTCGTTAACGGCGCCACAGCTTTAAGATCATTACTTTTATCATGCAAATGCACTCATCGAATCCTCTCAACCTTTTTAAAGCCGCGCGAGATCCTAGAACACACGTCGTTGTACACATTCACACGGACAGCACTTTTGCATCAGGTTTAAATGAGAAGGACTCGGCGACCGATGGTGTCCCGTTCCGTTTAACTTTTTGCTTTCACTGCCGAACCGTGAAGCGAAGAGAGACGAGAGAAATATCGGAGCAGAGGCATAGAGCGAGTCTACTACAGCGTGGAGTCGTTAAACTTTAACAAGCTCCGCGTGTATATATACATGTAGAGATCTGCGATTTCGATTTATTTATTTCTCTCACTTTTTCCACTTTTTTTCTAAAACTATATGTACATACATACATAGCGCGATGTTTGACGCAGCGCCGCAGTTGCGTTATATTGTGTCGCGCCTCGCGTTACATTCATTTTTCCCGCCAGAGTTACGGAAATAACGAGTCTGCGCTTTCTGACGGCCGATATGACTTTGAATAAACCCTGCGGATTTTTTTTTCCACCAGCGGTTGTCCTCTATCGGATATACAGATAGATGCGCACTGTCGCAATTATACGACTTTGGCGCGTGGGAATTTCGCGTCGCTATTTTAAATACGAAATTGGATTTAGTTATTGGCGACGGACACCAATATACGCAGTATACGACGGCGAGGGAATTTATTGGAACGTGTGATGTAACTCCGTTTTTTGTATCGGTGTATAGTATTGGAATTCGATGTATTATAACCGGGAAATTCTTCTAGAAAATGAAAATATTAAACATCGCACTCACGTATAGTGTTTTTTTACTAAACATCCGAAGCTGTACATCATTTTTAATCTGTGGTGGATGACGGTAAACTTTCATTTTTTTCTTTTTCTATTTTATACCTGTAATAATTGGCACAGAATTGCTACAACGTAATCTGGCAATAATCTCGCAGAAACTTTCCCAGAGAGTAACTGCTGCATAATTTGTTACTAAAGTAGTTACAATTGTTATACCTTTCAAGTGCAATTTACTCGAAAGCTCCCGCGCGTCATTACCATACTGATGAGGCGCAAGTACTACCAACTATTCGAGCACGTTTCTTGTACGACTCTTAAGCTAAAACTATAGTCTGAAAACAGAACAAGTTGAATGCTAATTTTACGAAGAAAAACTTAATAATCTATCGGATGCGCAAAATCGCAATCGCAAAATCCATACCGAAAAATAAAGCTGCTCTCAGTTTCAATGGATAAAAACAATCATAATTTCTTTTCTCAGAGTTAATTAAAACCATCCGGTGTCGAGCTAATCAAGCCTCCCTCTCTCTCTCTCTCTCTCTCTTCTCTTTGTGTGTATACACCGCAGCTGCGAGTCGTACAACTCCACAGCTATTGCCTCGCGCTCGTTACCCTGAAAACGAAATGACGCAACAATGCAGCGACATCCGTCGCGAATTTCTTTCCTTCTATAATAAACTTAATTGAAAGTCACTCAATTATTCCGCGCGGAGGGCTGCCCCCGTCGATACACATCGATCGCGCGAAGCGCGGCTCTATACGCGCCGTGTATAGTTTGTAAAGAAAATAATGACAAAGCCCCGCTCTCTCTCTCTCTCTCTCTCTCTCTCTCTCTCTCTCTCTCTCACCCACGCATAATCGAGGCTTTATCGAATTACAGTTGTAAGAGCTGTCCCTATTAAAGCGCGCCTGCACGCTTAAACCGCGTAGCGTTTGCTAAATCAATATGTCCTTGGTCTATCCCCGCGTGTGTCATAATATATGTTATGACTATAGTCGACGACGATGAACCACACGTATAGGTAGAGTTCTGCGCGCTCTTCTGTGTAAGTAACCTCTCGGCGCTGTACAAAGCGACGAGATATTCGATTACCCGGAAGCTGCATCAGTCTCCGCGCCCGACGAGAACACCGGGGGTTAATAATTCCGAGGCGAAAAGCGGACGCGGCTATTAATGAATCAAGCCAGGCTGGCCGCCGTCGCTTCCGACGAAATGTGCATAATAATGACGTCAGAAACCGCCGGATCGTTTCGCGCGCATACCCATAGCCGTCGTATAAGTATATTATAAGGCAGTTTCCCATCGCGACGAGAGAATATATAGACGACGCTTGCAGGGCGCTGGAGTTTCTTCGCCGCGGAAGGAGGTTTGGTCAGCGGTGCGGTACGGTGAACTCGTTGAAAAATTCGTTGATGGAGCACTGATGATGGCGCTTTACGATGCGGTCGCGGGATGCTTGCGCGATGATGATGCGATTTGACGGATTTTGCGGAGGAGAGCGCGCTGCGGTCGCCGGGATGAGATTACTTAGCGGCTTTGAAAACTCTCCACCAGAGGAGATATATTGCCTTTTGGTTTTTAATATTGTTTGGACAGCGACGCCGCGGCTTTTCGTGAAACTATTTTTGCTTTCTAACGAAGTGGAAGATTGAAGTGTATTTTCGAACTTGTTCAACGTCGAAGTGAAAACTAAAATAGCAGGCTGGGATCCAATCATTCGAGGTTTTTTGGCTCTTCAAAACACATTGCATATTGACTTTAATCTGCAAGCAAAACGAGGAAACCGTTGAATAATCTATATGCATCAACGTGACAATAGTGCCAGGATTGCGGTTGTATAACCAATTCTATCAGTAAAACATGCGTCTAAGTATAGAAGCGACGTCAATTAGAATATTCAGGACGCATTACTCCCAGAAACAAAACCAATAACGGCAGCGTCTAAAAGAAGATTCAATTGTAGGGAGCATATAATAAAAAGTTTAACGAGGACTTATCTTTGATTCGACAAAAGTACCGACCTTTTCTAGTTATGCCAACGAATCGCAATTAAAATAAATCACGGCGGAAATAGGCAAAATAATTAATTCATCAAGCGCAGGAAATTATGTTTCATCAGCGAAGAAGGTCATCCGTCAATCCCTCAATATTCTCACACACGTACTGATCTCTCTATTAATGATAACTCGAGTACGGGCACACAACTCAATACTCGACGACGACGACGACGACGACGACGACGACTTCTCGGAAGGCGGTATTGATGCATTTGAATGATCAACTGAAAAATTAGTGCTTTCAAGCTCTCCGCCATTCCGAGTAACGCATATATTTTTGCGATCACCAGAGAGAAAGAGCGCGCGCGTGCTAAATCCCTTGCTCTTTTCTCTCAGTGGATTTTTTCACGCTCGTGCCATACTCTCTCTCTCGTATTATACTTGTGCGCGCAGAGAACCGAGGGAGAGAGAAAAACGACGACAGTGACGAGCGTATCTGGTCCCCGCGATCGTCACGCGCCGATTCGATATAAATAAAAGGACGTGGACGTTTAATTAAAAGATAATCGAGCGGATTACGCTGCCGAGCGCGCCGCTAATGTCGCCCCGCGAGCTCTGCACATGCACATAAAAGGCAGCGCATATAGCTCACTGCGCGCGGGATAAGGATAGAAAGGGAGATGTGGTGCGACTCGCTCTCTCTCGCTCTCTTTCTCTGTTGTGTGCGGCTACAGCGCGACAGACAAAGAGTAGATAGTGTACCACATAGCGAGGAAACCGCGACCGGCCACGGGACCTCGTGACAGTCTATATAGAGGTAGAATGAACGAGAAGCAGAAAGAGACGGAGATATGGGGGGGGGGGGGAGGCAGGTAGGACAGATACGGTTTCAGATTTATTTATGCTTAGCGCATAAGAGTGGAAAACGGATAGTGGGTTTATATTCTCCTGCGCGGTATAATGTGATTATTACGACATTATATAATGCGCTCGTGATTTATACTGCGTGCGCCTCTGCGGTCGCGATCGCCGGGAAGGAAAAGCTCGAGGAGTGACTGCGAAGGAGGAAAAAACGCGTGTGCAGGAGGCCATCGATTTTAATTTTATTGATCTATAAAAGTATCGAAATTGACAGGTGTCAAGAGAGAAGAGCGAGAGAAAGGAGCTGCTTGTTACATGCGAGAGAAAAGAGAGAGCCACAGTAAACGTCGCGCCGAACTGCCTTGTATTTTATAGCGCATTACGCTTTGTGGAACCTTTTGTTTGCACGAAAACCCGACGCCCGACACAATAGTTTTTAATGGGTCACTTTATTCAAATTCGCAGTTAACCAGGGTTCATAAAGTCCGCCTATTCGTTCTCGCGGGAAACGTCTATATTCCTTTTCGTGTGAGAACAGACGCCACTACTCGCATACACACGGATTATATCTTATGTATCTGATATAAACACGGAGGCAAATAAAATAACGTTAATGCCGTGATTTCCGATAAATCATTTAGGGGCTTGACCGCAGTAAGTGAAACGTCAACATATAGCGATTGATTCCCTGCGACCGCGGGAAAAAGTTTTCCCAGGCTTATCGTCGCCGAATCCCCGAATACCAGCCCCTTCCTTATCTTCTATTTGTACAATGTAAATGATACCGAAAAATATTACCGAGCCGGCCTTCGGCGCTAATAAGAACGTTAAGGAAAAAAGGGAGTGGGACGAACGCGCGCGCCCCCCGAATTATCCGAGCGATCTGAAACGTGACAAACAGTGTACCCCTGCCCCCTCCCCCCCACAGAAAATAAGCATCTCTCGGACAGCGAGTCAGACAGACCCGCCGCGCGCGCAACTGTGTATAATAATATGCATATAGCCGGGCGCGAGAAAACCTGTATACGCAACACTACACGTCCCGGACTGCTGAGAGAGCTAATTAATAAAAATCCAGACAGCAGCCGTTCGAGGAAGACGTATACGCGTAATACCACTTGCATATATTTATACGTGTATATGTGCTGGCCCTGTGATACACGTACATGCGCGCATATCTAGATAAGGAGATAAAGGGAACGGACGACGAGGTGAGCAGTCGTGGAGCCAGAGCGCTTCGGCGACATATAGCCGGGCGCGTGTATTATAGAGACAGCGGCTAGCGGTGATGCACAATCGGCGGGGTGCGCTTTATGCATATTACGAAAGCCGCCCGCTCTCTGCGCGCACGCATATATGCGCGTGTCACTTGGGTTTACACGGGTATAAATTCCCACCGCCGCCGCCACCCGTATAATCATCAGCCGCATTATGTGTGTTGTGCGTGTGTAAGGGGTATACAGTGTACATAGGCGCATCTTGCTTTTTTGACCGGCTATATATTATAATATGTATAATGCAATGAAGTTTGCGCAGCGGCACGTGTGCATATTTCGGAGCTGGCCGCGTGTGCGCGAGCTTGTTTGGTGGCGTAATCGATCTCTTGACGCGAAAGGGGGAAATAAGGAGAGAGAGAGAGAGTGGGCCTGTGCAGTGTGTGTACTGTGTACACACGACGTGTATCGGTCCGGAGCATCGTCGATCACTCATCTTTCCCCAAGTGCGCGCGCGCGCGCGAGCATCGAGTCGAGCCACTAATTAAGCTTGAAACTGCGCTTCGCCGGCGAGCTCGTCCTCTCCTCTCTCTTTCTCCCTCCCGCTCTTTCTCTGGAGATGCATTTGTATTAATTATGCGGATAATGAAGTGTCACGCGGTGTTCGGTGCTTTTTTATTGAAGACGCTGCGGGAGAGTGAAGAGAGAGAGAGAGAGAGAGAGAGAGAGAGAGAGTCGAGTGCGCGACTTTGGAGGCACGTGTGCATCAGCCGCCGCTCAGACGTCGCTGAAATAAAAGGATGAATTACTGCAATGAACGCGCGATGATTTATGATGGTATATTGGGACGGGTGAGAGCGGGATGTGTGTTTGTCGGCGCAGCTTGATAACTGACGTTTTCGATTATTTGGTAACTTTAGGGAGTATATAGGTCCTCAAGTAAAAAGAGGTCGTTAGTCAATATTGAATAGATTTTTGTTTGATCAGTTACGCAATCTAGTATACGAGCGATTAAATTTTGCAATATTGATATTGTTTGTTGGAACATTTTTCGATAGATTTTCGTGATTGGTTGTATACATTATTTACCGTACTCACTGAGTGATTGAAAGGCATTATTCTGAAAAGTATAGAATATGCGAATACATATCGATTCGCTAGCTTGATATGCTAGATTGAAAAAGTGTACTATAATCATGCTCACAGTTGTAGCGCAGCTACATCGAACATTCATGAGCCTCGCTTATAAATGTTTCATTGTTTAAGAACTTGTTAGAGCGCGTAATGTATTTCGATATAATTTTTACGCGATTGTGGATCTGGAATAAATATATTTCATAACGATATCCAGCACAATATAGTCTAAGACAATAACTCAACCGTAGTTCGTAACAAAAGTGTTTACAAAGTACATGGAACACGAAGTATAGCATCTCAGCATCTCTAATTAGATTAGAGCGAAGCCCTGCAAGCGAAAGAGAAAGTAATTTTAAACTGACAAAAGACGACTCTATTTATCACCCTAATTCTTCGAGATTAAAAGCGCCCTCATTTCCAAATCTAGTCCAAAGCGACGTCACCGTACACCTCTATAGCCCCTATAGCTTCCGACAAACAAGGCGGGGCGCACACAATCGAATCAACATTCGATTATCGAGCACGGAACAGAGAGAAATGCGAGGCAAGAAGAAAGGACTAGCAAAAAAACACGACGACGTATAGTTCAAACTCGACCCAGTATATGTGGGTCCACATTATCGCGTGTCATCGGAAAAAAGCGCATTCACATATAGCATTATACGGAGAGGCGAAAGAGAGCGAGCTCATACTTCCTTTCCTCGCTTCCAATGTAAATAAGGATCACGGCCTTCAAAATTGCATTAGCTCTCGGAGTAATCCGAGTCCCTCCCCTACTCTGCTCTCTCTCTCTCTCTCTCTCTCTCTCTCTCTCTCACTCGCGCGACGACTCCATTATCCACCTCCGCCTCCTTTTTCCTGCGCCATTGTCCGCGCGTCCGGCGATTCTTCCGAATGGAGCGTAAAACTATATCATCCCCCCTTCCAGGTCCACCTTCTCCATTGCGTACTAACGTTAAATCTATACAGCTTGAGTTCTCGCGGATCCTTGAATTCCTCGCGGCGGAGATCTTCTGACAAAGAGGCTATACGAGGTAACAGTACGCATACACACAGACACACACAAACACGTGATCGAGCGGCGCATCCCAGGAATGAATGGTTAATTGTTTGGGCTTCGGCATCCGCTGACGTGTGGCTGGAATAACCTGGCGCTCGCGTGTCTCAAGCGAGAATTCTCGCTCGCTTGCGCGGGCGCACACGTTCCCAAAAGTCTCGGGTTACCCGAGAGCTCTCTCGAAGATGCGGGCATAATGCCCGGGCGCGCGCGCGCGTTCGTCGCTCTTCTTTTTTCTTTGCTCGTTTCTTTCGCCGATGATCAGTGAGCGAAGGAGGCCTTGAGGGAGGGCAAAGCTTAGCGGGGGCCAACGAGGAGAACTCTGCTGCCCGTGGAGATATTGACGATAACGAATGCTAATCGGTCGGATGAATTAATTTACCTTCATTAATTAATCTCCGTCGGAGTCCTGGCAGCAGCTTTCGTCCGCGCGCGCGCACACACATGCGATGACGATGACGCATCCGTCACGACGCAGACGGGATTCGTAATTATTGTTGCTGGGATATAGTCGCCGGCCGGCGGCGGCTCTTGTCCGAGTACATTACTGGCGCATGTGCGCGAGCCGACCACCGCGGGGTTGCGGCAATTGCCGGTTATACTCGACGGCGGCGGCGGCGGCTTCTCAGTTTGAATTACGGCGAGAGCGATATGTGTGTGTGGTGCGAGGGTGCGTGTGCACGGGCTATATCGATTTTCTATTATTCAAAGACGAGGGGGAGGGCAGCGTTTGCGATGAAAAAAAAAGAAAGAAAGTTGCGGCATATCCATTAAAGATGCATCTCTTTTGACCCTCCGCTCTTGTTTTTTTCCCTCTGTGGCCTGTTTTTTTTATGCTGCTGCTGTTGCTGCTTCTTCTTCTTTTTCGTAATGATACGCTTTCGCTGATTCATGTGCGAAAGTTTGTACGCGCGCGCTTGTTTTATTTACGCGGGGCCGCAACGGAGAGATGCACGCCGAGGGAAAACTGTTTATGACGCAAGGGGGCATAGAGCGCATGATGTATGTGTTCTTCTAGTTAGCGATGTTTTGTGCATCGACAGGACGTAGTTCTCAAGACAGTTTATGAGGTTGCGGGCAACGTTTAGATTTTCATTATTGTGACGGCTGCAGTCTAAGCTTGTGGTTCGCTGTTTTGCTTCGGTGTCAACGTCTTTCTGTTTTTAATGCACATTAATTTTTTATCTTGAAATTTTATGGCGATTTGCTTTATTATCATTCTAGTTTGGAAAACTTGTTGAGTTTTAGACTGACAACTTTGTACAATACGTAGTGCATTTAGTTACATAACATAGTCGCATTTTTAAAACGCTTTTTCCATTTTATTATAAAGTATGAAATATGTTAAATTATTCAAACTTCAGTGGTATAGTCTTTCCAACCTTTTTGGACGCTTTTTATAAAATATGAAATCAGTGAATTTTAAATAGCAACAGCAGGACGCGGTTTTTTGAAACAACGTTAACAGAATTTGGATCGAATCAGTTCTTACGAGCTTCAGCTGCTCATATTAACGAAATGTGATATTCATTGGGATCATAGGCATCTGATAAAATAAAATTGGATTCGAGCTTTAATTGATTTATCGATGTTCTTTTTCGATCGCGATTATATAGAAAGCTAATCAAATCATCTCCGAGTAATATTTAATAATGTTCGATTCGTAAATTAAAAATAAGAATAGAGAGGTAAAACGTGCTTGTCAGAATTTTAAAACATTTTAGATATAACAGAGATATAGCTGAATAGTATCATCGGCGCCGATCAATCCTGTTAAAATTTGTACAAGATGAAAGACCAAAGAAGTTTCGTTTTATATTTTATCTCGCTGTCAGATAAAGCGGACCAAACTTGATCAGCTGATTTATGAGAGCACTATTTTGATTGATTAATGTACATTTTAAATCAATCAATGGATCCGATGGAGATTTAAGATATAAGTTTATTACGTGTATAAAATAAAATTATCCTTCCTCATATAATTTGTGTCGGAGTACCATTGCGTTTTATAAGATTAAATGCAGTTTCTCAAGCTCATCAATTTCTTCAACAAAGTTATAAAGAACTTGGGATCAACTCTCGCTGGACCTACGGAGCTATTTAATTGGATTGCGTCGAGTTATCAAGTTACATTTTTCTGCTTTGTTTTCTTTTCATAGTTAACAGTGTAGAGCATCGCTATTGCAACAAGATCGAGTTTCGAAATTCAATTTCGTTTAAATTTCCACTATGATATCCGCGGGTTCATAAATATATAGCACCGAAGAAATCAATAAGCGCTTTGAAACTCCTTCACTCAACTTTCGGCGCAGAAGTGGACGCAGAACAAAAAACAAATTAACAAGNACGTCTCATTGTCGAAAGCTCCTAGGACTTTATCGACCCGTTCCAGCGGGTGATAATGCGCCATCGCGGCTCTCTGCGTGCGTATATATATACGTATTTAAAGTCCAGAGAGAACGTCCCCCGAAGAACACTTATATATACCGCTATATAGCGCGGCGGCGCATGCATATAAAGCCCATAACGGGCACTCGCTCCGAATATATACAGCCACGAAGGCGCACATTATGTCCAGGGAATCTCTTCATATTACGGAGTTCGGGAGGTCCCGGCGAGGATATCTAAGTGGAGGCGGATGGGCCGTTTGATTCAGCGGAGTGTACCATCTCTCTTGACTGCGCGAGTGGACGTCTTGCGGGCTTTTCTCTCCGGTGTGTCTCGCGCGAGTATAGTACATGCCTTATTGCGCGAGATGAGATGGAGCGAGAGAGAGAGAGAGGAGAGCTGCTGGCGTAAGCATGCTTGCGCCTCTGCCTGTAGGCGGTGCTTTGAAGACCGAAGTTTAAATGGAGGAATGCAATTTCCGTGAGTCAATAGCAATTACCGGAGGGAGGTGCTCAAGGATAGGGAGGTCGGGGGAGGGTGAGGACAAGGAAAATATTTTTGACGACTAATTTTCTGGCTTTAATAATGAGATCATGATTTATCGGGCCGTTTGGAGATTTAATTCTTTGAGAAAACTGAAGGAACGGCCGCGGGGCAAAAGGCTTCAGTGATTCCGAAGCTTGCGCGCACAGCATGAAAGGGTCCGTGGCCAGGTTGGCTAGTCGAATAAATTTCTCTTTGCGTCTCGCTCGGAAAGTTTTCTCTTTGAATATTAATTTAAGAATTGAGTGAAAGAACTCAGAGTGAGTTCAGCCAAAAGGAAAGGGATGAGTGAGTGAAGGGTTTATTATAAATAAAATATACGATTTCGCGGTACACAAAAATCACTTGCTTTGGCGTAAAAACCCTCACGGATTAGAGGGAAAAGCCTCAGCAAGTTTCTTCCTTTATTAATAAAGCATAAACTTGCTGAGGCTTTTCCCTCTAATCCGTGAGGGTTTTTACGCCAAAGCAAGTGATTTTTGTGTACCGCGAAATCGTATATTTTATTTATAATAAACCCTTCACTCACTCATCCCTTTCCTTTTGGCTGAACTCACTCTGAGTTCTTTCACTCAATTCTTAAATTAATATTCAAAGAGAAAACTTTCCGAGCGAGACGCAAAGAGAAATTTATTCGACTAGCCAACCTGGCCACGGACCCTTTCATGCTGTGCGCGCAAGCTTCGGAATCACTGAAGCCTTTTGCCCCGCGGCCGTTCCTTCAGTTTTCTCAAAGAATTAAATCTCCAAACGGCCCGATAAATCATGATCTCATTATTAAAGCCAGAAAATTAGTCGTCAAAAATATTTTCCTTGTCCTCACCCTCCCCCGACCTCCCTATCCTTGAGCACCTCCCTCCGGTAATTGCTATTGACTCACGGAAATTGCATTCCTCCATTTAAACTTCGGTCTTCAAAGCACCGCCTACAGGCAGAGGCGCAAGCATGCTTACGCCAGCAGCTCTCCTCTCTCTCTCTCTCGCTCCATCTCATCTCGCGCAATAAGGCATGTACTATACTCGCGCGAGACACACCGGAGAGAAAAGCCCGCAAGACGTCCACTCGCGCAGTCAAGAGAGATGGTACACTCCGCTGAATCAAACGGCCCATCCGCCTCCACTTAGATATCCTCGCCGGGACCTCCCGAACTCCGTAATATGAAGAGATTCCCTGGACATAATGTGCGCCTTCGTGGCTGTATATATTCGGAGCGAGTGCCCGTTATGGGCTTTATATGCATGCGCCGCCGCGCTATATAGCGGTATATATAAGTGTTCTTCGGGGGACGTTCTCTCTGGACTTTAAATACGTATATATATACGCACGCAGAGAGCCGCGATGGCGCATTATCACCCGCTGGAACGGGTCGATAAAGTCCTAGGAGCTTTCGACAATGAGACGTCGTCGGACCTTCCTCGGAGGAGCTCCGCCAAAGACTGGTCCGAGCTTCAGTGCCAGCGAAGACGATATACATCAGAGTAGCTGCTATATACGATAGAGATAGGGAGGAGGAGGAGGAGGAGGAGGTCCCCGGCGAAATGGTTTGCGAGAATGCCTCTTAAAACGTCGAAATTAAATTCCGACGGTGCGTCGATTTAAAGTCCCTCTTTCTCAACGAGAGAGAGAGAGAGAGAGAGAGAGAGAGAGAGAGACTCCCTTTCAGCAGCGCCTGCACCGGTTCCGCACTACTTACATCCTACGATTCTTATTACTTAGCCCGCTGTGTACTGCTGCTCTTTATCTCTCCCTCCCCCCCCCTGCCTCCTTCCTTTTTTTCGGGACCACCTCCTCGCTGCGTAATAACAGCTGGCTCGTATTCCATTATGTCGTCCCCCCCGCGGACTGCACATCACTGTATACCGTCGGAGACGCAAAAAACGCCCCTGGGATGCCGCGGCTACGGCTCTGTCGCTTTTCTCTCTCTCTCTCTCTCTCTTTCCAATTGAGCCGCTATCGGAATCATATCTGACCGACATAAAAAACACTTTCCGTCGCCGCAGCCGAGAGAATATATAGCGCCGAGTGAAGAGCGAAAGAGAAAAAAGAAGGGCCGATCCGCGCGATTCTCTCTCGCTCTCTTATTCTGTCGAGTGGCGCGCAGACTGTGTGCTGGCTAAGATATATAGGTGCGGTGGCACGGACTGGAGTGGAGTTATAGTAGAGGGGTTCGATTTTGATTTGCCGGAGGTTCGACGACGCGACCGGGGGGGGGAAGCATTGACGTGTCCTTTAAATGGGCATTTTCCGCGCTGACGCACGATAATACTCTTCTTTCCGTTTGCCTCTCCCTTTCTCTCGCTAAAGCTGTACTCGCCCTATCTCTCCCCGCGCGCATCTTCTTTTTCATGGCTTTATTATTTGTTGTGCTTGCCGCGTCGGAGCTTCAATTAGAACTTTCTTATGGCCGTCTGTCGGCTGCTTTTTCATCGCTGGTTTATTTGCCCGTTCGAGGATCGAGCGGTTTTAATTGATTTTTAATACGAGGCAATTAATGGACTGGAGGTGGGCTGAATCATCGATGTAGAGAGTAAGAGAGAGAAGGATCAGCCGATAGGGATAATTGGATGATGATGTGGAATTTAGCTTTGATTCCTTTTTCACCTCTTAACGTTTTATCGAATTGATGATAAAAGAGAAAAAGGAATTGTAGTGAAATTTTCTCGATAAGCAGCTATTAAGCTGCAAACCAATTATCTCGGCAAATAGTATCTGACATGTACGTATATATATTCTGGTGCGCATATATTTCTCAAACGATAGGCAAAACTTTCTATATAATGTCATATTTTATAAACAACGATGCAGTGCATTGTATAATTATACCTGTATACTGTGTACGGTTCTATGACTATTGAGTCGCGATAGAATGGCATAAAAGTATGCAAATTAAAAACGCGATGAGGAAACGATGAGAGACTGACCTATAATAAAACACTCCTATATTACATGAACATATAAGGTATGTGTTTCAGTTATATTAAAAATTATTATTTCTATACACACATTTGACAAATATACCTGTATCGTATATACGCACTCACAAGAGAGCGAGACAGTGCAGTATAAAATTGACGCTAGCGAGAACAATAGTGGCAGCTCGTCGCGAGCCATCGCCCGTTCATTTTTCACCAACGCCCACCGCAGTTTTGCACTTCCTACCTACACATACTCCAGTCTCGTGCGCTCGCGCTCGTCCTCTCGATTCCGCAATTTCCCGCATTAATGAAATTTCCAAATGAATGTGCCTCGCGCACATGCCAGTCACTGTGTAGTGGCACACGGATACACGCGCACGCACTCGGCAAAGTCGACCGATCGAAAATTGAAAATAGAGTGGCTGGCGGTAGCGGTGCAGCTGCTCTCGGACACTTCAGTGACAATAAATTTGAGCGCCGAAAAGCCACGGAATAAAAAGCACTCGACGCGCGCACTGAAATTTCAGCGAGCGAGAGCGTCAAGTGGCTCGCGCGACGATTAAATAACCACTGCCTTCCAGTATTACCACTGCGCTATATTATGTATAGATGTGTATTTCGCGCATATCAGCCGCTATATGCATACACATACAGATCGACGAGCATCAATCGAGCTGTACATCATCGACGGCAGGAGTATGAGACGCCACCGTGCTAAATATTCATCAATGATGAAAGAGCCGACGAGCGTTTATAATTACCTGTCAGCCGCCATAAAATCATTGCGCAATTTCATTAAGCTCGCTCACTACTCTGCGCGCGCTCGCGCACAACGAGTACCCAAACTCTACAGCCGCGACCTCTTCTCGCGTAAACGAAGCGTAACAGCGGACACTTGGCCCCTTTGACCGGCTAGCGGCGCGGAATCTCACGCTCGCAGACGCCGCTCCGCTGGCTGATGCTGCGCCGATTTCGGCGACGCCCCGCCAGCGCATGAATGTCGCGCGTCAATGACTCGCTGCCATCCAACCCCTCTGGGCATTGCCTGTCGCTCCGAGTACAAAGGGCCGAGAGCTGCTTTCGTCCCTTTGGGGACAGACCGTGCGATAGAGGGATGTATAAGTTTCGCGAGGAGCGCGCGCGCGCGCCTCTATATGATTTTAATTGACTGCTGCAGCTCTTTGATTTTATGCCCGAGCGTGTACTTTTGCCGTTATATCTCGACGGCCGACGTGTTATTAGGATTCCGAGGCAGAGAAAGAGATTCTGTCGGGTGATTGTATCTGCTGCGTGACATTCGTTTTGATTAAAAAAAAAAAAGGAGTCGCTTAGTGTGCAACGAGAAAATCGTCCGGGTTGGGTATAGGAAGTTTTAAGATAAGCAAACTGGAAAAACGAACGCTCAGGGACAATTTGATTTCATTACCCCGAGGGAACCCCATGGTTAGGGAAAGAAGAGAGTATTAAGTAGAATGAGTCCAGCCTGTCCAGACGCGGGATACAGATGTACTCGGCCGAGGTAATTCAATCAACTCTAACTGAATTTTTTCCCCTTTCCCCGATTTACTGCTACAATCCTCAGATGAAGATTTCGTGCGGACGAGACGGAGGGAGTTTACGTCTTGAGCAGCAGTTGCTCGAAGATTAGATTAAACGCTCAGCCAGCTGTCCCGGCTATTTTTCTTCAAATCACAACAGTGCAAAAAAAATGCGTGATGAAAAAACGGGAGAAGTGTAGCTGATGCGCGGAAAATAATTCCGCATCGATGATATCTCTCGACAACATAACACACAACGGAATTCCATTAATCATGCCGCGTTGTATTTCCATTATTCGGAGAGCTTTACAGCCTCGACGGGAATCAAATACAAAGCCATGAAGATAAAATGATCAGTCTGCAACAAGCAATTTGTCGACTCGCCCAGCCACCGTAGCCGACGAGTCTCCTCTCTCTCTCTCTCTCTTCTCTCTTCTCTTTCGTGCACGCCGGGTATATATTATACGTACACGAGTGTGTATGTGTGTATGTGTGTGTGTGTGCAGGAAGTCCCGACGCAGCCGAATTTTTCACTCCTCCGTGGCCTTTGTGCCCCGCGCGACCGCATCGCATTGACTTATTCGCGCTCGACGCCGCGCGCGGCGAACCTTTTCCCTCCTTCGACGCGCAGCCAAGATTACAATCGTGTTCCCGCGCCGCCTCTCTCTCACACGCTTATACATATACACATATCTATACCGTATACGTACTTACGTACTATATATACACAGTCGTCGCAAACAAGCGCGTCTCTCGTCTCACGAGTGAATTATCGCCTTTTCTTTTTTTTTTCTCCCATACGTATATAACTCGCTGCAGAGAAAATATACCCAAGAGTTGAGGATATACGGTAACACGTCGTTACGTGGCGGGCTTGGCTGAATGAGACCCCCCCTCGATAATTTGATGACGGGGTGTAATACGGGAGAGATCCGCATGCGGGACATGAGAGAGAGCTGAGAGAAAGAGAGTCGTACATTGAAAAATGCGCACACGACGAGAGCTGCACGTACAAAACGAGCCTTGTATCACGCTGAAATTGAAAGCTCCAATCTAGCGCGGATCTATGGCCGTCCACGCGGTACAAAAGTAACTGAAATGCCCGGCCTATTCAATCATGGAAAATATGCGAGAGTCGACGTTGGATAATGGCGAAAAGAGAGAGAGAGAGAGAGAGAGAGAGAGGCGGATGTTCTCATGGCTATACGAGCGTACATGAATGCATATCAGCCGCGTGCTCTGACTGAATGAAGTGCACTCAGCGCTGATATGCGCGCGGATTCTTGAATCGAGGATATCAGCTGTTGCTCTGTATAGCATCGGTCTATTAATTTCGGGATAATTTATCCCGCAAAGTTCCACATATTATAGGCGTGATTGAAATTCGCTCGCTCTTCATTAACGAGAGCTGTGCCTGTGTAGTAGGCCTGATGTTATGTACGGGCGCGCGAGTCTTAATTTTTCCTACGCGTTCGAGAATTTTCAAAGTTCAATTCGCAAAGTTGCGAACAAGTTTTAATCATTTTACAGTTAATTAAAAATATTGCATAGAACGTACCACAGGCTTTCAGGCGAGCAGCGCATAAAAAAGTTGAAAAGTTTGCTTAATTAAGAAGTGATAATTAATAGGTGCCAAACTAACTTGCTTCTGATGATCGAGATATAACCACTTTTTTCTAGCTTCCCCAAGATCTTGTTAGAGTCGAACTATCGAGCAATAACGACGACCGCGCGGTAAAATTTATTCATTTATTTTTCCCTTTTACAGTCCTCAAAGTCAAAACGCGAGCTTTCGAAAATATCGGTTCGTAAATCACGGTGGGGAGCGCTGCATCAGCTGATGGTTCTCGCGCATATTCGAGAAGCGAAAAAAGCTCAGCCCAGGAAAAAACAACAAACCGCTGATGCGTCGCTCCATATTTTTCACGTTTCCGTGCTGGGCTCTTCATAAAATAAATCTCCGGCAGAAGGAAGGCTCGCGGCAGTGTATACAGCGAGCATCGTAAACATTTATTCGCGATCGAAAAGCCGTGCGCCCGCGTATAGTTCCAAGTATTTAGACAGAAATGGCACGGCGTTTAATCGTTTTATCCGCGAAAACAGCGCCCGGCCGCAAACTCGATCGACCAAAACCCATATAACACTGGGCCCTGCAAACTCACCCCTATAGTTCGCCCATATAGTGTGCGTGTGTGCGTGTATACGGCTCTGTCGCGCGCGCGCCCCGGCCAAGTGTGCTTCCCGGCGTTTGATTTTTTTACACCGCGAGCTGTCAAACGTTACAAACTCTCCGGGGCTAACTCGATTAAACGAGCCAAATGAATATTGAAAAGCTCGCGGCCCTTCCCTGTATACAGCTCCCGTCATTATAGATATACACATTGCAGGCCGTAACGCTGCGGTCGTATACACAGGAGCATATCGGTGCGCGCGGCTCATTCCTCATACTCCGCTGATGTGTACGCACGCATGCGAGTAGCGCGGGGGAGCAGCAGCGATTTTCACCGGTTCATCCCTCTCTCTCTCTCTCTCTTGCTCTGCAGACCCGGTGTCCGAAGTGGAAAGCTCTGCTATTGACACGCGAGCGGCGGCCATGAATATACCCGCTCGTGATATTTAATAAATAACGGAGCCGGACTGGCGGGCTCTCTCTCGAGCAGCGTCGCGACGCCAGTCTGCGCTATCTGTCTTTCTGCGTCGCTGTGTGTATGTGTGTGTACGTCCGATGTCCTAACGAGTCGCTGTCTCCGCAGGAGAGTATTGTACTGGTATAGAGCTATGTGTGCACGCGGAGGAGAGATCGCACGCCGGAGACAAAGAGCATCGGGAGACGAGAGACGGCAATCGCGCAGCTGCTGCTGGAGGCTATCGACACGTGATGGATCTTCGGGAATTCGGAATCTCTCCGTCCGGAATATAATAGAGCTAGATAGAGGTACGCGGTGCACACATACGTATACACGTCTGAGCTTGAGGAGAGGAAGAGGAAGCGCGCATAGCGGACCGATGCACCCGAGGCACGCATAGCGCAGGCATATAGGGGTCCTCTTCCACGGTCTCCAGTACCGGTAATAGGTATGCATGTATATGAGCATATCCAGCACCGGCTGTCTCCGCAGGTACATAGATATACATACACGCATAGAGGCGTCGGAACTTGCGACGCCTGTATGATGTGGGTACCGCTGATGCCGCTACTGCACCTGTGTACAAGCGACTGAGCTGCCGATTCTCGCGCGGCTATAAGTCTGGACATGTAAGGATCCTAAATCTGCAGGTGTGCGTGAAACTGCGCCTGTCTGAGTGCGCCCGAGTGATTTCGAATCCGTGCAGTACAACAGTCGAATATGTGAAACGCGTGATGCTGCACTAGCCGCGCTTGCCATTGCGTCGTCGACGGCGGCTCTCGAACGCGCGCGCAAGGGGTACTTCAGACGAGATGGAGGAGGCAGCATGCGGGGATAACCCTCGCAACGGGGGAACAATGGATTCGCGAAATGCGTCGAGAGAAGGACAGAGCCACAGCAGCGAGATAGCCGAAGATCGCTGCTCGCTGAAGTTGTGTATGTACGTATGTATATATACGTTGTACGTAGGAGAGAATCCAAAGCTCGCTCAAGAGCTCTGACGAAGCGCGTCAAAGTGCGACGCCATTGTCGCGCAGTAATGGAAAGGATCGTTCGCTTGTTCGCTCTCGTGTATCAGCTCTCGCTCGCTCACATAGTCGCGCAGTGCATACATCTCCGAGGTTCTCGTGCGTATAGCAGATAGCGCCGCGCGAATCGAATAAGAGACGGGAAAGCTCGGCTTTTCGTTCCGCGAGCAAATCGAAATTCGATTGTTTCGCCGCGCTCGCGCCCGCGAGCATCGATCGCATGCAAATCGCTACTTTGCGGCTAGCTACGATATGCTATGTAAATAGAGCGCACCGATTCCCCAGCGACGACTTTCGTTCGACTCTCGCCACTTCAACCCCTGCGCTCGCGGCATCGACTCTGCTGTACTATACTCTGCCTGTCTCTCTATCTCTCTCTCTCTCTCTCTCTCTTTCGCTCGCACTATAATACCCGCTGCAGTGTCGAGCTCTAAGGGGATGCTAATGGCGTGGGTTGCGGTCGCTCGCTTGCCTAATGTAGCATGGCCCCCTTCCCCCCAGTGGGCGACGAAAAGTGGGTCGTAAATTTTCAATTTTAACGCGGAGCCCCGATTTTCTGGGTTACGCGGGCCCAACTTATGCGCTTATCAGCCGCCTGGTGTTTTCTACTCCCGCGGAGTGCCGGATTTACCGCGCGGATTTACTAATGCCCTCTCGCGCGCTCTTATCGCGCACCAACTTTACCTCTCTCTCTCTCTCTTTCTCTCTCTCTCGGTGTATAATTTACGGCGCTGAAAACACCTTTTTTGCAGATACACGCCGAGCGATCGGGAAATTTATATATAATGCGATCATTATGCAGGACTGCATACGCGCGAGCGTGTGTATCGAGAGAGCAAAATTCACGAGCGTTATTTATGAGACGAAATGATTAAGCGCCGCACGGGCGCGCGTCGAAGTATAATGTATATACGCATATAATTCGCGCGAGCAGGGATAGATACACGGTGTGCCGGTTTAAATCCGGAAATTTATCGCTTTGTCTCTGGGACACGCGATTGTGAGGCAGAGTCAAGTGAATCATTAAATCGAATGCACGTTACACTTTTTAATTGATTAGTCGTGGAATTTATCGACGCCGCGGAGAAACGCGTTTGATTCCGCGCTGCTATCCGATCGAGCGATTCTAAATAAAGTTTTCAAGTTGAATTATAAGAAACTCGAGCTTGCATCCGTGCGTCTAAATATTGCTCTTATTTCGACTGATATCGATATTCGATATTAAAATTGCGGGATTAAGTCTAATCAAAGTCAAATACTCCAGAATATAATCACCGCACGGTAATCTATAATCATTCGCATCGCAATAAAGTTCCGAAAACCCTTATATAGCAGCAGCCCTGCCTCAATCTCGTTTCCTCTATCCACGGCTAAATCCATCTCGGAGAAAAGTCGAGAACACGCCAGCCGCAGTAATCAAAGCTGACTTTCATAATCTCCGCAGGCACTGAGATATTTTCCGTCTATAAAGCAGCAGCAGCGGCGGCAGCAGTGACGGCTGCAGTTATACATGCGCGTACGAGCGCTTGCTCCATGTCAATCGATTTAAATTAAGCCAAGTTTCCGGTTGGCTGAGGCCAGAAATGTTATATAGTAAAGCAAACGCAATCCGCGCGCGCTCGGGAAGATCTTGTCAGGCTCAGGGCTCAAACTATTTACTGCTCCGATTCTACACGGTCCTCTCATCACGCGCACGTGCTCTGGTTCTCTTACACACATGCCAACTGCATCACACTCTGAGCGAGAGAAGGAGAGAGAGAGAGAGAGAGAGAGAGAGAGAGAACCGGCCCGTGCGATTCTGACTTATATACCTGGCTTATTACGGCCAGACATGCCTGCTGCCCTCACTCTCTTTCGCCGATTCCACACCTTTGCCTCTGCTGCTGATGGCGTTGAGTTTTCTTTTCTTTATGACGTGAGTTCGCAGCTGTGTGTGTATTTGGGCAAGACCAGGGCCTTGGCTTTTTTTAATTAAAAAAGTCTTTCGGGACATCGGGCTTCTGGGATTTTATGTCGGGCTTGTCGAATTTTTTTATTAAAGGTCGTTCGGCTGACAGGTTTTGCGTGACTTTGTTGAAATAGTTTTCTGAAAATCAAACATTAATAACAAGCTTTCTACTGATTTAATCCGCGTTAACGTTGATTGGTATAGCAGTGGATGTCTGAAATGCACTGATTTTTTCGTAGAACTAATGCATCAACTCGAATAAATCTATAGATGAATGGTCGTTGCATGTATACCTGTTAGAGCAAATCCATACAAAGTTATATTTATTTGGCGTTTAGTAATCCTACTTGTTGAGTTTTATCACAATCTAGCGGTGATTGGTTATTTCGAATTCAAACACAGAGCTTTCATATAGAATAGCACTAGCAAATTCAAATCTCGGTATACCATATTGAATCACAATATATTGAGTGCGTTATTCGCAAACGTATTTACAACATAAAACTCAGCACCACGCACTTCACGTTCCAGAGCAATGCCAATGCAAGCAAAGGAAAAAACAACAAGCCCGTATCCTCTCAAGCCGGGTCCGCAAGTGGCCACCTTGAATTTCGCCCTATCTCCTGCTCGTGCGTGCGGATAATTGCGTTTATCGCCCGGTGGCTTTCCGATACCCGCACACACACACACGCTGGCGCACCTTCTCTCCTCCGCCCGTTTCGCTTTCTCTCTTCCACGAAACCACCGGGGCTGCACTCGAAAAGGAGCAAAGCTCTGGCACAGCAAAAGCGAAACGTTTTATAGTGGCACACCGGCAAAAAATTCGAACACACGCGACGAAAGAGTGAGACGTCTCGCGAATATATAGATCGAAATTCGATGCATCTCCTATACACCCGCGCCACTCGCATTTGGCGCCAGCGCGAACAGCTTTTTCAATCCCATATAATACTGCGCGGAGAGGACTCGTATACTATACATATAGCTATATACTATATCATAAGGGTCGGGGCCCAGTGAGCCGTGAGCGCACGCTTGGGGATGATTCGGAGCTTTGCGGGCTATAGAGTTAGAGACTTTATGGTAAGCGACTTCGATTTCCCGTTAAGGCGCTGATGCTGCTCTATGCGTGTACAGCGAGATGTGGATAATATATACCCGCGACGCGTTGCAGAGGGAGAAGTCTCGAGCTTTCGCCTCGTCGCAGCTTCGCTCGATCGTCGTCGTCTCTGGCTCGGATTTTCAGGGAATATGTCCTTCGCGGCTTCTTACATTAGACTTCGAGAGGAGGGGAGGGGAGATATTGTGCTTCTGACGACTCGATCCTCGGCTGCCACCCCGCCCGGCTTTTTTCTTTATTAGTTATACTCTGTTCGTGGAGGATATCAGGGGCTTCGCGCGCGCGCGAGTAGTTCTGAGGCTTCGTTTTCGGCGAGTTTTATTGTTGCCGAGCGCCGTGTGATCTTTGAGTCACGGGTAATCCGAGCTAGATTAGAAATTAATTAAGTTCGTATTATTTAAAGTGCACGTAGCACTTTCAATGTAAAGCTCTCATAGTGTGTATAGCCGCAGGGTATAATATATTTCCAAAAGCTCGCTGCGGAGCGGAGTTTGTTTAAATGTAGCTACAGAAAAAATGACATATTTAGAAACAGCTTGACTCACGACTGAGGCAACGACGCGCAACGCGCCGGAACAGCTGACGTAATCCCAGTGTAAACATCCGACAAACTCATAAAATTTAATTTTGAGGAGAGTCTCTGTAATATCGTTGCTATTTCAAGAGCGCGCGCGCGCGCGCGAGGGTCGAAAGAGAGAGAGAGAGAGAGATAGAGAACGATGCTCCGAAGTGTCAATCACTTGTCTTGACTCCAACTTTGGTTCTCTCTTTACAAAATTAACTCGCCATTCCAGAAGGGGGAGAAAGGACGAAACAGCGTAGTATAGCTACACGATCTCTGGCGACGCCGCGACGGTTTTCCGATACGAAGATTGCCACGCAATTTCTAAATGAAACGAAGCGTGCCGAGCTGCGCTAGCTGTAACAGTATTATGTGCGAACGAACGGGAGTACAAATTGCGCGATTTAACGTAATACGATGGCTACACGTATTGTACTTAATTAATCTTGAATTATCGTGCCACGTCGACGATTCTGGCTTTTATTCTATTTTGTTGCATTAAAAAATCTTAATCAACAATTTTTTCCTCAGTAATACTGCTACGATATCAAAGAGCTATACAACTTTTCGACAAGTTTCCGCTTTAATTTCATCGCTGTATCAGTCGGAAAGAAAAATGAGCAACAGAGCCAAGCAAAATACTCAATTGGCTTTCTAATAAACGACGCGCGCGCAAGAGTGACTTCCTGTTCAATAATTTTTAAAAACACGCGTCGTACAGCTCAAAGATACTATAAATTAATAAAAAGCATGCAAAAACCAACTCTCGATCCATATACGGCAGACTCGCAAGGGCATACGTGCATAGAACTCCTTCCGCGTATCAATACATCTAATGCCAACCCTCGAAGCGGTGCGGGCAAACCAATGTAGCGTGGCGCCTAACATCGCGTTCTCGCATTCCCCCCACGGGTGTGTATGTATGTATATATATATATATATATATATATATATATATATATATAGTCGGGGTATGTGTGTGTGCGCGAGCGCGCATCGCGATCCAACCAAGCGAAGGTCGTGCGCTTAGCGGCTTAGCAGGAATGTGAATCCTCTCCTTACGTATCGATGATTTAGTTTGAGCGCTAACTAGGTAACGCCCGCGAGTACGTAAATCTTGGGGGCCCGAGTGAGCGGAACTCCTGATACTCTCCTTCTCTCTCTCTCTCTCTCTCTCCCTCGTGTATGTAGAGACGGTAGATTTAGTGTGAGGCGTTGGGGCTCCGCCCAGAAACCGCGGAGTTCGAGTTAAATGGTTTATGCAAGAACGAACGAAGCGGTAATGAAGTTCTCTGCACTCAGGCAGGTACGTATATATATATATATATATATATATATATATATATAGTTGAGAGAGGTGGGGAAAATATAGGAGGGAATAATCGACGCGTCGATTTATCGTGGTCGCGAGCGCGAGAAAGGGTTAATACAGTTACGCCGGACGTTCGTATGTGTGTATAACCTCGAAATTTACGGCTTGCGCGATATTCATCGAGCGAAAAATGCTCAAGCGTACGTGCGGGAGAGCAAGACAGTATCTCCTCTCGTCGTCGATAAATATCCGGCGATGAGTTTAAGGAGGCAGCAGCTCTCGATAGAGTTGTATATCACTATACCGCGTCACCTTATGCGCGCGAGGGCTTTTTAATTGCTGCGGGACGCGCGAGAGACAATATT
Organism: Pteromalus puparum; assembly: GCA_012977825.3. Lineage (NCBI taxonomy): Eukaryota > Metazoa > Arthropoda > Insecta > Hymenoptera > Pteromalidae > Pteromalus > Pteromalus puparum. The sequence continues at coordinate 54,922,634 of CM053172.1, forward strand.
CCGGAGCCTCGAAGTCGGCGGGCGGCGGGGGCAATAAAACAAGTTTGAGAATGCGCTGCGCGAGTACAATCGCGAGAGCGTATAGCGGTATATATAATATAGTCTGCAGGCTTCTTCGCGCGTTTAATTACTTTTGGTTGTGCGCGCGCCGCTATCAATTATTTTGCGTTAATTTAAGCATGAGTGCCTCTGCCGTCGATTGCGAGCCGGAGAAAACAGGTGCTTATTGTTCGCTGTTGATTAACGTGTTCGAGTGAGAGTCGCCGATGTATTGATTTACGGAAATTATTCACTGTCCGGATTGTATTGGCATCTCTTTGTCCTCCTTCGAATGTACCTTATTGTATTATACGCGTGAATTTAAATTTTACAATTTTTGCATCGGAATTCGAGGAAATAACTTGGTACTTTAGCTCGGACACTCCTGTTTGATAAGAAAAAGTAATCGCCGAAAAACGAGAAATCCGCGCGCTCGCGAAAGGAAACTTGTTACTCGGGCATAAATATGCGGTGTTTAAATCGTACTTAGAGTCCATTCATTACGCTCGCACGCGCTCGCGCAGCAGTAGTCTTTTTCTGCCCGTCGCTCGTATATATACACACACTCAGTACGCAACGGCTCGCTTGTCGTTAAATCGACTCGTTAAATCAAACGCATAAACGCGCGAACATGCGCTGATTGACCTTATTCCCTTGGTATATAACGCTCGGCTCGCGTGTGATGCATTTCTTAATCCACGTCGTCGTCGTGATTTCCGCTTTAATTAGCCTGTGCGCGCCTGATTTTCGAAAGCCGAAGAATTTATGTTCGTTCGCGCCGTCGAGCATAATGTACGTTATTGCGTTATATCTCTCTCTCTCTCTCTCTCTCTCTCGCTCGCTCTCGATACGCATCTCGAGATCGGGGAGAGGAGACAACAACAACTCTTCGGCGGGGCATTTTTCCCATCATCGGCGAGCAAGGAGTACTGGATATCCGAGCGAAAGAAAAAGGCATCTGGCCGCGACGTGTCGAACATAACGTTTAATGGCCGGACAATTTAGCCCTTAATCCAATTTCCACGGGGCTTCTTAAGAACGTACTTTATTGCAATTACTTACACACTGCGTCGCGCCACGTAGATATATAGATTCTCTGCGCTCTGCAACGTGAACCCGTAAATTGATTATTTGATTTGGCCTTTTTCTCTTAATTTTGCGCGCCCTCTTCCCCCGTCGTCGGCGCTACTCATCGATTCTCATCTCTCTCTCTCTCTGTGTCCTTCGCGTCTCTCCTCCTCTCAGACGTCGCTCCAGCCCCCGGCAATCTTCTCTTGAGGATATAAGAAGGAGAGAGCCAGCCACCGAGGAGTCTCTTATTATACGCGAATTCCCTCGTGCGGCGTAATCACGTAATTAGGCGCATTAAAAGGGACGCGAGGGGTTTAGTCGGCACTTTAATTCCCAAATTTCTCGGCCGCTCCGCTATATTAGCCGGTTCGACCGCGCGCGCGCGCGCACACGTGGAAAGAGATCGAAGCTCGCATATACATAGAGGATGCGAGAGAGAAAGAGAGATAGAGGCCAGTGAAATTCGGAGCCATTAGCGAAATTACGCCGGGAAACACACACACACACACACACACACACACACACACACACACACACACCTACAGTTCTTCCTCGTTGCCCGACCAGAGCCGCGTGCGCCGCACTAGAAAAGTTCTTCGCTTTTTATTTTTTTTTTTTATTTTCGCTCGCGCGGGCAGAGCTTTTTTGTTTTGATTCGCGCTCGCTCTCTTTCCCAGCGATGCGGAGCGTGCGAGGTCATTTGTTAGGCTTGCCTGGTTATGAATTGTTTACGCGCTCTTTTGCAGACTCCATACACTGATCCGCCGTGTTTTTCCCTTTTTTTAATGAGCGATGCTCGGGGATCGCTGATTAATGCTCAGGGGATGAATCGGAAAATCTGCGCGGGCGTTTGGATTTATGGCTGATGCGCTATTATGTTGTTTGCGCACTGGCTGCTTTTGCTGGGCTCACTCTATCACGTGATGTAGACGTATATAGTTAAAATAAATATCGACTGTTCGTCGCGAGAAGCGGAACAATAAACTGTCATCTCGTCAGATATTCCGAATGTTTTATAGGACCGGGATAGAAAGCGAAAAGATTGAATCCAGTTTGCGGCGAAAGAGGTGACAGCTGCGGAAACTGCGTCACAAAATAATCTTTCGTGCATGAATAAAGTAATGCCGGGTAAACTTTTTCACGTTTATATACATATGAGCAATGCTATATACGGGTATAGTCGGACGCTTTTCTGCTCGTGAAGGATAAGTTTTGATTTTTTATCGCGTGCATTACCAAGTTAAATTTTTTTTTTTATTTCGCAGCTCATCTCGAATAATATAACAGGCACGGATAGCAAGTAAGATTCTAAAGCCTAACCTTCTAAAGCGAATGAAAATGAAATTTGAAAATTCCCGGATCCTCTGTGCGGCAGTGGGAGCAGCGGCAGCAGTTATCCTTTCGTCATTTTTCTCTCCCTATATAAAATACACATATGGTTGAGCGGAGAGACGAAGGTGAAAGCTGTCTCCTGCATCGGACGTCCGTAAAACATGCATCTGACACTAGAAATCCCCGGGCGCGGATAAGGCGCTCGCTCTCGCGCAACCGTGTGCGCCCCTGTCAATATTTCACGCTAGATAAGCCTTATTGCGATAAAGAAGCCAGTGCGAGCCGTTCTCGATGTTTGCCCACTAGCTTGTTAAATAGGGTGGAAGTCGCTCCTGCCTTACCTGCGTACGAATAGCGAGAGTGGAAATGTTGTTGTGGGAAACGAATGCGTGTACCCGGTTGTGTATAGATTATACGTATATTCCGCGCGTCTGAAAATTCGTTTGAGCGATTGCCTTTTATCGACGCCGTGGTAAGCTGAAAAATGAAACACGAGACGGAAAACGTGATTTTCTACGTGAATTTTCTTATCGTTAAACTCATTGCGCGATGATTATGAGGATCCTCGGATTTACTGAGATTACAGCTGTTATCGAAGGATTTAGATTGTAGTTTGTTTTGTCAGGTTGCCTGGATAAAGGATCTGCTATCTCCACACGATATTTCATATCGGTATAGCTTCGAACGGTTGCAGGCTCGGTGTACCTATTATATACATTGTTGAAGCGAAAATTAATTTACATTTGAAGAAAATACAGTCACGCATTGCGGAGAATCCAGTAAAAACTTCTCGATTCGAGGTCGAAAGTTGAGCCATTAAATACCACGTTCAAGTTTCAACTTAGTATTTCAAAAGTTCCCAGCACAGCCGCAGCAAAGGCGCATTAGGCCGAGAATCAGAAAGTGCGGCTCTGTGATTTTCGGGACTTGTCTGCCGTCGCTCTCCAACCTGTTATTACGAAAAAAGCGCTTCTCACCACCAGTCCACCTCTCTTGCTTCCTCTCCATGTATGCAGTAGAGAGGGAGCATTGGGAGAAGAAGAAGAAGAAGCTATTACAGCCACGGATACACGCATAAAATATCCATTCGTTGTTGCTGTCGCTCACGTCGACGAGAAACGAGCTTTATGGAAATATAAATCTTGTAAATTCAGCGTATTAGGAAAACCGGGAAAGCCCGCCACTACATCACTCTCGTCTCGGGCGCACCGGTAAAGCGAGAGATAACAATCTACACGTAGTAAAAATCTTGATCCGCACGTCGCTGCCATTAAACGGCTGCAACATAGCCAAGAGAGAGAGAGAGAGAGAGAGATAAAAAAGAAAAGTCGTATCGCGCCAAGCTGGGAGAGAACGAGTGAGCGACAATAAAATCTATCGGCCCGTAAGTGCGACATGCGTCCGTCGTATACATCCCATATACCGAGTGGAAAGATAGAGAAGAAAGTGACGGCGAGGCCGGCGCGCATCAGGAGGCCAAACACGTAGGCCAATAAAATATCTTCTAACATACAATCATAGCGTCACGATAGATTTAGTAATTCGACTCGTGGGGGCAGCAGGAAATTATCATCGTCGAGACCAGAGAGTGTACTATATGTGCAGCGTGTCCACTCTCTCAGTTATGTCCGTCGCCAGTCGCGAACTCGTGTACAGTCGCTTGCAGTAGCAGCGAGCAAAGAAGAAGAAGAAGAAGAGTCGTTGTAGGCCGCCAGCGCTACTCTTTCTCTCTCTCTCTCTCTCTCTCTCTC
>CM053172.1:54927597-55036614 GCA_012977825.3 Pteromalus puparum
TCTCTCTCTCTCTCTCTCTCTCTCTCTCTCTCTCTCTCTCTCTCTCTCTCTCTCTCTCTCTCTCTCTCTCTGCGTCTCCCTTGTCGCTGCTGCCTGCCTCCCACACCCTCCTTATAGTTTCGTCGCGAGTCTGTCACGTACAGGCTGCGACACGACTTCATCCCCGTCAGCGCGCGAGATGCAATTTCCGCTATTTTTACCCGAAAAGCTTCTTAGGATGTCCTCGCAGCACGTTCCTCAAATAAACCCCTCTCGGCTTGCTACTTCGACTCACTCTCTCGCTCTGAGTGTGGCGTATGTCTGCGTGTATATGTATGCGTATGTGGCGGTTGCCGTCCTTCCTCCCGCGCGAGTTCTCTGCTTATTCCCTCTATTTTTTCTTGGCTCTTTCTAAATCTCTCTGTGGATAACTCTTTTTTCCGGCTACCTGGACGCTCCGTTTTACCCTGTAAAGAGAGAGAAAGGGAGCTGTGTAATTTGTTCGTGATGCCGCGAGCTTAGGCCTCTCATGCATGTTAAAATGGCGTAATTTAGTTTCGGCCGGAGCGTATCGTGCATATTAAACAGTTCTGTGGGATAACGCGGGAAACATATATAGCAGCGAAGAATGCTATGTCGGAGTGAAAGTTTTTATTTTGCAAAGTTGAAAATATCTGCAATTTATATACTTAACACGGGAATATCAGATGCAAAAAACTTTCCAATAGCTCCTTCTACGCGTAAATCTTTATACTCTCGCAATTTTTCTCCGATCGTTGAAAATATCGAGCGCGGAAATAGGATTGTACAACGCACTTGGGTGGAATATTGAACAGATAGTTCGCAATACCAAATTCAAAAGATTTGAATTTCTTCACACTTCGTGTATCCTGTGCGAGCTTCAACAGCCGAGATTGAGAGGTACTCTATAGGTATAAGTTCAACTGTAATATCAACCCTAATCTTTCAGAGTGAAACAACTCACTAATGAAAAATGACCTCTCGTGTTAATATAATGTAGGGGATACACTTAGAAAACGGTAATTTTTGCCCTCATATAAATGATAAGTTTTTCCAAAGTAAGCCATAGCCTATTATAATAATATTATTCCAAATTAATTACGGTACTCGCACATGCTAGAACAAATATCTTCTGCTTGGAACGATCGCACACGCGTGACACTCGTCGACGACGTCTCGCCGCAGCGTCTCGGTGAAATGCGACAAAGCTCTGTTTAGATTTTACTTACCTTTGATCGGCACAAAGGCCTAATTAGTGTACTTTTAGAAAACACCTCTTCATGTGCCACGTTTAATTGTATTGAAATCTAGCGTTCTGTACTTGAAACGAAACAGTCTATTCTACGATGTTCAGCATTTGCAAATGATGGATCAAGCCAGTAGCGCGTATCGAAAAATAAATAACGAATCAATCGATCCAGTCCGCAATAACAAAAATGATATGCTGTTTTCCTGACGATACATACACTTATCACGCGCACAGGCAGCTGCATCTCAAGAACTTAAAATTGATGCCCTCGCAATGATATTCACGTTTGGTGAAATCAATGCTAAAATCACGCTATCATCACATCAGCTCCGTTGTTATTCTCGAATAACATAATTCACGCAGCCGCCGCGACTGGGCTGTCTGCGCGTCTACTAAGAAAACGCGTAGCGGCATCGGCAGCTCCCCTGCAGGCCTAAGAAAATTCACTCGACCGCATTCGATTATAGATTCACAGAATACACAAGCAGCAGCAGCAGCAGCAGCGGCAACGGCGGGTGAGTATCAGCTGGCGTCCCATAGATACGCATCAATCAAAGCCCGCTCATTTATCTATTTCCAGAGCCAAAGCACACACTCAGCGCGTCGTGGCGTCAGCTCCCCCACAAATAATCCCTGACTCTCCTCAACGGAGCGTATAGCTTCTCTCCTTCTTGGCTCTCAAGATCATCGACGAAAGTCTATAGCTCGTCGGCGTCGCGTGTGTCGCCTCCTGTGCGTGCATAATGCATGCGCGAGCGCGCGCGACTCGCATGCAGACACATACACTTTTATACGCCGCTCGGCCACCGGCGGTGCATTATCATTAAGCGTATGCGAACCGTATATGTTTTACACACGTAACGCGCGGCTATTACTCGCTGTACGGTATCACCTCCCGCGCGCGCATATTTCACGCTGCGCCAAGCTGTATATATGTGTATGCTGAGTATAGAAAACGCGATCTCCACTCCGGGAGTCCATGTCCATTCGATCGCGGCGGTCCTCCTTTTTTTTCCAGTCGCGCTCAATCGGGCGCGATGAGTTCGCGAGTTTCGCCGTCGCTTGTAATGACCGCACACGCGACGACGTCTCGCCGCAGCGGCGTCTCGTTGAAATTACGCCGTGCGCGGATATATATTATGTGCGTGAGCGTGCCAAGAGTGCGTATATAGGAGAGAAGTGCAGGAGAAGACTCCCTCTCTCGAGGAGGGGGACTTCTGAGGAGGGAGCTCGCTCTTGCCGCATCTATGTATCGACTTTTTAGCTGGAGTTGATGTATAGGTGAGCGTAATTGCGTCTTTGTTGCGGCCGGGGGTATTGTCAGGCTGCTCGTGATGCGGGGAAGCGGAGATAATTGTTACGGGGAATGATATATACTGCGGAAATAATTTGAAGGGAGGTTCGTACGAGAGGTTATTTTCTCTGTGGGATCTTTTTTTTTTCGCTGTTGTTGTGTCGTGTGTGCGATGACAAGCAAGTTCCCTTGTGTGATAAGAAAGTCGTATGGCTTTCGATAAAACTTTTATCGTACAATTTAAAATCGTTTTTATAAAAATAATAGCCAGAGGAGATTCATGACGCCGGTGAACTTGGCTGGAATTAACGCCGATTGTAATTGCTCGATATTTCACTCCCAGTCCAGATTTTACTCGCGCGGACGTCGCATAAAGTCGGATTAAAAAGCAATCATCGACAGGCTAAGGTCGCTTCTGAATTGAATTATGAACGCGTGCTCGAGCTTTCGCGGACAAACTCACCGACCTTGAAGCGCAATTCTCGAGAAGATTTCGTTTTTAAAATCAACAACAAAATCGCTGGTTAATACACACAGCAAACACGAATAAAATCCCTGTAATCTGACACACCGAACATAATCGCGATCATCGCAATCAATTAACCGTAATTTTTGCCCCGGCACCGACGTCTAATAATTTCCGCGCGCTGGCTCGCGAAAGCACTTACGCGCTTGAGCATCGCTGCACGATCTCTTATATTAAATTTCCCGGCTACGGAGCGCTCGCATGCGCGTGATCCATAACGAAAATTCCGATAAGGCAGGCTTCGCGTGCAACTAGCGTTCGCGCGGTGTCGCCGCTCTTGCGATCTCTCGTACATCACGACTTTTGTATCGTCCGCAGCTCGTACAATAAAGCGGAGACCGACGGCGGCGTGAAGAAAGAAAAGAAAAGAAAGAGAGACGAGGGAGAAGTCGCGTTTAATCCGCGGCACCGCTACTGTGTCTAATCACATTATTACAAGGCTCTTAAGCGAGCGTCCAGTCGCGGATCATTACTCGCAAGCGCGCCGCATCGTCGACGGCATAACGCACACGTGTGCAGCGGCGAGCGCAGTACACTTTTATCTTTCGACGTTGGCCGCGCAACTATACGGCTATTTTTGCACCACAGCTCCTTCTCGCTTTCATATATACGTGTACTGCGCTCTCGCACTCTCTGAACTGCAATGCTGCAGTGCTCGGCTGCCTGTGGGAATATTAAAAGGATTTTCTCGCTTTTATTGGATGTGTAATTCCGTTTTGCCCTTTTTATTGCTCGGCAGCTCTCTCCCTCTCTCTCTCTCTCTCTCTCTTGCACTTTTTTCCCCTTCCACACGTCTTTCTCTCTCTCTCTCTCTCTCGTACACGGCTACCGGGTGCTACTGTACGCGCGACGGCAGCGGCAGCAACTGTTTAACAGGGATTACTTTGAAGTGGAGAAGAAAAAAGATCATTAAGCGGACGCGAGAATGAGAATAGCTGGAACTAATTATGGGGTGAAAGGTGCCTGCTAAGAATGTGCGGCGAGCGCATTACGCGCCGGCTTCTCTCTTTCACTCTCTCCCGAGGTTACAGCTTGCGAGCTTAAAAATAGGGCGCTACTGCAGGGCCTGTTGTTAATGGTGAAAAAGTGACGCCATGCTTTGGTTGCTTCGCGCGGTTGAGTAGGCTTGTAGTGCGGGTTGTTTCGTACGACGGATACAAAGTGCGCTAAATTCGAATTTATTTGCTGAAAATTGTTTTTCGTGAATTTTATTCTAGTACAGTTCTATAAAAGTGGTAATATAAAAGTGGTAAGTGCGCGCCTTCGCTGGTCAGAGACTCAAAGAGTTTAATGCGCTAAGTGAAAGTCCAGTCCAAAATTGCTTGGTCCTCATGTATCGCGGTAATTTAGAGAATTTTGCGACAATAATCAAAACACCCTTTATTGTTATCGTATTTTTTTTTTAACTTTTACTTTTTCACCAGCTCTATTGTTCGTACATAGCCGGTCGTAAAATACGTACGCTCGCGAAACCGAAAACACAATGAGAAAACAAATTATCGCTGTCTAAAGCGCACTTCGAATCCGCGCTGGTATAAGCAGCAGGCCATTAAACTCCAGCACTCCCCAAGCCAAATAATTCCAAAACGCATCAATAATAACCTCAGCCCGTGGGCTCTGTCTCTCCTTCAGCCGTCTCGCAAGTTCTTCAACATTCCATCATCGCTCGAATCCGCGCGCGACAATAATAACTCAGCTCTTGAGCGCGTCGCCGTCGCGGCGACAGCCCATAATCGCTGTGCCGCGTGCTACAAGGAAATCCAGCCTCTCTCCCTAGTCCCTCTCGCAGGCACTGTACAGAGCGTGCAATATTAGCGCGCAACGCTTGATTTATCTCGCCTTAAGCCGATAAATTGAGGAGAGCTTAATTGCGATCCCCAAGTTGTTTGTTACCTGCGGTAGTTTCGTAATTAGAAAATCAATTCGCTCGCGAGGCGCGTCGCTCCGTACCGCCGAGCAAAGGCATTCAACGCTGACTCCTTCTAGTGGCTGTGTAGACCATCAGCTTCTAGTGCACACAGGAGAGACGACGAGGCGCTGAGAGCGTCGAAAGCTCTCTCTCCTCGGCAAGCTTCCTGTCTCTCTCTCTCTCTCTCTCTCTCTCTCTCTCTCTCTCTCTCTTCCTATCTATATATACATGGATATCGGGAGGTGGTGGCGGCGGGCCTTTCGCGCGCCGTAGGTGGCGAGCAGATAATGTCGATAACGCGAACGAGCGCGCGAGCGCGGTCCGCTGGGCCATAACATAAATCGAGCGGGCTTTGTTCAACTGCAAACTTAGCTAGAACGGTTCGTCGACCCTTAGTCTTTCTCCCTCTCGCTCACTCGCGAGCATTCCCTCTCTCGAATCCAAGAAACCGGCGAACCAAGGCTCACCGCTTCCACAATAATACGAAGCTGCACGAGCTCGTCGTCGCGACTTCGTCGTCGTGGTCTTCCTCTTGCTTGGCGCTGTCGTTGTCCTCTTCTTGTTCTTCCTTTTTGCCAGCTTCTTCCTCTGGGTTAGAAGGCATTCATTCTGCTGCTGTTGCTGCTGCTGCTGCTGCAGTGTGTGCAGTTATTCCTCAGATTCGCCCGAGTCGCCACCGCGCTCTTATATTAGGGTCGATCTGCACTCGCTGTGTTTATATGTGGGAGTCTGTACTGCTGGCTGGTGCGACGGGAAAACGATTTCCTGCACGTGTGTCTGAAGACGGGTTGAACCGATTCTTTTTGGCAGCGGGAGATATCGATGCAATGGCGGAACTGTCGATCGTAAGGAAGAGACTCGCTAGTAGTTGTTTTGACGCTTTATTGCTGGGAGGGTTTCAATTTTTCAAAGTGGATGCAGTGCCGCTGCGAAAGTATTGAGAAACTTTGGCTCTACGCTGGAGTTATGGTTTCGAGTTTACGCGTCCGCGCTTGTCGTGGATGTAGAAGGTGGGAGAAGATAAGGAGAGGATGAGATTATTATTGCGAGAAACCAGTTTAAGAGAGCGTAAAAGAGGATAGCTACTAACGTAATAGCTTTTCCTAGATTAAACATAATCTTGTCGGCTGCGTGGACTTATTTTTGAATGCAGTCGGAGTGAGCTTCGGCGAAATAATTATATATATTCTTGATGAATATTATTTTATTTTGAAATCGACGACTTGTTTTCAAACTTGTCATAATTCATTTAATTGAGAATGTATACGTTCACATTTCACGTCTCACCTTGACTGACTCACACTACTCAAACGTACTTTTACCCGTTGTTATACAGCTCTCTTCGTGGCTCAGACGCTTCAAAGAAAAGTGTGTCGTGCACAATTTTCCTAAGTAATTGTAGAGGCTCGTACTAAAAAAAAGAATAAGATTCTCCCGAGCTTTTATTTAATTACTGTCGACGCACTAAAAACAGTGAGTTTGTCTCGATATAATTTACGCAATTGTCGTAAGCTTTACAGTATGCCTCGTAATGTGAAATAACAAAACAATGCAATTTCTTTGAATTGTAGAATCTTTTATTAAAACCACAACAAGAGAAACCGTCCTACTAGCACTGCACGACAAGACGAGCGTATAGCAGAAACAGTAGTGCAGCACATTGCGGGCCAAAAACATTTCGTTGTCCCATTTACTTTTTCCGGCACAAGTGCACATCAGAGAAGAAAAGAAGCCTGCAGAAACGAAGGAAAGAAAGAAACGTCGAGAGAGAGGAGAGAGAGCGAGAGAGAGAGAGAGAGAGAGAGAGAGAGAGAGAGAGAGAGAGAGAGAGAGAGAGAGAGAGACAAAGAGAGCGCACGTCAGCAACAAGAAGCTAGCCGACGCGAGAGCGCTACAGAAGAAATTCGCCCATTGTAGACTGACCCTTACACTTGAGGAGAGCCTCTTCTCGTTTGTTTTACGTTTTAGTTGCGCGGAGTATAGCAGCGGCGGCGGCGGCTCTCCCTCTCGTGCGCGGCACTATACTCAGTCGAGAGAAACAGAGACAGAGAAGCGCGCACTCGAGAGAAGATGCCCCAGCGTCGAATGGACGCCACGAGAGTCCCCCGAAGAATCACAGAGCGAAGAAGAGCAACGGCGGAAGAAGAGACGAAGAGAAAGGAGGACTTAAACCTCTGGCTTTTCGCAATATACCGTATAAAGTTGACACGAGATAGACCGGAACCCCCGAAGCATTATGCCGCCGCCGAAAGCTGCAAGTTTATATATATACATGTACGTGTACAGCCGCAGCAGCAGCAGTGAAAAAAAAGGATATGGAGATCGAAGCGAGCGGCCGGCAGCGATCGAATACAAGAGCTCCCTGGGGGAACGTCGAGGGACACTATACAGCGGAATATTAATGAAAAGATCAAAATGACATTCGGAAACGCTTAAGGGAGATATATAGAGAGAGAAAGAGAGGGCGGGAGGACCGCGAACGTCAAGCTCGAGCGAGTAAAACCTTTGCACACTATACCTATCCTCCCCTTTCCAGCTTCTTTCTTTATCTCCTTTTTTTATTTCCTTCCGACTTCTTCTCTCTGTAGCTGTACTTATATATCGGCTGGAGAACGAGCGGAATGTCTTGCATTTTTTTCGCAGGCATGCGCCGCGACGCGCAGCTATTCGTTTCGGCTTCCTTTTACGGGACGGGAATGTCATTCTTCAAGGAGCGAGGAAAATATTATACGTCCTGCTCGTCGGCAAGCGCCTTTTTTTCAATTGTCAAATCACTGAAAAGGCGAGCTGCACTCCCTCGTCGGATTCGTTTCGGCTTTTATTACGAATTTTTGATTGCGCACATAATATTGTCTCGCGACGCGGCATCGGGGTTATTTATTCAAAGTTGCGCTGTTTATATATGGGCGAGAGCCGCCGATGAAATGATGTCAATGGAAAGTTTGCGCGGATGTTTACGCCGCGCGACGGTATACGCATCGACGAAAAAAGTTGACGCCGGGGTTAACGTCAACGACAGGTCATGTACAAAGCTTGAACCTTTTTTTGCAGTCGCGTCGTTAAAATTATTTGAATTTTTTATCCTGTTTAATTAACGAAACTTTTTAATTGTCGAACATTTGCGCGTGTCTCTATTGTTCTAGACGTATGACGCTTGTATTTCCCGAGAGCGTAAAAATATATATTTTATTTTGTTGCAAGCACGCTAATAAGTGTGTGGTTCGGTCTGACAATTTTTATTTTTTAATTATAAAAATACACCTTTAATTTAAATCTCGCCCAAAAGAAAAACTTTCAACATTCATTAGTGAATATAAACGCTCGACGAAAACACGAACGCGCAGAGACCTGGTATAAAATATCGAGTTTATCGTCTCATTTTTCAACAATCACGCGAATAAACGTGTAAGTTGCAACGAGCCCAAAAGGAACCGAAATCAACAATTCAATTTAACGACCCCCATTGCAAGCACCGCCATGCACTTGTATATATCACGTACCCCAATAACAATCAAGCGTCGTGCACTCGGCCGAATCTCCATCATTGTGAGCGCGATTTTTCGAGGAGCGGCTGTGCTTGCATGTCGGCTTTAATTTCGCAATCAGAAAAAAAGGCTCCGCGTAACTAACGACGAGAGACGCACTGGGTGTACATAGCAGCTAAAAAGCGCCTACGTAAAGTTGTTACTTATGCCGCGCGCGCAGAGAGAGTGAGAGATAGAGAAAGCTGCGTCGTAAATTTCGCAAGTCTGACGGATCCAAACTTTATCGCGCGCGGGCTAACATTTTGCGCCAGACCGCGCAAAACCACACTTTCAGCCTGATTACCGCGCGACGCCTCGGTCAAAAGTGATTTAAAATTGCGCGATGCGTCGCGCGCCCTTTCGACGAAAGTCTCTGTTATTCAAAGCGCGAGCTCAACTCTCTGAATTATTTATCGTTATATGCGTGTACGTTTATGCAAACAATTAGGTGAACCCTTAGGCATAGATACAATGTATTATATCGACGGGGCTGCGTTGCTGATGCATGGGACCTCATAAGATCAAGTTAATTGCTGTAATGCACCGTTGTATAGTCATACAAATAATTGTGTACGGGTTCTGAATACCCTTTGTATAGAGATGAGAAGGCTACTCGGGAGGACGTCTTACGCTTCGCGAGTCTCTCTCTGTGTCTCTCTGTGTCTCTCAGCTCTATGCGGCAATTGCAGTTATTCACCGGGAAAGTACGCCAGCTATATCACGGATGTGTAATTTGTGTATAGCCACCTCTATACAGTATATACTCCACTTCGATAATTGGCTGGCTGACGTATACGTGCATGTGGATATGCCCTCTCCTCAAACAAATAATGGATAAGACGGCACTTTGGGACTTGTGTTTTCTAACAAACTCGTTATCGCCTGAATTATTCCTATAGGCCGCGTATATAAGTCAGGTATATTTATAGTTTTAATAACGATACGATTTTGCGTTGTTATAGCTGCCCGCACGCACGATATTCGTTGTCAACCGTTATTCAGTCCATGATTCGAGCATGATTTTATTCACCACACACTTTATTTCATTCAAAATACAAATACAATACAACATCGATCGAAAAGAAAAAAAAATCGTTGAAACGTTGGAACGCTAGGCTACACGGATCTTCCATTTGTTGACCATAACGGGCATTCGTCGAGTGCATTCCACTGATGTTAAAGAGGGTAGCTCGTCAGCGGACATCGAGTGTACCTAATCTACATTAAAACTCGCAAGTCACCGCGGTTACTGGTTAACGAGGACTATACCTTTTGATTTTGAAGGAAATCAATTATACGAAACGATGAGTATCGGAGGTCCCTCACAGCTTTATTAATTAAATTGTTGGCTCAATCGGGAATAAAAAAATAAACAACGAGGTCAACACAGTGCAACAGCAACAACGAACAATGAATTCGTATCGTCATTTTTTTTCGCGTTTCAACAAGGCTTTCGAGAATTAATGAATATACGCGGATCAGCCCAGGCAATTTATCTTTGCCTTTTAATCCGTGCAGCATTATCAATAAAATCTCCCGATTAATGAATTCAATCTCGCCCGCCTGGCGTGCATGCGCGGATGCGTAGTATGTAAATCAACACAAAGCGAATCTGCCAAAGAATTTCCCAGCGTATAACAATCGGCAAAGCCAGCCGCATTACCATTCGCGCCGTTCAATTAACTAACAAATCACGAAAGCCATCCATTGGCAGGATTTTTCCGAGCTCAGTGCGCGCAGTAGCCTTCCCTTGCAAGCGCATAAATCTCAGAAACGCGCGCGCGCGGCAATATTAATGAGATAACCATCTCTCCCGCGCACCTTTGACAGTTATTTACATAGTGAAATTCTGGCACAGTCGTCGGGGAATAAAGAAGGGTAGCTGGGCCCGGCTCGTAATTAATGATCTCCAATCATATTTCACGGTATCTCTCTCTCTCTCTCTCTCGCTTCGTACCTCCGCGAAAAATCGCGTACAATATCGAGCACGCTGTACAATGCACTGTATCGGGAGAAGAAGAGAGAAGATTCAATCGATCCTGGCTCGGTACCAATGCCAATCCGAGCGAGCCGTTAAACCCGGAAATCAGATTTCTTTATTCCGATACAGTAAATTGACGATAAATCAACGTCCCTCGCGCGCTCCTTCTCTCTCTTGCGCGTCGTCCGACGTCACGCTCGTCTTGCCGCTGCAGCCGAGTGTGGGTGTATCGTTCTGCCGCAGCCTTGAGCTCGAGAGTACTATAATGTACAGATATATCTATAGTACCAATGCAACCCTCGCAGTCAAGCTTTAAAATTTGTACTTGACGGCTCTTGGGCGCTATTTTACTGTCGCAGTTATGGCGAGGGATGAGGCTACACACTTTTCTAAATTATTGAAACTTTCGAGGCGATAAATTCCCCGCGACTACTGGGAGAGAAAGAAGGAGGCTCTATGAATATTTCAGGGGTGAAAACGTTTGCATGATTGTCGGGAAGATTTGTGACGATTTGCAGCGCCGCCTGCCGCGTTCACACGCCGGATAATGACTCATCCCGAGATTTTTCACGTTGTCGCGCGGCGGAAGAAAGGCTGGGAGTTGAGTTTGTGGGGCTTACGTGCACGCGGCGCACGAGTGAATTGCACGGCGAAACGAGCCACGCGATAAATAACGATTCCATTTAATTCGGCTCCTTGAAGTAAAACCTGCAGAATAGGAGGCAGTATTTTGGGTACAATGAGACTATTCACGAGAGAGATTTCTTATAGTATTATGGGCCACAATCCCGCGCGAGGGCTTCTAAAGAAATTGAAAAGCAATCGAAAAAGATGACTCCGCAATTTCCACGCGCTATTCTGCCGTGCACACAGCCTTGTTTACAAAACAACCTGATAAGAGCATGGCTGCTTCTACATCGATTTTGTCGAAAAATACCTTAATTTATCAAAAGATCCACGCGGTATCAAAAATACATACAGCCGCGCGTGCCCACGTTCGCAGATCATGTCTCTCTTTGCTCTCCCTCGGAATGGCCATTTTCCACGGGCGTCCGCTCGCTGTATTTTTCAACGACGTTATCCGTCCGTGGCATCGGCACTCTCGCGCTCGCTCGCATTCGCGTAAGAGTGATTCACTGTTCTGTTCGGCCGCGCTACACTCCGCGCGTATAGTATAGCCTCTCTCTCTCTCTCTCTCTCTCTCTCTCTCTCTCTCTCGCTCTCCCCTTCGCGACGATAAAGCGCGCCGGATTAATTTGTCAGACCAAAAGAAGCGCCGGCAAAGTGGCATTTCTCTCTCCGTCGCTGCAGTACACACACACATACACACCGCGGATAGAGACGCGTGTCTTTCGCTGTCTCTCTCTCGCTGCAATCGGTTTGTCGTACAGGCTTGTACTATTTGTAAGACAGTTTCATTGTCTCCGTGAGCGAGAGAAAGAGAGACGCAGTCGGTTGACTGATAGTTCCGAAAGAAGTCGAGCCGGAACGTTGCGGCCCGCCCGGAAAAGAGAGAAAAACGCGAAAGAGCGGGGCGAAACGAGGTCGCGGCTCGCTGCTCGCGCGTATACGGCATGCGCGACAAGCAAAACAGCGGTAGCGTCTGACGTGTTATACGCAGCTCTTGCTCTCCCGCGAGAGCTGAAGGAAGAAAAAGAGGGAGTCAAAGCGAATCGGTCGGAGAAAAAAAAGAAGAGCCAAGCGCGCAACAGGGCTCGCGACGTTGTTTCCGGCAGACTCGGATCCGCCTTCGATAAGCACGCGCGCAGCACACCGCCGCCGCCGCCGCCCATGCAGCTGCCGGATTGTCACGCCTAAACTGCTGTGCTGCAGAGAGAGAGAGAGAGAGAGAGAGGAGAGAGAGCGTTGTAAAGCTCGAGAGCCACGAGCAGCGGGCGGCTATGGAGCAGAGCGCAGCAGCGCGATCGAGAGAAAGGGCTCGGGAATACTACACGCTGCGGCGCGGTATTCCGCGGGACTAGGCCCATTTGTCACCGGGAGCGCTGCTGCTGCGCTGCAGAGAGTCGCGCGCGAGAGAGAGCCGATATAAATAGGCCCGGCGCTGACAAACGACCGGCTTCGCTGCGACAAAATAAGCAAACACACGCGCGTGCGTGCGGCGCGCGAGTTGAGAGAGAGAGGAAGAGAGACAGAGGGACTATCTACTGGCCGCGAGAGTGGATCTCGCACTATATGGAGTGGCTTAAGCTGCTCCCATATAGCACGGAGCAGAAGAAAATCGCCGCTCTTCTTACTCGCATTACACTGTCAATCCCTGCATAGCTGCGCAGCCACCTACGCGACTGCGGTATATATATATATTTATATACGAAGCGAGAGTGTAGACCTTTGGCTTGCGAGCTATAGGTGAGAGAGATCCTCTTGCGACACGCTCGGATGGACAGCGTCATTGGGGACTGCTCTGATGGAGAGAGAGAGAGAGAGAGAGAGAGAGAGCGGATTAGGCGGTGATGGCTTTTTCCTTCTTTCTCCCTGCGCGTGTATACAGTGGCAGCGCCGCGGGAATGCGACGCGACTGCGATGGTTTTACGAGAGATTTTTCGGGCGTGATTGCGTTTTCGTTTGAGATTTTCCGAGCGCTCGGGATTTTGAGCTCTCTCGAGTGGATCTCTCTCGCTAGTTCTTTCCTTTCGAGTGTGTTTGCCGCGCGAGATGAAAGCCGCCTTGTGTAATGCGAGTTTCGTGATTGTTTGATGCGTCGTTCTTGTTGTCCGAGCTGGCGGCTCTTTTTTCGGGCATCATGAAATTGAAAAAGTTACGGGTCAGTCAGATTTTACAAGGCTGATATTCCGCGCCATTCTCGAGCCATTGTACGCCGCCCCGTTATACTATTTGGCATTGCGAAGTCGCTGTTCAGCAGATTTCGAACATCCCGCTGCAGCGCACTTACTCCGTATACTTCCGCGGGAATGTCCTCGGCTCGCTCAGCTCAGGCTCTACTATTGGGCTATTGAAGTTTGCCATTGGAAAAATTGAATCGACCGTAAGAAGCGAGAATCGTCGTCGAGAAAAGCGTCAACGGTTTAGTAGGTTTATATTTACCCGCTGCGACTGCGCCGCTGCGCGCACGCACGACCGGAAAGTGAAGGATACTTAGGGAGAAACGAAACTTAATAAATTTAGTTTCCCAGTAGCGCGGTTTGTATACGAGGGCTTGTAACGTGCCACTGGGAAACACGTATTTCACGCTGCTTACACCGTCGGCTACTCGCCTCATTTGCTTTTCAACGCAGGCTCTGCCGTATTCATAAATACTAATTATATATACCCACTACCTGTCCCGGGCATCTTATTATGCTCCGATCTTTTTATAATGCACAATCTCTCTCCGCAGCGACGACGGCGCAATTTAATACTAAATACAGAGGAATGATAGGGAAAAAAGTGGATTCCCCCGCCGCGAATTTACATGTTTACGTATGCAGGTGCACGTTTTCACCGCTGCGCTCCATGGATGTAACACTCGACGCGCGCACAAAGAAGCTCGCCCCCCTCTCTCTCTCTCTCTCTCTCTCTCTCTCTCTCTCTCTCTCGAAATGTACGCACTTAAAGGTGTCCAAGTCCGGATTATATGACGGGCTCCGTTCTCATTGTACTCGGAGCTGCTCTCGCGAGCGAAAATAAGTAGTTAAGGGAGCAGACAGAAAACTTTTGTCGCGCCCGGGCTTACGTATTCTAGAATCGGGCTCGCTTCTCTGTCTTTCTCCTTCCGGGGGGCTCATCTTTGTTTTGCGTCACACGCAGCCCTGTGTGCAGGACGACGTCGCTCTTCCGGAAGGGAAGCTTTTTCTCAACGGGGCGAGACGGCCGCATACTTTATTGACGCATTATCATAAAACTTTCCTTGAAACGTAATCTACTTAGAGGCGCGCTCTCGTTTGACGAGTACGCGGTGTTATGGCATCGTAGTCGGAGGGCGAGCGGAGGAGGCGACTTTTACGAGCTGCATTAAAGCTGAGGACGATTGGGAGCAAATTTTTTTAAACGTCGACCCCGTCGCGCTTATATATTCGTGTCGTCGACGCGCGAATAAACGCGCGCTCGCTTACGATATTACAAGGAGCCTCTTTGAGCAATTATTCCACTTTCTTTTTTATTTTATTCGCAAGCTTTATCGCGTATATTATAACGAGCGGCGTCGTGAGAAATTGATTCCACGAAGACGCATAGATTATTGTGTGCGTGAGATAGGACTGACGACGGAATCGGATTTTTAGGCGCAAACGAGGATGAGAGGCGAGGTGACGAAGTGGAGTCATAATTTTATAATGCGAGACGGATAAATTGGCTCTCGTCCCGCCAGAGTGAATTCTCCAGTGACTTCAGCGTATGCTAATTGAGCAAATTGTTGGCATAGCTTGGCGCTTCGAGCATTTAAAGCTATATTTGATTTAGCCAGTCTAACAAACTTGTATGTTTGATAGAATTGTTAAGTTAATGTTTTAGACTTTTAATAGTTGATGGATCGCGATAAAATCCATATAGTTATTATTAAGTTAAAGTTCGCTTAAACAACGATGAAACTTTGATTGTTTTTCCAGCGAACGAAACGTACAGCCGTTTATACAGCTTTAAACTTAAGCTCAAAGTATCGGATAATGCGCGTCTTTTGGAGAAAGAGAGAGAAAGAGCATTGATTATACATGTATAGAATCAGCTTCTATTTCGAGTTTCCATTATTCACGATAGTCTCGCTCGACGACGGCGCCTACGACTGCTGCTCTTATGCTGCAGCAGCTTTCGCTTATTTATTCTACGAATGTAAGCACTTTTACGAAATAGTATAGAGCCCGGCTTACAGCAGTAGGACTTGAACAATTTAAAATCGTCCCGCGCGTAAGATTTTTTATGGGGGGACGTGGTTATTTTTCGAGTACACCGTTCCCCAAGAGTTGCGCCGCTTCAACAGAATTCTGGTATATGCTACGCCAGTACGTGAGGTTGTACGTTTTCGTTACGGCTACGTTTATGTCCATTGTAAACTCGAGTTTAGCTTCGCGTGTTGTGTTATTTGTCGCTGCTGACGGAATGAAAATACTGCGCGACACATTGTCCGACGCACTATTTTTATATTTCGCAGCTATTCTTATGTGCCGTATACTTGACTTGATCACACGGTTGGCAGCGCGCGAGATTTCAAAAAATACGCCCGACTGCTGATGCCTGCACTGCACTGCGCTTGCTGCTGTATATTGTATACGACTATTTTTATCCATAAATTTGACACCCCGATGCGCACTCACACACACACACACACTGACACATATTGCGTAGCTTCGCTCTCGTGTGCGCGGACGTCAAAATACAAGCTCGGGAATGCGTTTCATTTTTTGCACGTGTGCGAACAGCTCTCCCCGCGTCAGCTGGTGAATTCATTATAACGCGTAACAATTTTTCCTGATTTCGTTAAAACGAAAATTCCTCTTGCCAAGTTTTCAGCAGTTCGCCTCGCTTAATTTTGCTCCTCTCAATTATAAACCCGTAATCCACTCGTAAAAACAGCAGCAGAAGCAGCTATCTCTTTTATTATGCAAAGCCCATAAAATCCTCAACGCGAGTTCGTACAGTCAGCCAACACGGGATTCGCAGACGCATCACTCCGCGCGCGCTCGTCGGGGATAACGGATAGCCGTAAAACTCCGCAGTAGTATAATCATCTCGTCAATAATCGTCGGCGACTCGATGACTCGGTGGTTTTGTGTCTCTCTCATCGCTTTAAAGTGCGGTTATCCGCGGGTTTCTCAGCTTCGACATTCAGCGGTGACTATTATGCGCTCGGAATGGAAACGGTAAAAAAGAGGAGAACTTTCGGACGCAGAATGACTCACCGGGCCAAAGTACCTAGATAACTGTAAATTCAAATTATCATTACAATGCAACGCTTTCAATTAAATTGGAGAGGCTCGAGCTTTGAATCACCCGAAAAGGTGAAATTCTATTGAAAAGTGGAGAGAGAGAGAGAGAGAGAGAGGGGGGGGGGCGAAAAAATAAGTGACCGATCGCGTATAACAGCTGACATTCGTCTCTCTTATACGCTTCGCTCTCGCATACAGGAGTCCGAAATAACAGACTATCAAATGTTCGCCCGCTCGCCGAGTAGATTAGCACTCGGCGAACTTTGAATAACACGTGTATGCATAATTTCATGCGCAGAAGCAGACACAGAAGCCCATGGCTCTCGACACGCGAGCTCTCCATAAACCGCGCGCGCGTAGAGCCTGATGCAGTCGTCGACTGGCTATTTCGACGTCGGTTCGCGCCTTTCGTCTTGCCTGCCGTCAGTCATTACGTTTCTATTACACGCGCACACCCATATCGCGCGGTTCTCCCTCTCTCTCTCTCTTTCTCGAATATATGACGAGGCGCGCACAGTGCAGTAGCAGCGCGTCGAGTCCCTTTTGAAGTCCGCACAAAAGTCACACTTCCTTCCCGAGAAAGGTGCTTGTCTCCTCGGAGCACGTCGCAGGAAGCGCTTTGTTTTCATACAAATACGAAGCACGGCGCCTCTCTCTCTCTCGCTCGCACGCGTATATGTATACATCCCTGTACTTATACTGCAGCAAGAAGAAGCAGAAGAAGCGGACAAGACAGGCTTGTCAAGTTGCCAGGGCTCTCTATATATCTCCCTTTCTCGACGCCGGCAGCTCGGAAAACGAGCTGCGCGATGCCCTCGAGCTTACTCATCGCGCGCGCCGCATTCCCGAAAGCTGCGCTGCTCTTTGCTCCGCTGCTTTTCCTCTCCTGTGCGAGCTTATTCCTTTTTTTCTCGGTTCTGATGCAGCGCTAAGTAAAAATCTGCCTCTTTGCCGCTAGTGCGCATTGTTTTCCAATTTTACATTCATCCCACGCAATCGCGTTTCGGCCGGGTATACTGTTGGTTGCGATGCCGCGTGTACGGCGGCCGCACGACCGCATGAGATGAGGCTCTTTCTCGCTTTCATGCGGCGCTCAGGCAAAAGAAGTGCTGTTATATATATATATACACCGCGTAGTTGCGCGGCCACAAAGGAATGTCTAGGTTGGAAATGGTCTCTTGGGATCTTTCGGGGAAGACTCTCTACGACTCCTTTGCGTGGGAAAGAGTAATTATCGCTTGCACGCGGAGCTCTGCTTTTCCCATTGATCAAGTCCTCTTTTCTTCGGCGAGTCGAGAAGGATGGACTGTTTATGGGCTGTACTTGCGGTCGATGATGAGTTTTCGACGATGAGACGCATTGCCGCATTAGCCGAAAATCGTTGCAACCGAAATTGAAATCTGAGAGCGAGAATTGATTTATATACTTTGATCCGGGCGAGCTCTAACACACTGCTGCGACGATTCATTGTAGTGTATATTAATGGATTAACGTTTCTCATATTCGGTTAGAAAAAGCAAAGGGATTCGCGAGCGAAATCGGCTGTGAAAAAATCCCTGATAAATCACTCAAACTTTGAATTCACGTAAAACTGTCGGCGCCCACTACCGCTTCTGAAGTGCGCGCGATGAGCAGTGGGTTATTTTGAGAGGTTTAAGCTTATTTAAGTCAACGTTTATACACACATACATATGACTTTCTCTAAACTTTTGTGACAAGCTCCGTAGCGCTTTATGCGCATCACGTCGGTTATGCGTGAAAACATTTTGAAACATCCTTTTTTAATAGTCTGTTTAGAAAGTCATAAAATCTTGGAAAAATAAAGAACTTCTCTCGAGCCGCCGTGCATCGCGAGCGTGTGCGGACTGGGCGATGCAGCGAGGTGTCAATGCACCTATGTACAACCATATGCTATACAACGGCAGGATAATGCGTCATAAAAGTGCAATGAAAGAGCAAAGTCGATGCTAATTAATTCAATCACACCGCGCCGTGTGAGTATAAGCATTTGTCAATAGCCTACCGCATAAAAAACTTTAACGACTCTGGTTCGTCGCCAGAATACGTCTTAACGTTTCCTCCTACAATATATTATTACATTCCATGCCTCCCACGTACGGCGCGATTTTCACAGCGGAAATCAATAAAAAGCAAAACGCAATTTAGTAAAGCCACGTCGTTAAAAGATGCTCCCCACTGATGCTCTTGACTTTTTTCTCTTCGCTCTCTCTCTCTTACTCTTACACGTGTCATTCACGTGCGGAATTAGAACTCTAAGCCTTCTTTTTCGAGAGGCGCGCGCTCGTAAAATGTGAACAAAGTGTATAAATAGATATTAATATGGAGGATGAGCTGTGCATGTGCGCGCGAGAGCTCCCGGGCTATGCCGTGTGATATTTGCAAGGCTCACGTCGCACGTCATTACCGGCATGCTGTGTTGCATTAAATGTCATTCACGGCAGCGCAAATCTATTTTGAATTCGAGCGACCGGCGCACACACGCGGTGCGTTATATTCGTTATATATTTGCAAGTACATGTGCGAGAGAATCGCGGACAGCGTGTATACACGCATACAAGTACGCGGGATTTCAGTCGTTTGTCAGCTATTTTATACATCCGCCTAATCTGCCATATAGAGATTCGATTGTCGGCCTGTGTACACCGTTGTTATTCGGTTTATTTTGAAATGCGAGCATCAACTTTGACACTTCGCTGCTAATACGGCATTAGAGAGCAGTTTGCGGATTATTAGATTAATATACACAGGATAGGAAGAAATTTAACACGTTTTTTTGGCCCTAAAATATACATGACGCAAGGAACATATGGGATGTGCGAGTACTTTTGAGGATGTTCTTTAAAAGGCAGAATCCCCGGCATTTTAATTAAAATTAATTCCGTGTATAAAAGGCCACCCAAATTGAAGATCGCGGAATTTCGGGAAGATGACGCACGCACGCAGTTGTGCAGGCGTTTCATGATGGAAATACTAATTTAAATATTAGCAGAAGCCCAGTTAAACTCTGCAGAACGTTGATTGAAATGTCAATATTTGTCTTGAATGGAGAATTTTTAAATGGGGCGGAAGCATTTAATACCGTGATAATTAATTTAATTTCGACGTGACGGATATGCTCGCGGATATGTTTTTTCTTAACTTGAGTAGTTATATTGAACGAAAGTATTTCAATCCGCATACCTGTTTGAATAAAAGATGATAAAATATTCATATAAAAATCAGCAATCGTTCGAATCCAAAAGCAATTACTCGAGACAGAATCATCACTTTTAATACAAAATGAAGCAAACATCGAAACGTTCGCAACGATCGTGTCAAACCGATGAATACATCAAGCGCAATAATCATCGAAGTTTTTGATTTCATAATAATGAAAACCAACATTCCCACCTCTGGCAGTCGTATTCCGCACACGCAGTCACACAAACGCCAACGGCCGTCCGGCATTATTTGTCGAGAATCGGGAAAAATCAATCGACATAGAGGGGCGAGAGGGGCGCATCAATGCGCGCGAGCCTTGTAAATAAAAATTCATGACGAACAACTGGGCGCAGGCATAGAGTGAGAGAGAGAACTGCGTGTTGTCGCAACGCGTGTCAATAAGAGATACAGTAAAGCTCCATAATCCAGTGCTCGAAAGGCCATTCGCAGCGGCGGCGGTGCTGCATCGCACACGGCGGATTTATCGGGGAGAAAAATCGTTAGCATTGTGTAACGTAGCGCACGTAATGCCTACACGCTCGCGTAGCCCCGGCGCGTATACGCGCGCATTATCATAATTCCCATTGTATTACTTCGGGCTTTCTTTATTTCGCCCGCCGTCGAGCTAGCGTACAAATGCGCGTGATTTTTGCCGTGTGCGCGCAAAGAAGCATCGAACCCATAAATCTAACGCTGCATGTCCCTTTTGTCCAGCGTTTCTTCGACACTTAACTTCTCATTAGTGACTCACGCTCGTATACGGAAGCCGCGTCGTCGCGCTGCACACGCGAGGATTCTCCGAAGGCAAAAAAGGAGCAGGAGAACTGCGCGTCTCGAATCTCGATTTTATGTATACAAATAAGTGAGATACGCGAGAGGAAAATCGATAATGTATAGGATATACTGCGAGGCAGCAGCAGCAGCCGCGGTCATCGATGTACGTAAATTTAGGCAATTTGTCCCCGGTGTGATGCGCGCAAGCAGGGGCTTATATAGGTACCCGCCTCCATCTAATACCTGATGTAAGATATTATCTTACGAGGAATAGCCTCCACGTCTGTAATATATAGCGCTTGGACAGCTAGGACGCGTATATATACGTGTATATATAGTATACATGCAGGAGTAGCTGCGAAACAGCGTATCGCGCGTGGGAGTGGATAGGAAGCTTGATTTACATGCGTCATCATCTTCTACAGCGGTATTAAGTTCTAACTGGCGAACTCGTTCTTCGCCGACGTTATAGAGATATTGCGAAGTCCGGGTATATAGGAGCTAGTAGCCCAGTCTCGAAGTCGAAAGACTAATGGAAAAAAGCCCGCAGCGATAGTTTCCTTCAACGGCTCCTGTCTCTCGCGTTCACCCTACTTTTCGGCTTTTCGACTATTCGTATGCTGTACGGCCGAGGGTTGCGCATATATCCACGCGCCGAATATCATCCCCGACTATACTGCTCGCAAGGAATCGCAGTTTAATGGTTTGAGAGACACACAATGACGTTCCCTTCTCGTATACGTATACGCGCGCGCGCACACTTACGTATATCCGTACGAGATATACAGGCCTTGCCGAAAGTTTCTTCAGCTCGCATACAGTGTGTGGAGCGAGCGAGAGCGGAACTCATGCGCGAGTAGTTCAGGAGATGAGTCAGATTCTGGCTGGAGATTTATGCCTCTCTCTCTCTCTCCACTTTTCTCTCTTTCGCGCTATACGACTTTATGTACACACGTATACATTGCGCAGTCTAGCACCGAGACCTCGACTGGAGTTTTCCCTTTTCCACCCCCTCCGTATACGCGGCGACTCATCTTCCGGAGTTAGCTCCCCTTGTCTATATCTCCGCAGCGCTCTATCTCCCGCGGAGCGTAAAGCGCCACAGCGTACTATGTACCGCGTTAAACTATACAAGAGACATACGAGGGGCTGGACCAAGACGTCGCCGAATGATTAATCAGAGCGCGAGGTATCAGTTTCGCGGGCAGCCAACGTAAACAAGCGACTGTGAGGACGTGGATATATATGTATGTCAGCGTGCACGCTCGTCGCGGAAGGAAAATCATTTCGAGCGTCTTCGCCGTACAATGTCGTCCGGAGCTATATACCTATATAATACGGTCGGACTGATGTAGAACGTTGTTGCCGATGATAAGCATAAACACGGGAAGAGCAATATTTGTGTCGCGTGGGCGGATAATGCACGAGGGCGTGTGTGTGTTGCCGAGTAAGAGAGAGAGAGCTAGTTCTGATATTGATGTTTCGAGTCGGTCGCTTCGCACCTACCGCTCGCGCGTCTCTGCTTATATGCGTATACGACTGTTTGTTCAATCGAGATTTACGCGCTCGACGATCGCCCGCAGTGACGGAGAGAAAGAGAAGGCATATAATTGGGATTTATTCTTGGCTTAGGTATATACTCTGCTGTATTATTGGGAGAGGATTGTGAGTCGGAAAATTGCTTTTACCGCGGTGAATCGAATCATGCAAAAATAACGTCTAGTTGTGTCGTCGTTATCCGGATGCGATAAGATCTCGACGGATATTCGAGTGTGTTCCCCGAAAAGGATCCCTAAATTGAGCTCGATCGCTCAATCCGGAATAAATCCCCGGAAATCGAGGTTACGAAATTACCTCGAATATTCAGCTTATTTTCCCGAGCCGGATAAAGTATAGCTGTAAAAAAATTCGTGTACACAGTGTTTCGCGGTGCCGTGAATCGCGTCGTCACAAATATTTGCTCGAAACGCTTCGATTCTCGTGGCTGTGCGCGCATTATTAAATTTATACTTTTCAATTACCAGCTACACGATTTCCCGAGTTCGCCGAGTCATCCGTTCGATCAATCCGAGCAAATACTCGATCATCTCTCGTGTATCGCAGATTTACGAATTCATTATAATTTCCGATTTAATTCCACGCTGCTCGCCAAACAAGTGCGTGGATGAACTTCAGAATGTTAAACAAAGCATGGCACTTTATTTTAATCGAGTTTACACAAAGCTTCGCATTAAACAGAGACCTAAATTTCACATGACTTCTCGCACCGTGTCGTCTTGGTATCATCAGAAAGTAAGAGCGAGATGAGGTACATACACGCAGTAGTCGACGCGCGCGATCTCTTTACGGTAGCCTCGCGCTCAAGCGCATCTCGCGGTAGGTGACTCTTCTTCTCTTCTCTCTCTCACTCCGTCTCTGCGCTCTGATGTAGCACTGCTCCAAGACGGCGGACGCAATGAGAGCCAATTAAACGACACGTCCGCCGCGCGGCTTGATACGCGTGGCGGCACTAGCGGGCGGTTCTTCCTAGAGGAGATTAACAGCTATTTTATTGGCTTTGTTGAGCAAGGCAGCTAATTAGGCCGCCGGTTCGCCCACAGTAATATCCCGTTTTGAGTCTCTAATACCGCGGGAACAAAGCGCGTGTCACGACTTCATACAGTCCGACGACTCAGCACACGCAGGGCTTTTTCACGCGCGACTTATAGTAGGAATTACTCGGAGATTGCGTCGCGTCTGAATGCATATAACACGCGAATTATCCGTGCGAATCTTCCTCGTCTCTCGGGCTCTCGCGTAGATCAGCGTTATTTTCTTCTCTCGGACGTGTGTGTCCTGCGGGGCGATTTCTTCTCGCGTCGCGCTCTACTTTCTTCTTTGTTCCGCACAGACGACGTATATGTACGAGAGCTCTCGACGCCGTTTAGCCGCGCGTTTTTGCCACGAGTTTCTTTGTCGCGCGCGCGGTGGCGGCATTTATCACATGGATTCGCGAAAGTCATGCGAGATTATGAATGATGGTAATTACGACTCCGTTCCTTTTGGAATTTCAGAATGTTTGTTTAACAAGCGTGAATGTGAGATGGGACACCGAGTGTACAACGCCGCCTGTATGTGTCACGAACTGAGAGCGAGCGCGCGGGAGGATGTTTTTTATAGTTTGTAAATTGGCTGTGAACGATGCTCTCTCTCTCTCTCTCTCTCTCTCTCTCTCTCTCTTCGCTGCTTGTGTCTTCGCTCCGCAGAGCCAAAGAGAGAGATTCTGCGCATTTCTCTCTTTTTTTTCTTCTTATTTCTCATCCTCGTGTGTTCCCGCTTCGAGGAATTGATATTTCGTACGGCCGTTACATGTGAGCGCGGCGATGCGAATTGAAATTTCGCTCGTGAGAAATGTACTGTTGCTGGCAGCCAACGAATCGGCTCTTAAAACCTTGAGTGTATATGCTCTGTGCTTCTGATACCGGGGAGATATTGCGCGTTTATCGCTTGTTCTTATTTTTTAAAGCCGAACCGGAACTCCCGAACGTTTGCCGTCTGTTTCTCTTCGAGGCTATACAAGATAAGAGACAATTTGTCCGGCGTGTGTACAAGCCGAGAGGTGTGTATTCGCGCGTCTGCTTCTCTCTATATAATTAACGGAGCGAGATTTTTATTTTGAATAAGCTCGAGATACAACGCGTAAAGTGTGTATAGCGAATTTACATCCACGAGAGTTTGGGATTGCAAACGTTGTCGCGTCTCGACGAGGCTGTAAACGCGCAGAAAACCTTTTGTTACATATATACAGCTCGGAAGCGAGTGGCATTAAACATTCGTTCTACGTCCAATTGCATTATTCGTCCGATTGTCATCAACTGGAGTAGAAGGCTCAATTGGATGACATAATAAACGCCGTCACTTAAACCGTACACCGTTTCACTTATTCTCGCTTGGCTTTAAAAGCTCCGTTTAGTCGTTTCACGTAACAAATCGAGAACACGAAAGAAGCGAGTGCGGAGCAGAAGCTCGCGCGCGCGGAAAACGAGGAAGAAGCAGGATAGAGCGACGTAGATAAAAAAAACGAAGAAAAGGGGGTGCGCGCGCCAGTGGAAAAGAAAGAAGAAATTCAATTTCGATCTTTTTGCGCGAAGTCGTCGCGCTACGACGCGGCCGCCGGGAACGAACGTCCAATTTACTCAAGTATTTCAGGGAACTCGAGCCTCCTTACACTTCCTCTTCCCACTCTATCTCTCTACCCCTCCTCGACAGCAGCCACTTTTTACAAAAGTCGTAAGTGGCGAGTACATTCGTGCACGCGGCGGCGGCGGCTCTTATTAAAGAATCAAATTTAGCGCAAGCTCTCTCTCTCTCTCTTTCTTTCTCCCTGTCCGCACTCGGCACTTTCAGCGTGGCTTTCTCAGATTTTCGAAGATTCATCGATGTAATTGAAGAAACTCGCCCGTACTCTCGTAGCCGCGTATTATGTTTCAATTACGGCGCATCACGCGAAGGGGCCGTTTCGCGATCGGCGGACTCCTCGTGCATATAAACTCTGTCGGCTTGCCACATTCGTCTTTCTCTCTCTCCCTTCTGAGCTTTTGCTTCTTCTCAGCACGAATATTATTCAATGAGCCGAGATGCAAACGAAATGCCCAGCCCCTATATGTGTTCTCGGCATTCGCGAAAGCGATGCTCGCCCATAGCTATATACGTCGTCGCCGTTTTTTCGCCGTCCTGCGCCACGAGCCCAGCCATTATATGCGAAACGAGCGGGATATGGGGTAAAAAAAACAAAAGGAAACGAAGAGAGAGAACGAAATCCCCAGGGAGAGACGATGCCTGTGTACTCGCTAATGAAATCGGTCGGCCGCGGGTTGCGACGACTTGCTCTGGAATTGATTTCGGGCGAGCGTGTGCTGTGCAGTGTGCGGAAGAAAAGAGAAAAAATAGCGTGTTAATTTAAGGGAATCCAGGGAAGACGTGACTGCAGCCGAGCTATAAAAGGACCGGATGATGAAATACTTGTGCTTTGATTCGATCTGATATATTGATTGAACGCGAATCTTTCGAGTCGTTCCGAGAATTCCCGTCGTTGCGTCTCTTTTTATGAATAAACTTGAATGCGCTGAATTTCTCCCCCGGAATACCGCCTTTGTATTATAAACTTAACGAATATTACTTTTTAAGCGATCGAGAGCATATAATACAAGAAAATTAATATAAAAGTCCATGAACGACCTTTGTATTACAAGAGCAGAATGGCATATATTCCATACTCTGCATTCGCTCGTAAAAAAACCGGGGCGATCCTTTTAGCGCGCGAGAAACTCGACGATGGCTGCCCGTAAGTATCCTTTGCAAATTTAAACCCAAGGAAAAAACGTTTACGATTTCAAAGCGCATAATTAAAATCGTCTCGCGATATACCGAAACCGTATACACACAAACGAGCCCTCGCGTGTAACAGGACACCAAAAAATCTCTCGAATGGCTTTCGCTAAGTGCACCGGTGCAGCACGCGTTCTCGCCGTTATATATTCTATGTGAGAGAGATCGTCTCGTCGCCTCTCCCGCGAATAATACCGCGAATTTATGCCCTCGCGACTCGTCGCGCGCGATAACGTTAGCCTTCAATCTCTCGTAAATCGTCGGGGCCGTTCTCTCTCCTCTCACTCCTCTTGCAGAGAGAAATACTCGCGCATCGAGAGCGAAATTTACGATTTTCCCGATAATCGCTTGACAAAACACGGGAAGCAGGGAAAGCCGATAATTTCCGGACGCCGACGCCGCCGTCGGCTAAAACAAAGTTGTCGCGGTCGCAACGAGCGCGTTGAGAGGCTAATGAAACTCGAGGAAAAAATTTAAGGGCCTCGCTGCTGCTGCTGCTGCTGCTGCTGCTGCGCTGGCTCTTTAAACGCCGGTCCCGGCGTTTTATGCTCCATGGGAATTTACCTGCGGCGCGTAGGCGCGCGCTTTGCGTTCGTGCAGTGGCGGCGTTTTCCCCCCTTTCGCATTATACGACATAGTTGTCGTGCGGGCCAACCAGCCGCTCTGCGATTAATTTCGTAATTTGGAGCCCCGACGATTTTTGGCTATAGGTGGTCGGTCGTTTTCGACGGTTATTCTCTCGTGTTTTCGCTCGGGGTATATGGCTATAAGCCGTAAAAATTTTCTACACCAGTCAGCGCCGCAAAGTTCATTAAATTGATGGCTTTCGGGTTGGTAATCCGATCTGGCCGTTGAATCGATTCTTTTTTAATGTTGAAAACAAATGTTTTAGAGTTGATTTAAATCTTGTCGCGAAAGTCAAGATTAGTTCGCTTGATACTCGAAAGTAGAGCGTATTTGGATATTCAAATTCTCGAAATCAGCAAATGTTTGTTATTCATATTCGACGTCGAAGGAGAAGTGGCTTTTCCAACAAGAGTGACAGTTCAGCCACTCGTGTTTTGTCCAAACGTCACTCATCGACTGTATCTCATTAAAAAATTGAAGATTATTCCAACGTTCGTTCGACTCGCATATTATAATATCATCGGTTTATTTGCGAAAAAAAAACTATCTAACCGTCTGTATAATTTTCAATAACAGTCATTCATATCGCTGCAATAGCACAACCCCATAGATTTCAAACTACACCTTCAGCTAATTATGAATAATTCCCGACAAATCTCTCCCATAACCAATCCCAATCAATTGCTCCAACTCTCTCTACAACCGTCCAACCATCGGCATTATATTTCACTTAAACGCGCAGCGACTTCCATTAAACCCCTCGGCGCTATAAGTTCCTCTAAATTTTTCTCGTACATACTAGCGAGTTCTCGGATCTCCTGCAGCAGCAGAGTACAGCCCACGCGCTCGCAGCCGCGTCCTCGACAGCCCCTTCTCTATATACACACGCACACACATACATGTACTGCATCGGCAGCCCGAGCGAGCACAACGACGACGACGACGACGACAACGAGGACTTCGCTAACGAGAATTAAGAGAACCGGTTTGCTGCTTCTGCCCGCTCTGAGTAGGCGCACTACGGCTAAACGCGAGCGGAAAGCGAACTTTCGGTCAGTTCGATCTTCAGCTGTATGCTGTTCTTTGTTTACGAGCTCGCGCAGCGTTGAGGGCGCCGACGTTCATCGCGCGCATCAGCCCACTGAATTTATATAAATGAATGCCTTCGATTCGCAGCTCTAATGAAGGCGTCGCCGCTCGCGCGGATGACCGCGTGAGATCGCGGTCCGCCTCGAACGATCAGCAATTAATATCCATTTACGGCGACGCAGAGGAAAAACGAGCGGCGATTTCCCGTGTCAGTCCATCCAGTGCGTGTGTGTGTGTCGCCCTCGCTTTCTCTCCCGTCTTTTTTTTTTGTTTTCTACGGCTACTTCCTTTTGCACGACACGCGGACGTCGAGGCCCCCCCATTCACAGCAACGCCATTAACATTGTAAAGGGTAATTAGAAAAAAAAGAGGGACTTTGATCCTGGATTTTACGACGCTCGTAGGGTAATAGCTGAGAAGGGGACGTAGAAAGGGAAGAAAAGGTGCTGCTGCCGCTGCTGTTGACCGGACGTCGTCCTCGAGGTCGTCCTTTCAACGCCGCGCGTCTTTTCTCGCGCGTAATTGTTTGCTCGGACGGGGAAATTAGTTTTTTAATGCCGGTGGACCTGGGCTTTAATAAGTTTGCCAGGAAATACCATGTATATCTGCGGAATTATACGATATTACACCCACCGCCGGATATAAAACTCGCCGCGACATCAGCCTGATTTATACTGTTTGATTATGGCCTTTTGCGGAAGGCAAACATAACGTTCGCTCGCTTGCGCGGATATCGGTTTGTCAAATGTAAATCGCGCATTTTTATGGTAATAAATATAAGGTCGGTGTTTAATTGAGCCGTTTGTGTTATCAGAGCTAATTCCCTGTTATCTGCGCATAAATTGTAGCCACCGCGCGCTGATCAAGCATCGAGAGTTACGTAACAAAAGCGATTCGAGTTAAGCCTTGTTAAATTAATGATATTTGCCGGGGATCATGTCGTCGGAAAAATCAATATTCCAAGCGCGACGGTATATGATATACATACTGTATTTTTCTCGTCGTATGTTTATTCAACGAGATATATTTTTCTGTTTTTTCGCTACAAATAATAGAGTCGATACTCGTAAAAACAGAAAAATTGAACGCGACGAACGTCCGCAAATAATTCGTAGCCAACGCCCGAAGCAAACACAGAATCTATTTTCCCCGAATAAAATCGTTTCGCGTTCTATAATCTACCTCGCGATCGGCTCGCGCAGCTGCAAAGAACAAAACCGTGTATCGAACTGCCGCCCGGCGATAGAGGATCTCTCTGCTGTACCTAAAAAGCATCGCGCACCGAGTTCATCTCCTGAGCGCACCTATGTATAGGTATACACGGAATCGAAATAGCGTATAGCGTGAAAAAAATTTCGCAAACGAGTCCCATTCGTATAAACCATTTTTCAAGCGTCTCTCCGAACTCTCGTTCAAAACTGTCTGTCTGCCCATTAGAGCATCGATCTCTGCAACGCAGACTACGCTTTTCCTCTAATCCGCCCACTGTGTCCGAACGAATCGTAATGGAGATAGCGGCGGCGACGAGATTGACAAACGACGCGAAAGAAACCGCGCGCGCACTGCAGGCGGGATGAGAGACAGCTAGCAGCGAGAGGGGACTAGAGAGAGATAGGCGTCATCGGGACTCTGTAAAGCCGACGAAGCCAGCGGACCAAACTGCTACTGCTATGCTGCTCTGAGCGGAAACGCGCTGTCTACGAGTTGCGTTCTGCGTGTATAGAGAAAACTTGCACACTATAACGTGCAGTACACGCACGTGCGTTGGTGGAGTGCACGAGAGTTGACTGACTGTGTGGCAGAAAGGGCTGCGCTGTGGCAAATCGATGAGAAATCCAGACCTCGCACAGCGCGATGGCTATAGCGCTATAGCTTGGTGCAAGCCGCGTTCGGCGCTCGGAAATTGCGAGAGATGCCTATAGCTCGAGGAGAGGCACGCCGAGTTTAGTTCGCTTTCGTTAGGGAGATGCGTGACTGTGTGTGAGTGCGATCTATATACAGGTCTAATGTGTGTGTGTGTGTGTGTGTACGCGTATGCGGAAGGGTGTATAGAGCCCGTGAAAGAAAGGGACACGTGGAGAGTTGGAGGTTTCCGCGTGTGGCTATAGACGCGCGTGTGGATATTAGTTGATTAAGAATTCGCAGTGGGACGTGACTGTAGTCGAATGGGTTCGAGAGAAGCCTGTAATTAGCTGCTCGTGAATTGATAAACCTCGAGCGGTGCGCTGGATGTATAACTAGTGCAGCGTGTGCGACGGAACGGAAACAGTGACTGATCGATCGCATAGTATTTCTACCTTCAAATGAACAGAGTGCAAAACTGCATGTTTATACCAAAAATTCGAACCCTATAATCCTCTCTACGTTTTCGCTATTAATTTCAAAATGTTTGACGTAGCTATTGCGGCCCTGCGGTGTACATCGATATGCATGCCTATACTATATATGTGCGATGAGGGCGACTGTCTCTCTCCCTCTCTCTCTACATCCTTTTTTTCGCCTATTTTTCTCGGGCGACGAAAAGTCGATTTGCGGGCTGCGCACGCGATTGGCAGCGAGTGCGTGCGAGATAGAGGCGAGAGAGCGGCCAGCGCCAGCGGTGGCCGGAAAAATTTCTATACTCCGTATAGGGCTGCTTTTGATTCGTTTTGGCCAGCGACTCGTATTTTTTTTACATCCCCTTTTTTGCTGCTTCAGCCCTCGCCTCTCTCCCTCCCTTTCTCTTCTTCCTTTTTGAAGTATAGTTTTATCGCGTTCGCCCGCATGTGAGTAGTGCTGCCTCTGTGGCGATAGCTCGAGGAGTCGTATTTTTCGTTATTATATTGCAGATTCGCGCGAAACACTGTTGTGTCAATTCCGATCAACGCTCGTCGCCGGCGCGCAATAAAACCAGCGAAACACGCACTAGAAAAACATCGGGAACTCGTCGGGATTACTGTACACACGCGCGACGGTGTAAAGCTTCTGTATAATATGTATATGTATACAGCGGCAAGTGGTACGAATTCACACGGCTGGCGATTCCCTATAGCTTTTTTTTTCATCGTTTTAACTCGTCCGACCTGATGTGATCGTATAGTTTCGTTCACCTATACAAGTTTGATTACGCGAGATTTTTTCGATCCGGTAACGATACAGAATATAGCTGTGATATAGGTGCGTAATGTATAACATGTGAACGCACCGCGGTCACGCGCAAATTTATGCCCATGTAGCCGCGCAATAATTAATGCGCAAATAGAAATCGAATGTGGCCCTAGGCTAAGCTGTTGTTATTATTACACCGCATGCAAAGTTAATATCCGTTTAAATACTCGACTAAAGAGTGCTGTTCAAAAGTGACGAGGTAAAACAGAATACGCGCGGTGCAGCACGCCCTCGAGCTATAACGGGCGATTCTATCTCTCGGCTCTTACAATATACGCTTTATTTTATTGTATCGTGTATCATCTTTGAGAGAAGGCGTATTATAAGATTCTTAATGCGTGATTATTTTGACTTGCTGCTAAATTGGCCGTTGAATTATTGCCAATTAACTTTTTCTTCCGCAGGTCATTCATATTTTTGTCGCGTAATATACTATGTAAATAATTCACGCGCGTCAAAAATTCAGCGCTTTCGACAGTAATGAGACAACCTCGTGGTCCGAATGGCGTTGCTGGATAAGTTATAATCCGCTGAAAGCATTGATGATCTTCGTTATTCTATTTGCATGAACTTTGCGCTTTTTCTCTTGTGCTATGACAAGATTAATCCCTTTAAAAATCCTCACATATTGTGACAGAATTTATTCTTTACAGTTTTTGAAAATAAAAATCCAACTCAGCGTGTTCCGCCAGAATCGTATCCAAACATAGACTGTGCGCGGGTAAAATCTCGCAGGAGCTTTTTATTTCAGTATAGATGCAGCTTCGGAATGTTCAAAAAAGCAGTGTCTGCATTTTGTTAAAAAAGCCCTCAGAGAGGCGAATCGATATCGGGTTACTGTCTATATTTCAAAAGCTCTCCTCCAGACGCTTTCCATTCTCTGCTCCTCTGTCTCTTGTCATGGTATAGGTATATGCGATATGAATAACGATCGGCCCAGAAGCGGTTGGTGAAAAAAAGGCAAGAGCTCTGGTTAAGAATGACACGCTGTAAGTTATCGCTACTTTTGAAAGAAATCACTCGTCCCCCCCTCGCGCTTGGCACGAGGCAGAACAGCCGTTCGCGCGAAGGAAGTAATAATTAATAACTCTTATCGAGTTGGAGCCGATATTTTCCATGCACTCGCTGACGCTCCTTCCGGTCCCTCTCGTTCTCTCTTCTCCACCGGCTCTTCGCTATAGATAGTACAAATCATCTCAAATTCAAAACCAGAAGTCTCGCCGTATTTTTAGCCTCTGCGGTATGAGCTGAGAGTAGAGAAAGAGAGAAAGCTCGAGGCTATTCTCCTTTGCGCGTTCGCGTCTCCGCGGCTCGGTCGCGCGCCGGAATGAACCTTATTCACGCTTCTAACGACGCGTTACGCCAGAGAGTCCTTTGGGCAAAATGAAAACCACGGAAAATTCCTCGTATTCCAAGTATTTTCAAGTACAAAGTTTATGGCTTTGTGACTGGAAAGTTGAGCAATAAATCGGTAGTCTCGAGCGTGCAACGCATACACGCGCGCGCGCTTGCATCGACACACAAGCGCACACGAACTAATTATAAACTGCTATAGGTGAATTATTGCAGAATGTTTTTCCGCATCACGGGCTAATAAATTGTCTTTGGCTGGCTATAAGATATATCCGCGCGCTAATTGCTTTGATTAATAAACTCGATGATTATTTTGCGTTATTAAGTGCCATTTCTCAGCCAAACGAGACGCCTGTGCGATAATCTTTGCCAAAAGTCAGGACCACCCAGGTTGGCTGATAAATTCTCCTTTTTATATCACTCAGCGCCTTCGGGTTGTATACACGCAGCGGACGCGGGAGAGCAACGAAAAGAAACAAAGTTTCTCCCCGACAGCGCCGCGTGCATCGACGCGAAATATTTGACAGCTCATGCGTGCAATACCAGCAAACCCAAAAGCGATTCGGCGAAACTGCTCGAAACTGCGCGGTGACTCGATATTACATAGTCCAATTTGATGCAAACTTAGGCTTCTCCAGTTTCTCAAAGTCATTTCCCACGAGCAAACAGCCAGCGTGATTATACGCGCCGTGTAGACGGAGATACATCAAACGCGGGCCATTATAGTCAATTCGTCCAATATTGATTTGGATGCGATACAATGAGATACAGCGTTACAGGTTAATTGCAGTCCTCTGATCCGTCTTAGCGGGTAAATAACGGCTGACGCTTTGCCTAATAACGCATCAAGTCAAACGACAACGGTACCTACAAAGCAACTCTCGGCAAAGAAACTGCGGCATTTGTCCCGGACACGTGCTAATCAGGCCAGCTGTTCGCGTCGCTCTCGTTAAAAGCTCTCTCGCATACTGCAACCAGAGAGAGAGCTGTGCAAAAAGTCCTAAACACGGCATAATGCCTGCGCCGATCTGCACGGAGAAGCACGCGGACCGAACAAAACATCGCAGCGAGACAGAGACGGAGCACCGCTCGATACTCGAATTAATTGGGCCAGGAGAGTAGAAGCGAGAGCGCAATATACAGAGAGCGAGAGCCGATACCAATCAGAGTGGCGTCCGATCGGCAGGAGAGCTTCTGGCTGGGCTGCCTCTTCGGATGACAAACTCCTTTAATTACGGAAACGGAGCTTCGAGCAATTTCGGCCCTCCGGGCTGCACTCTCGCACCACTACAGCCTACTATAGTATGGCCACCCCCCACCACCACCACCACCACCAGCAACGCACTAAACCGGCAGGAAGCTACCGGCGCGCACGTGTATCATCGGTCAAGCTGCTGCTGCTGCTGCTGCTGCTGCTGCTACTGCTGCAGTTCGATTGGGTGTATATATGTATACACACTGATGGGGGAGGTCTGGCGCCGCCGTCGATGATCGTTTGTCGGGATTCCGGTGCGATGTATGAAATTATCGCGAGAGCGCGCTCGCTTTTGCGCCGCGTCGCCTCTGACGAAATCACACGGCTCGATTGGCCACATGGGGTTACGTGGGTTGCGCCATAGGAAATTGTCGTGCGTCACGGGTTTTGTGGAGCTTCGCGACGGACGCCCCGACACGCGACCGCCGCTGCTTTTTCGTTGCGTGCGCGCGATATATAGCTGATACGCGGGGAGATTTCACGGGGAATTGGAGAGCGATGATTTTCGCTGAAAGGCCGCTACTGCGGAGATCGAGCGCAGGAAATGATGATGAAGGAATTGTTTATTGCAGCTTTTTCCGGGGGAATAGACGCGAGCTTTGTTACTTTCCCGATGCTCGTTGATTGATGATGTGCGCCGTCGGATGACACGGTCGTTTAGACGAAAGTGTTTATTATCATCGAGTACCTTTGGTCATCTTCTTTTGTTTGTATAAAAAAAAAAAAAAAATTACTTTTATAGCTATAATGTAAGGCGCGTTCCCCACTTCTTTTTCATCCATTTCACGACTTTTCGCGTTCGATCCCAAGCTACGAGCTCATAAAATAGTTCACCGACAGCATCAGCGCAGTAGCCAGAGTGCCATATATATATATATATGGAGCAGCTATCGAAGGTAACTATCTATATACGTATATACTTACGGAGTCGTTCGCTCGGGGATATTGATTACTAATGGCTCGGTAATTCTATTTAGCTGGCCGTGATGTCGTGGTCCACTGGGGAAGAGAATTTCGCTCCAGCGCCGTCACGCGTCACTGCCGCGGTCGCGTTCGCTCTGCTGCACGCTTCCGTATACTCTCTCCCTTTCTCTCTATATATAATATATCTCTCTCGTAGACACGCACGTTCGCTCATCTTCTCGCTTCCTTTTTTAACGATCTTTTTTTTTCTCTTGCACTATCGCGTGCAGTATCGCGCGCATTTTATGTACACGTACCCGGTGGTTTCGTCAATTTATCCGATAAAAGGGCTGCTATTATGCGCGCTGAGCTAGAAGGGTTATTGATTTCTTAGTTAGCTAATACCTGCAACGACTCTGTGGGTTGGGAAATGATCGATCGTCATCGTTGCGATTTCCTATTAATATACCCGACATTTCACCTCGCTTATATTTTCGAAAAAAAGTGCAGTGGATTGTATATAGGTTAAATAATAAATGCGCATCATAAAGCAAAAAGCGGAGGATACGCGAATAAGTGGCCCAGCATATTCATTAGACTCGAGTCAATTAAGCGAAGCGAATGAATATGTAGATTGCTCGTCGAAAACCAGCAACAGCAACACAATGAATCCGCAAGCGGCGCAGAAATCTCCGAAGAATCAAGGTCCTTCAATAGCTGAGAAGTTAATATTAAAAGCACGTATTCAACACCTAATCAACAAATTTGTTCGACTCCCCCATCGCTCAAGGCTTATCCTTGCGCAGATATCTAAAGCCTCGCGCGCTATCCGAGCCGCATCTATACAGCCGCGTGAACAATCCCGTCGACGTCGTTCGTTGTCCGCGCTCCCTCTTTACCGCACGCGCCGCGCGGCTCATTCGCTCGTTCAGTCGCTCTTGTCAGGGCTGTCGAAGTCCGCGTGCAGCAGCAGCCGCGGGCGTCGCGTCGGAAGTCAGGGACAAAACGACAGAAAACCCGCAGAGTCGCGCTCTATATATCTCGCCCCTCGGGGGAGAGAAGAAACGCTCTGACTCTGGTATACAGCAGTGACTCTCCCTCCCTCTCTCTCTCTCTCTCTCTCTCTCTCTCTCTCTCTCTCTCACTCTCCCTGTCAATCAGCCGTTAAACAATGACGGAGCACCCTCGCGCCAAACTGATTTCGCCACCGCGCCACCGAGGCCGCATCCATTTCGAGCGTATTACGCTCTTGTCGACTGTATGTGTGTGTGTGTGCGCTGTGTATACGGTAAGCAGAGCCGTCGCCTCTATTTACACCTAGGCAAATGTATCTCTCACCCAGTCGGGGAGTAGTGTGTTTTCACCCCTCCGATCAAAGTGCCCGGCTGCGGGATTCCTGCTCTATACTGCTGCTCTATACTTGGCCGGGAGTCGCTGTCGACTTTTGTATATCTCTTGCGCGGGCTGCAGGGGGTAATGACGTTCGTCGCGCTATATATATAACGAGTGCTCGCCGCGTGGCATTGTTTTCCTGAATACGTCTACGGATGGCTATATTTGTTTTAGATGGAGCTCGACTCTGCCATTGTGCACTGTACTGGCTCGATGAACGGATTGCGTTGCACTGCGCGTGGAGGGGGGGGGGGCCTTCCTTCTACGCGAAATTTGACTGTTTTAATGAAATGCGAAATGTTTGATCGTTTTATTTTCCGGTTCTACTATTAATTTCAAGCGTGTATCGCATCTGTAATAGTAATTTTTTTGCGTCTCGCGGAAGGACGCATTGTCCGCGAGCCGTACAATGCCAAATTTTCATCAAGATTTTTAATATTGTTAACGCTGCGCCGGATGTATTTATCGGGGCTTTAATTTCAGCTCCTCTTGCTCTCTTTTTTTCCGGCGCACCGGCGGCGGAAAGCGCTTTTTTCACGGCAGCCTGGCGAAAAATGGGCGAGTTTCTTTGGCCACAAATACTGCGCCCACGCAAAGCCATATTTCACATCAAAAAATGCTGGAATTCCGCGAGCGGCCGAGTAACTAATTTTAAAAAATGTCTCTTTTTCTCGCGGAGAGCTTCCACACCTATATTCCCGAAAAGCGAACAAGTTTTTTTTTGCCCCTGTATTCCCTTTCGCGCAACTTTATTAAGATTAGTTCTGTTGCTCGTGTGCGACGATGAGGAATTTTCTCGCCGTATATCATACGAAAAATCAGGAGCCGAGCTAGCTTTCATCAGCGCGCAACGGCGCGATATCGTACATGAAGCGGAAATTTCGACCAATGGAAGGGGGGGGGGGGACGAATTTTAAATTTTTCACGCTCGGCTACTTTCAGCTTAATATGCATTTCATTGTTGTGTCATATTAAAAGCGCGCGACGAAAATCACGCGCGTGCATTAAAAAAAGAACAATAGACAGGGCGAGAGCAAGGCACGAGAGAGCCGAAAGAAAATGACAATTAAAACGATTGTTAAAATGACAGAGCACACGAGGCGCGAAAATAAATCGGGTCATTACGGTAGTACAGAGTTTCGCTAATTTTTCAGTCGTCGTGTAATTTCGTCGAAATGAAAAATAGTCGCCTCACGAGTCCTCGCGCGCGAACATAAACGTCCCGTCGCGTAAATCAAAGCAATCATTTATATCTGATGACGCGGGAGCGATGGAAAGAGTGTTTATAAATAATTACTTGTCACACAATAGCCGTGGCTACTACTACCGCGTATTGTGTATCTGGAGGCGGCAGGTAAGGCAGAAGAAGAAGCAGCAGCGGCGGCGTCGAAAAAAAGAACACGAGAAGCGCAAGACACACGAACAAGGAGCTCAAGACAAACGATCTGCGGAAAGCCGTTTATATTTTTCATCTCCCTTTTTTTCAGCGCATCTTTTTCCATTTATTATCTTCGAAACGCATCTACCGAAAACGTCGCCTTGTCCCTTTTTTTTTCATCTTCCTCTTGTCCTTCCTCGCGGCTACACGTCCGTTACGCACACCTCGTCTTTTTATCTGATCATCGAGGGCTTCTTCCTCCTCTTCGCCTGGCTCTCTCTCGACACCCAGGAACGTCAAGCACTTAAAGACGCGCGCGGGCGAGCACGTTTAAAAAGTGGGCAAAAAAACGCGTCGCCGGCTGTTGCGTATGCTACGAGAGCTACTGCTGCAGCAGTGTGCGGCAGCGGTGGGTGGACGGGCATCGAATGCCCGTCGGCCGTCGTCGTCGGGCATGCGACGGCACGACGCCGAGAGAGGGGAAGTAAGCGCTCGAGCTATTTTTATGGCACTTAGCCTTTCGACCAGCGCAACATGCTGGAGCACTCGAAAAACACTTGGACGCATTCCCCTGCGCTTACGCGCCGCCGACTATCGAGGCCTGCTCTTTCCAGCTCGAGTATACCTATAGGTACTGCGTCTCTCTCTCTTTCTCCCTCTCTCTCGCTCTCGTTCTTAATCGGTTTCTTAATATCTAGCGCTCTCCCTCTTAAACGCGCACACGTGCACACGCACTTGGCTCTGGATGCTGCTTCTTTTTTTTGCACTCGCTCGAGCTGATTCGGTATACAGCCCATGTTGCTCCCTCGCTATATATGCGATATTTTGCTTTCGCTTCCGCTCGTGTACGTATATACTCCGCATCTTTCCTGTTTGTATTAATTTCTCGGTATGCGCCGAGAGCTTTTTTGTCCCGGAGAGTCGTGTACGTAATCTGTATGTATGCTTTACACCGGACGTAAACATTGTAGCGATTTAGGATTTGAATGCGGCCATCTTTACTGAATGAAGTGTCACAATGCAATAACATAGGCGGACGAGAGAATTCTAAAAGGCTCACTAATAATGTGACTCTGCGAACAGTATTTCAAGATGCCGCATATGCTGTATTCTTAATGCGTTCCAGGAAACGACATACTGCTTTATGGGCATTTTTTCCGTAAAAGACAATTCGTCAAAATGAAGAATGTTGAGTTATCGCAGTGCATTGCGCTATGCGATATTCCGACTCTCCCAGCTCCATTCGGTTTTGCCCAGCCTCTCTCGCGCCTTGCTTCCTCGTTCTCTTTTTCTCCATTATATATGCATTCTCTCTCTTTCTCTCTCCTCGATCCACGCCTTTCTCTCTCATAATACTCCTCGTTTTTGTTTAAACGTTTATCTCCTTTTTTCGCCTTGCCCTGTTTATCTTGCCGGCTATGCTTCAGAATGCATTGTCACGGCTATAAATTAAACAACTAAAAATTTATCCCCGTCGCGTGACCAATTAATTTTATGGAAAGAAAGATGGCGCTGTGGTTTTTATCCACAGCTATTATTTTTGAAGAGCGTTTAATTGTTTGACACGAGTGCGTACACGAGTGGCAAAAATTATGCATCTATAACAAAGCGAAATAAAGCATAATTTCTCACTCCTTCGCGCTTGAATCCTAGAAGTAAACGAGGAGAGAGATAATCTCTGAAAAAGGAAGAGGACTTGATGAAGTCAGCAGCGGGTGATCGTTGTCTATGTAGGTGCGCGCGCGTTTTCACGAATTCTCGCGCAATCTCGTCAGCGGGGAATTTTATTATTTTATTATATCAGTAGGAACGATTACAATGACAATATCCATTGTGATTTTCCGATTTTCTTCCTTGACTCACCACGTCCTCCCCTTTCTGTCGTTACTATGCCCACCCCATGACGCTGCGTCTACCCTCTCAATCTTCAACATCTCTTACACACTTTCTTTCCCTCGCCCGCACGTTCTCGCTTGCTCTGTTTGCTTCTCTCTCTCTCTCTCTCTCTCTCTCTCTCCTCGCGTTAGCATCAGGGGAGAGACGAGAAAACGTCGGAGTGTGCATTTATGTGCGTAGGTACGCGTGTAGGGGGTGCACAGCATTACAGAGACGATAAGACGAATGCTGGAGCGAGCTTGNCATAAAAATTTTGAATCATTCGCAGTCGAATGCACGCATCGATCCGCGGCATCGGAGTTTCCCACAGGCTTCACGTAAAACCATCGTAAACTAATTAAGTAACAAGCAAATTACGTCGTCGATCGTTTTTCGCGCTTTCAGACGGCGATTTCCGCCGGCCGCTGAGAAACAGGAGCTCTGATCGCGAAGAAAAGGAAGAGAGCTTCTCGGCCGGAAAAGTCGTGCGTATAGGTACGAGAGCGCACACGTTGAGTCTTTATCGCGAAACTGCGCGCGAGAAGAGAGAGAGAGAGAGAGAGAGAGAGAGAGAGAGAGAGAGAGAGAGAGAGAGAGAGAGAGAGAGAGAGAGTGAGTGAGAGAAGGCTCGGTATAGTGAAGAGCGCAAGGGGGTGGAAGAAAATCGGAAGTTGTGATCGACGTACACCCGCGGCAGGAACTGATGTGTCAAGGACAGCGGGAACAATAGTAGACCCAACACAAAGCCGTTTCTTCCTCCTGTCCCTGTATAATAGCCAGACTACCACTATACTACTACTAGTCGCTCCCTCGCTGTCTTCGACGCGGCAACATTAATTTCGCTATCTTCATTTTTATACCGAGAGACACGACAAGCGGGAGGAGGAGACGATGCGCCGGGAGCACGCGCTCCTAATTTTTTATTCCCGATCGGCCCTCGCTGATGCAGACATACCCAGCCAACCCCTTGGAGAGAAAGAGAGCCTGTGGTCTCTCTGCGGCAGCTTGTGTATTAAACCCTTATAAAGGCCGCAACGTGGCGCGAGCGGGGGGAGTGTACAGAAGTAGGAGAAAGATGAGGAGCCAGGCAAAGAGAAAAAATCTAGGCCAACCTTCATACATCACCGGAGACGAGATGATGCTGCAGCGCGTCGCAACAACATCGCCGACTTTTTTCTCTCC
This sequence comes from Pteromalus puparum, assembly GCA_012977825.3. Lineage (NCBI taxonomy): Eukaryota > Metazoa > Arthropoda > Insecta > Hymenoptera > Pteromalidae > Pteromalus > Pteromalus puparum. The sequence goes on from CM053172.1 coordinate 54,967,521, forward strand.
TCGATCTCCTCTCGCAGCTCTTTTTCCTTCGCCCGCGCTCTCGCGAGAACGTATAAACAAACACACGAGCCTTTGGAAAATAATACTAATCTGTTTGTTTTACGAGGGCCCTTATGGGACTATAAAGCGCGCGCTAGGCTCTCTGCTCAATGCCGGCTTTGTGTCAGAACGAGTCACGCGCGCGCGCGTTCGACATTCCTCGAGAGAGTGCAGCGATACTTATTTTCGGCTCTCTCTCTCTCTCTCTCGCGTCGCGTTCGGATGCTGGGAATATGGAAAAATAATTATCGCCCGCGAGAGGGAGAGAGAGAGAGAGAGAGAGTCAAGTGTACGGTGCCCGCTGCTATACAAAGCCCGAGCGTTCTTCTTGGGCGTCGCTTTTTACGGCGCGGATTTTTTACGGCCCTCGAAAAATTACTAGCCGAATCGCTCGTAAATTATCTTTATGCGACTATGAATTTATTTTGTTTGCGCCTCAACTGCAACGTAACGCGTCTGCTCCTGCCGCTGCTTTTCCTTTTTACAGCCGAGAACGCCGGAATCAAATGCTTATTAATAATACGAAGGGGCTTTCAGATGTGTCCGATAAATATCAGCATATACAAGTCCGGATATGGATTTTTCGTCGTTTTATTTTTATAAAGCTGTGTGTGTTTTTTTTATGCGCATTTGTTAAGGATTTGAGTGACAGCCTGACACCACGTTTACCGAGATGCATATAAGTGTCGCAATGCAACTCGCTCGGCTACTCTTATTGGTATCAAGTGACCGCGGCGTGCGGGCATTAATTAATTTTCGCTTATGCCTGGAATTTAATCGGAGAAAAAGATTGCTTGGATCCTATTTTTTGTCAAATGAAATCTCATTAAGATTCCAAGCATGGCTCTTTGAGACTCAAACGCAAAAAGAGGATTAATTAATCGCACGCGCAGCGATTGAGTAATCGCTTTACTCTTCGGTTTCACAATGCATTCTAATACGTTTGAAGAACGACGGCATGAAATCCCCGCACTCTTTTTCAATTGCCTTCTAACACAAATAGCCAATTAAAAGTTGCGTTCACGTATCCTGACAATAGCGAGCGTCGTAATCTCATTTCCTAATTATCCTCTCGATCCCAGGAAAATAATGGAATGAAACCTTATTCCCTCTCTCGCTCTTTCTCGCAAAAAGCAGCTATTGGATCTGCCTCGCAACCGGTGTAAAAACAGAAGAAGAAAAATTCATCTTCGACAGAAGAGCTATCCTCGCCTCCTCGGAATCAAACAATTTTCCATACCATCAGTCGGGGACGTCGAAGCGAATCGAGCTTTATAACCCATCCTAGCATATGTAACAAAAAGGAATTAGCGCAATCAGAGGACAATCGCGAGAGCTAGCGAGCGGCAAGCGGGCGCTCAACCCTCCTCGAGGGAACAATTAACCGTCGTCCACGTCAAGTCACTCAAAGAATCCCAATAAAGCCGGCGTCACGCTGCTGTAGCGGAGAAAAAAACGCGCCTCATTCGGAAACGAATTTCCTGCCGGAGAGCGGCAAGAGGAGAGCAAAAAAGCGAGCACGAGCCAGCCAGAGAGCGAAACAGCGTAATAATCGTGCGTGCACCCCGCGGTGCGCATCTAGCATCGAGGCTCATACTTTTATTCCGCGCGTATATAGCTCTCTCTCTCTCTCGTCTCTCTCTCTCTCTCTCTCTCTCTCTCTCTCTCTCTCTCTCTCTCTCTCTCTCTCTCTCTCTCTCTCTCTCTCTCTCTCTCTGTGCGCTGCTGCAACCTTTAAACTCATTTCGAACTCATTCCACGTTTTATTACACAATGTGAGCCATAGGTATATATATCGTTAATCGCTTGACACGCGGAATTGCTTCGCAGTTCTCTCTATCTCGTGCGTCTGCGCGAAAAAAGCCCGAAAAATTACGGCGCATGCATGCGGGCGAGGGAGAAAGACGACGGCGCGCGGTATCGACACTTGAAAATTGCTACGTTTCCAGACCCATTGTTAGCCCCCCCTGCCGCGATATATCCTTTCCGCAATCGTCCTCTTCAAGGGCTATATTCTCTCTCTCTCTCTCTCTCTCCTCCTATACTGCTCGTCTTGGTTCTAAAGGAAGGAAGCGGGCGTTCTGCAATAGAGAGAGAGAAAAAGGGTCCGCGAAATATCGCGCGCGTGTGTGAATGTGCGCCGGGACGAAAAATAGGAGGAGTAGCAGAATGCGCCAGACGAGCCTCATCTCTTATTGCTATAGGGAGAGAGAGAGAGAGAGAGAGAGAGAATATAAGATAGCAGAAGTTTCCTCGCGTTGATTCGTCTTTGCTCTGCGGAGCCTTTGTGCGAGCCGCTGTGTATGCTAATTCGACGCGTTGCTGAATCGCAATGCTCCTTCGAGTCTAATGAGCTGAAAAAACCTCGTGGCTTAATTGTTACATACGGGTAGGCGGGGTGCGAAGAGCTTTTTGTGATCTTTCGTTGAAAAATACGCTCGATTTGGACGTTGATAGGTGAATGATGTGTGGTGGAGAAATATTTACCGAGCGAGGTGAGTGTATGGACGCGTTAAAAGGGAAATTCATAAAATTTAAAAATGGGTATTATACGGTAAAGGCAGATGTTTGAATATCTGATCAGATTTATGCTCCTCTCATGCCTTTTCCGATTACTCTCTGATGAAAGTCTGATATTGCATATAGGTTGCATCAAACATTTATGAGCTTTTCGACGTGACTTCTTCTCTAGTTTATTTAGAGGCTATCGATTGTTCTGTCGATATGAGCCTTTACGTTTGAGTGAAACTATCATTTTGAGAGAAAACAAGCTTTTGTTGGAGTTAAAATTTTTATAGACCTCCGATACGGTCAACTTTATAGCTTCCGGAGTACACGAAAAAATCGACATTCTATTTGTTTAATTCTCACGAGAAATTTTGCAAAACGTGCTTTAACAATCACTTTTCGGTGTAAAATAAAGGAATATGAAGAATTATCTCGTTTCGTATCAAAACACACCCTTTTCTCCCTTTCTGTCGCTCACACTCTCAATTCATTTTTCACGCGTAAAAGACAACATTCAACCCGACACCGACAGGAAATATTTCAAAAAAAAAAAATCTCGAAATCAGTGACCCCATTCAGAGAATTGAAGTGTCACACAAAAGCATCCGAATGTTTCCTACATACAGTCAAGTTAAACGCGAACGCGTCAAGAGATCCAATCCTTTGTAGCCTCGTTGATACGCTCGCCCGTTTCCGAGCGTATAGCCATAGTTGGTAGTGCAACACTAGTATCCCAAAGAAAGACCATGAAAGAATGAAAAAACTGTATATGAAACTCGACAAAAAGAGAAACTCTGTGACGCGCGCTGCGTGTGTGTATAACATATACGAAAGTGTCAAGTAGCTCTGCTCGTAGCGCGTGAAAAGAGCGAGAGAGAAGAAAGGGTGAGCGAGTACCGCCGCGAATTGTGCGCGTGAATGCTCCGCGTGCAGCCGAAAAATAGGAGGAGCAGTCGAGCCGCCTCTCGACGTCGTATACCTATACGTAGTGCGAGTGTGTGTGTGTGTGTGTGTGCAGTGAGTCGCGGCGGCTGCAACTAAAGGGCGGCAAGAAAGAGAGACGGAAAAAAGACGAGAGAGAGGAAGGTCGTCGAGGAAGGAATATAGGGGAGAAAGAATTGTGTGCTAGAGAGAGAGAGAAACTAGGCCCGACAACTATACACTCGTTCTCTCTATAGCCTGCAGACCATCAACTAGCTTAAGCGACTGCTTTAAGCCGCTTTTCCGGCAAAGTGCGAAGTCGATCCGTGCACGTGTGTGGATGCGCGTGAATCAATTCGCTTATCCCCTCGGCCACACATTGTATACGGCTCTACACTTTCACATTCGTGCTACTCTTCTATGTGTAGGTGAACCGCTGCTCAGCTCCCCAGGAGTTGTATGCCGCAGACGGGCGAGCTGCTTTCGGGGAGGAAAAAATTCGCACACGCGGGCGGTTCTCTCGCACCCACTCGAAGAATCAGGTATGTTCGGAACGAACGCGGGAATATTTTATTCGTCCGAGATAACAAATATGCAAATTCGCACGAGAGTTCCTGTGCTCGCGCGTATATTCGCGTTGAAAGGAGCGTAGGAGTGGGTAGTGGATGCGAGAAGTGCTCTCGCGCGCACAGGAGAGAATCAGCTTCTTTTATATCCCCGAGAGCGAGTTGTATATAAGAAGAGGGGTCGTAGGTTAGGCTTTTTCCGCCTAATGTAATATTGAATTCGAGCAGATTTCAGGAATCCCGAAAAATATTGTTTCGCGATTCGATTTCCGACTGACGTTTCAGTTTCTTTTTCTTATTTTGGGGTTCTATATAAGTAGACGAGAATCCGTGTTGCGGGTGAATAACACGAATATTATTATTATTTTTTTTTATTGATACGTCACTTACCTGCAGTTCCATAGCTTGATGAATAGGATAGCCGAACAGTAGCTCGATACATCATTCGATTGTATTTGAATCCTTTAGTTAAATGTCAGCATGTGCGGTTAGATAAAGTTACCGACAGGAAAGTTTCATTTAAATTGTAAATAATATTATAATTCGACAAGGAGGAAGAGACAAATAAAAAAAAATGCAGCGGAACGTTCTCTTGACTCGCGGATACATGGAAATATTTCATTTCCGTCTCAAAAGAATGTTAAGAAGCAGTCGGGAGAAAACAGCTCCTTGTAAAGCAGGCTTCTTTTGAATACAAATCATATATGTGCTTGCTCGGCTTTTCATGCAATATTGATACGTAGCGCTTTGCAAACTCGAAAGGAGGCTAAAATTATGAACCGATGCACTTATAATTTGAAAGCAATTTTCAAAGCAAAATGGTAAATTTGATTAAACAAGTGCTATCGATGTAACAAACGCTGGCTAAAGTTCACGCTATATCTGTAAAAGAATCTCGGATTTAGGAAAGGACTGCGCATGGTATAATAAAATGGAGTACAAAAGTATCGATACATTTTAGGTATACAAGAATATTTTATTCGTCTAAGATAACAAATATACAAATTTCAAGTTTCTTCTTTCGAACAACCGAAGATCTCAAATAATAAAAAATGAAGAAGAAAGAAGAAGATAAAACACAATGAGCTTCTTCCTCGAGCGCGCGCTCCTTCTTTTGCGTATAGCGCCGCCAAGCGCAGATCGTTCGTTGGCTTCTCTCTCTCTCTCTCTCACACACACACACACGCACACACACATGCGCTCACGCACGTAATACGTTATGTGTATTCCGTGTCCGCTTGTTCTCCTCTCCTTTTCCCTCGCTTGCATTTTAAATTGTATAATAGGCCGTGCGTTGAACGCGCGGCTTTAAAAGCCCGCGGCGTATTAGTCGCGCGCGTACGTACGTACGTACGCACGAAAAATATGCGAGGAAAAAAGGAGAAGGCATTGCTGTACACACACACACGCGCCAAGGAGAACTTAACGGTTAAACAGAGAGCCGCACGAGCGCGCGATTCATTGCTGGTAAAAAAAATATAAGGCAAATTTAGTCGTTACAAACGCGTCTTCTCGCTGTCGTTTGGAGAATCGGTTACAACGATTGATCGAGCTCTGCGGATTTTTCGGGAGATGACTCACGTTTGGTGCGGTATATTGTTCTTCAATAATCGCGAAGGAGCAACAAATTTTATTTACAACGAAAGGCATTATTGAGACACGATACAGCGAATAAAGCACGTGAGCTAAGTTGACCAACAGTTAGAGACTGATGAGTATTGTTTGTAGTTTAAGTAGATAGGATGAGTAACGATCGTCGTTGCGCGAGAAATCCGCAGAGCGCAAGATGCGAGTGTCGTTTTGTCTTTTTGGAAAATTGGCACAAACGGATCGATGAACGACTGGCAAAGACGTCAACATTCCCAGTTTAGGTATTGAGCTATCGCTGCACATAAGCTTAATAACGAATTCGCATAAGAACTTTTTTTTCTTGGCACACACCGATCGCTTCGAATGTGAGTGTGTTATTCGTACAATTTACGTCTTTTTTTTCTGCGTTACAGTGATCAGCGTTCCGCATTAAGATGCGCACCGGTGATTTATCCTACAAAACTCATGCCGTTCCTAATAAAAGAAAATGTTTACTCTATGTAAGATATTTGCGCCTCTCTGTCTCTTTCTCTCGTTTAGATTACGACTTGCTTTATTATATTCTTGACGGGAATTAAACGTTACATTTACAACGAGTCTTCCTAGTTATAAATATTTATAAAGTTCAAAATTTTATATGTTTCGTGTTAGTTTTTTTTCCTTTAGGTTACAACTTACATAGAGCCGTCATTTTTCCTTCCATGAACTGGTCGATCCAATAGCTTCGTAGGGCGCATACACATACACATAGTGCAAAACCACTCGAATATCTTTGCATCTCGCACTACTCGTTATACATTTTACTTGTCAATAATCGAACGAAATCGTCATTCCTTTTTTACGTACTCTATTCAAAATAGTCAAAAATATCGTACTTCGTGAAAACATCGTTTTATCAATCAATCAACTAGGCACTGATACTGATACTAGAACGCGATTATTTGCACGAATTCGTACGTTATAAATGCAAAAGAATTTATTTTCATTGCGATGACAAAAAAATCTGATAGTCATGCCGCGACTGTATGTACGCGGTAAAAGAAATTCGATAGGGGGGCAGTGGTACTTGGCAGTGAAACAATCGGATTTAGTGGGTGGTTCACGATTTGCATCTCGAAAGATATCCCTGTGGTTTCCTCGCGAGTTTCAACACGGTACATCTCATGTATCTGCATCTGATTTTTTAGGCGCGCCTTGTAAATCCTTTTATATGTATAATACATAAATCCATATTTAAATGCGTAATATAACGCCTCTTCTTGTCTATACATACATATACAACTGCATATATTCATATATATATAAACTCTTATTAGTGTGTCGATATTATCCGTTATCACGTGTATACATAGTCTAAAAACGCTTTGACGATCGTTGTGTGATTATTCATGAGTATCGGTTTCTCTTTCCGCGAAAGTCTCTGTTAGTCTGCGTCGTATGCGGCGAAAAACTAAAACGCGCGTGTTATACTTTTTTTCTCATTCATGTATGCGTATACGAAGCACCGAAAAAGCCGCCGTTTTGTGAAGTTAAAAAAAAATGAAAGCTCGTATGTATAACATACGCGAGCAAAAGAAGTGTAGCCGATCTAAAGCTAACAACGATTGGCGCAGAGAATTTTTCGTTTATTTTTTGCGAGAGAGAACGGATTACACGCTTCCTTTGCAACGCGTCACGGAACCGTTGCGCTACAAGATATGATTTCTTTGACGCGAACTCGTTCATTGACGCGAAGCGCCGTTGTATCTACGTATTCGAACGCTTTTCCTCGTTCCCGATCGCCGAAGCGAAATGGGGAGTGAGAGGAGAAATGAAATATCATCTCTCTCGAGTCGATTGTACCAAACGCGTGAATAAAACTATATCGTCACACGGGGATCCGTGTTTCCTCTTTCTAATAGCCTTTTTGTTTTTCTTATGCATTGGCAATAGTAAAAAGTTTGAAAATCGGCAGATTGGCGATTGCAGTATATCAAAGATATGTAGATAGTTTTGGCAGTTCGAGCAGAAGTTTAAAAAAATAATTCAGTACACCGATCACGCGAAGGTTCGGATATTGCGTGCGGTTCAGTCGGCATTCGCAGCTAATAAATCTCCCCGCGCATTAATCACTTCAGTGACGTGTGTGTAACTTCATAAATTTTATAAAATAAATAATATCTTACCAGAATGTATGACGGCGCGAAGCAGAGCAAAGTAAAAAGATAATAAGAAGGTCGAGAAGCGCTTCCACAGTCCAAATTAACAAACGATCCTCTCCGCGTACACGTAACGCGTGTCCAGCTCGTTTACTCTACCTCCTTCCTCCTCTTTTCTCTTCTTTCGTTAATTTATTTTTTAATCGCCTCGCGCACGGCGATCGACACTTACCAGTCAACACAGTTAACAGTCTTGCTATATATATTTACAGAATATCTTCGCATGTATTCGCCATCTCTCTCTCTCTCTCTCTTCTTCTTCTTCTTCTTTCACAGAATATTCGATGCGCTTTTTAAAGACGTGCAACGTAAGGCCATATTTCGTTATTCCGATGAATCATACCTCGTGCTCTCCTTCCTCTCCGCGCGACACGTTGCAGATTTTATCTTAGGAATAGTGCGGAGGAATTTACATACGCAGATTGGCGCCGGTCGGGGCTCTCTTTCTCGCTCCGACGTACAGCCTCTCTGTATATAACGTATATAATGCATATATATCTGCAGCTGATTCAGCGAGAAAACGCCGATCCTCCTCCGCGTCTATTTCCTCCCTCCTATAACACTCCCGGGTCTTCAACAGCGCGTCACTCGCGTGTTTTATTTCGAACATGATGGCACAGAACACACACTATGTTTACGTATACCCGTGCCCGTGTACATATATAGCGGCGCGTGTGTAGTCTATCATAACCGCGAGTATGCAGTCTCTATATCTCTTTGCTGAGTTTGCGGACACACGCCGTACATGTATATACACCGGTAGACACAGATATCTCGCGCACTTTGCTCACTATATACGTGCAGTTCAGATCGGTGGCGATATTTCGCTCGTCTCGACAAGCCGAGCAGTCGCCGCTGTCGACGATGACGACGACGACGTTGATGATGGTGATGATGGTGATGACGGGGGGCGTAGTCGGAGCTCGTCTCTTCAGAGCCAGGGTCCGAGTTGAGCCTCGAGGATGGTTGCCGCGTCGGTTCTTCCCATGACCCTCAGATGGTTGAGGAGATCGGTAACAGCCGTGGGCTCGCGGTGCCTCGCCTCCCACAGGTCCAAAATGTGCTCGGTCGGGCTGGCTTTCGTGGCGAAGTAATTGATGTATCTGCGGGCAAACGAGCGTTTTTTCGGGCTCTTTAGTTCATTTTTTTCGTTCGCCTTACTTTGCTTCGCGCACCGCCGACGGTATATGCATGGATAATAAGGACCGCATAAGTGGGCCGATGTATGCACACGCGCGCGGTAGATTCACCAGCCGCGATAAAAGCGAGAGGCGGTATATGTATATGCAGCTGAGTATTATACGACGAGACGCTCGCGCGGGATGCTTTTAATAGTTTATCTTCCCGGAACTTGAGCGCTTTTTAAGGGATCATTCTCTCCGTACCGCTGTAGCAGCAGCCGCGCGTTTATATCGAGGATCAAAAGAGCGCGCGAGCGCGCAGCAGCTTATCTGTTTAGTTTTTCCATTTTTCGTTGCACCGCAACGAGCTTTGTGTAAAGTACATCAGAAGGCTTGTCTTCACGCAAATTTTCCCTCGTGAGTGAAGCATTACTTATCGTTTGCGGTGCGGTCGCGTCTAATACTACTCAAGCGCGCGATTGCCGTTTACTCTGCCGCGACTATACATTGCATGGAAAATTGCGGATTATATGCGCAGCGCGGGAGTAAACGGGGAACGTATACACGCGTATTAGATTTTTTTTCTCTTACAAAATGCGCGCGCGACGATGTTGCGATCAGGATTTAACTTTATTTTTCGCTAAACGAAGGAAAGTCCGATCCCGCGATTCTCATAAGGAATGACGTTTATATAGTGCAGGGATATCTAATCCGAGAGCGCGGCGCTTGATTAACATGCGCGCTTTAGATTTTTCCGGCGCCAGAACGAGTTTAATCGAATAAAACTATAAATTACGCGCGAATGAACTATTAGCACACCGCGCGATAACGATAGCATTTCGCTAATCGGCAAATTTTCAATATATATTTGTCGTCGGGGGGGGGGGGGGGGAAATTTCCAGGCATATTTAGACGTCGCATTAGAGCGCTCGCGGCTGTACTTTTTTTTATCGTTATAATTTAAAAGGAGTGTATATTTATTATATTACCGGAGTAAATATCTTACTTAACGCTATGAAAGGTTTAATTTAAGCGTAGCTCGCCGAACGCATTTACATAAGTCCCGCGACCGATATAGCGATTCCGCGCGATTTTCATAGAAAATTTCGCATTACAGGAAAGGGTGGCAGTGCAACGCAAAAAAATAAGGATATTCAAATATTTTGTAATGAACAACACGCGGAATGCCGATAAGTTCGTATCATTAACATTCCGTACCGCGTGTATTTGCTTACTCCCGTTACGCGCAGATAAGCTCGCGCATTAATTAAAAAAAGCGCTCGCCGATAAATCGACTATAATATTCAATAATATATTCACACCCGGCGATAATTCATCAATGCACGTACCATACGTCCGCGCGAAGGAATGCCGCCCCCCCCCCCTCCGTTTCGGCTCGCCCCGAGAGAGCAACAAATCGAAATTCGATTTCAATAAAAAGGCGATAACTCGAGTAAGTTGGGTCGAGAGCTGCGCGCCCCACAAACCTCACTTTGATACTTTTCAACGCCCCAGTTCGAGCAGTTCCCAAATGAAACATTAAGTGCATTACTCACCTATCGACACGCAGCATCTGGGCGAGCATCCTCCAGTCGTTTCCGAGCGAGTTCGGCGGGTCGAGGCACTGGCACAGCTGCTTCCTGAGGGAACGCGTGAAGCGGAACGGCCGCAGCGTCCTCGAGTCGGCGCCTGTGCCGTTAGCGCTGCCGTGTCCCGTAGCCACGCTGCTCACTACCGTCACTTCCCTCAGCGGCCTGGTCACGCTGCCCGAGGAGATGAGTTGCTTCATGCCGTCGTAGATGATCCTGAAGACCTGGCGTGCATCCGAGCCCGTGCTCGTCGAGCTCTGGCAGATTTGCAGCTTGTAGGTGCGCGTCGCACTCGAACTGCTCGCGTCCAGCTCGAAGCTCACGTACTTGAGGCTCTCGCGGCTGTTCCAGACATCAGCGAAGCCCAGCTCCTGTCGTTCGGTTGGGGACTTGTTTTGCCACTCGTTGCCAACCTCCTCGAGGCTGATCTGCAGCGGCTCGCCGTTGTCCTCGAACGGCAGCGTGCGCGGCTTATCGAGCAGGCAGCCCCGGATCTGTGCCTCGCGGTCCACTAACGCCTTGCTCGCCGCCTTGGTGTCTTCGACCGCGTAGACGCGCAGACAGCAGCTGCCGCCTTGGTTCTGGCTCGCGTACACGGCCAGTCTCAGTCGTTTGCTGGCCGTCGCTCCATCGCAGCTCTTGCCCGCGAGGACGTACGTCTTGAGCTGCTCCGTCACGAGGAAGACCTCGGCGTGGTCGACCTGCGTGAACAGCGGAGTGTTGATGGTCTCGTTGCCGAGGGTCAGTAGCTTCGTCCAGAGGATCGGCTTGTCCTTGCTCAGAGCTATGGCGTTGCAGCTGCTGTCGTCGACCTCGAGGTTGTCGCAGCACCAGACCGACAACTCCCAGCTGGCCGGGGGCTGGAGCATCGCGCAGTGCTCGAACTGCAGGATCACAGGCTTGGCGAAGCTCACCGTCGACGGACCACAGCTCACCACTGCCGAGAGCTGAGTCGTGCCATCTGCGGTTCGGTGGGACAGAAAGACGTCACGGGGATCATGACTGGGTTCTCGGCTATTTGTACGCGAGGGTTGCGCTCTCGTCGAGTGCTCAACATAAGGTGGACGCTGGAGGATGGAGATGATTGAAAATTGTTCGGGAGAGAGGAACAGCGGGGTGGATGTTATGCAAAACAGGCCAGTGCTTTGATGCCGCGTGGGGAAAAAGCCCGAGAGCGAGGGAGCCCACTGACTTAATTTCTTTCGGACCGGCGATATAGGTGCGCGCGCGCGCGCGCGCGTTTTAGAATGATTTTACAAGAACACTGCGAAAAGCGAGTGGACATGAATTATACATGCATCGACGGCGGATTTGCATGTTTGAATTTCAAATCGATGCTTATACTTGTGCGCGAACAAACGGACAGTATATCGGCAATTAGAGCAGCGAATTCACTTACTCTTGTTATGAAAAAGTCGATTGAAAGTTGATCGACGCGATGACGAAATGAGTACTTAGCGCGCATTAGAAACGTCTACGCCCAAATGAGATTATTAAAACAGTAAACAGAAAGTCAGGCCGATAAAAAGCCGAAAGAAGTTTGAGAGCGATAGTAAATGTATCAGTCAGCGCTCATGCCACCAAAAAAAACCCGTCGGTAGTTTAGCGTCGGCCTGATGATGCAGCTTATAGGCTGCCTGCGCGAGCATAAATGAGAAAAAGATGAGGAGGGAGCCAGCCGACGAAGAAGTTAGTGAAGGTGCCGAGTGATTAAGCAGTTTCAAACGTCGCTGCGGTTATCTCTCTCTCTACTCTCTCAAAATAAATTATACCGCCTAATATTTTAATGAAATTGTTTTTTACACAGGTATACGTATGAGATATGGATCGAAATTTATGCGCGCGGCATCCCTTCTGACAAAGGAGTCGAATGTTAAATTCTCAATACGAACATTCCGGCGTCGCGAATATTCCGCGCGATGTTTGCCTTTCAATGAGCGCCTGATGAATGCCACGCGGTTTGCCTTCCATTAAAGTGCCGCGGATCTAATCAATTTCTGTTTCATGCGCGCGCGTACCAGTCGGATTAGAGAAACGACTCTTTTTTTTTCGAGCGAATCGAAACCTGGGAGGTCCGCCGGCTATTACACGCTCGTAAATTTCGATCCGATGAGTTATGCGATATGCGGTCGGTTATAGTCTCTCTTGTCCACAGCTGCTGATTGCTAAATACGACTCATAAGTAGGGCAACGTTATCGTATCGGATTGGGATTTTATATACAGGTAATCACTCTCGGCAGTGCGAAGCACCATATAAATCAGTTCATCGAAACTGTATAGAAACTTAAATGATCCATCCCAATTAGAGGAGCGCGTGTATCGAGAGCGCAGCTAATGGAACATCTATCATTGTACAGCCAGGCAAACGAACGAAAAACTTTTTCCTCCGTCGGCTCGTTACGTGAACGAAGCTCCGATGCAACCCCGCGGCGGCGTCGTAAACTTACATAACTCCGTCGGCGGCAACATTCGATCACCTTCAGCGCGAAGGCGCAGCATCTCGCTTATTAAGTTTTGCGCGAAATCCACACTATATGCTGTGCGAGAGTAACGTCGCCGTCTGCATTCTCGTGGCGAAATAAGAGGCGCGCGCGCGCAAAAAGAGACGAAGCGCGAGCGAGAAAGAAAAAGGCGACGTCTCGCCGACACCTTCATTGGAAATTGATACAGGAGCACGAGCGAGCGTAACCCGAGTATCGAGAAATCCCATCAATCGCTAAGTGCGAGCTTATGTAAAGAGGCAAGAGAGGGAGAGAGAGAGAGAGAGAGAGAGTATACGGATTGAATCAGGAGAGACAGACGGAGAGACGTGGTGCGGGCGACATGCAGAGCGAGCCTCCGTGCGCAGTTACAGCTGCTATATATTTTCTACTAACCTGGCAACTGGGGTCTGAATCGATCTTCGTTGAGCACAGCGAGGTGAAGCTCGCTCCTCGAGGGTTTGGGCACCGCTCCCTCGGGTACGGACATCGAGATCCCGGAGTCTGGGAGCACGAGGAGAGCACCGCGGTTGTTGACGTGGGCCCTGGCGACGTTGCCAGCCTCGAGCATCGGCAGCCTCACGTTGCCCGTGGCGACGTTATAGGTCGACTCGGTCGACGGGTAGGAACTCGAGAGGCTGTTCTCACTGCCCGAGAGCATCTGCTTGTCGCTGCTGCAGGACTCCTGGGTCGAGGTGCTCGGCGTCGGGGACATGGTTGAGGGCACCACCGAGGACGACTGTGGCCCCGAGTGTAGAGACAGGTGCGGCACGTCGTAGTGGTGCTCCGAGAGCGAGCGCGACATCGAGAGCTTCGGGTCGAAGGGATACTCGTAGCAGGCGGGCACGATTGTCGCGGTCACGTCCGGCTGCAGGCTAAGCTTCTTCTCTTGATCCGGATAGAACTCCGGCTGGAACTCTGCAAATCGAGCAAGAGACACACGAGGTGCGGGTTAAGGTGCTGCCGTACCGAGCTTTTTGGATTGCTACTGCTGCTGCTACTGCTAGTCTTTTGCTATAGCTTGAACTTGTCTGCAGCTGAAATGCGATTTCCTAGAGCTCGCGGGGATTTGGATTATGCGACTGGGTGGCAAATTGAGAAGCTACGAGATAGCTCGAGGATTCTCTCGCAGTCTGCAGGTATCTTCTTTATACTCGCTTCTCCCCTACAGCTTACGTAATACAATAATAGAAGGCGAGCAGCTATTCTCGAAAAGTAATGCAATTGGCTCAAAGTAGATAATCTACTACAGCCGCGGTGGCATAGTAGTGCTCAAGTTCTCCAATCAGATGACGTCTATTAGTAGATTGCGTTGAGATTAACAAGACCAGACGCGAAGAATCGGATAAATACACATCCATCCAAGCCTTTCAGCAAATCCAGAACGAGCGCGGAAAAAAGTTTTCCGGATAACAAAGGCGTGTACACGATCCCGCCATCTTTCGCGTGTACACTCATACACATAAAACAAAGCGCAACTTTCCGAGAGTCAGCTTCCCCCGTATCCCCATCGCAGCCTATTTTGTACCATGAATCAGCGGATAGCTTTATCTCCGTCTCGGGGTTATGGCTTCCAATTTGGAAAACTTTCTCGCATGTGTGTATCATCCGTCCCGATCTCCCCGCGCGCTGCAATCAAATCAAAGACGATCTTTCGCGCTGCGAGTCCTTTCCTCAATTCGGTTAATGTTTCTTTCCCGTCTCGACTTCCTTTGTCCAAGTTTTATTTCTTATATCCAGCAGGGTGCATCTTTATTTCGCGCGCGGTTATCAACGCAATCAGAAGGGAGATCCTTTATACTCGCAAGTAGAATGTTGCAAGATGATTCCGACGTGACTAAGACGAAAGAAATACAGTATACGGATCAAGCGAATTCGTATATTTCAATAAAACGACGTTATTACAGCAGCACGTCAATAGCCCGTCATCAGCAGTGATTTTTATTAACGCGAATCCCGCAGCAGCAGTCGCCTACCGGCTTATATGATCTCCAATTTACCAAACTTTTTCCCCTGCACACACACACACACACGCGCGCGCGTGCAATCAAACAACCAAAGACACCCGCACTCCATATATCCCACCCCTCGTTATAATGCTTCTTTCCAGTTTTGTCGCTCTTTGTGCTCTCCGACACTACATACATCATCAATCGATCGACGCTAAGCACACACACACACACAAACACTTGCACATCAGGCCTCGTAAATTCAATATAAATGGGGAGCATATAACTTACCACTTCTGGCCATAGAGTAGAGCGAGTGATCGCGACCCTTGCGCTGGACCAGTCTGGCCAGGAAGAAACCCAGGCCTCCGATGACGATACAGGCAACCGTAAGTCCGACATACAGCGCCACGTCCATTTGTCGACTCGCTGTAAACAGAGCAAGGGCCACAAGTGTTCAATATACGAGTATGTACGCTTTACGCTTCTGTATATAGAGTGAAAGAGCGAGAGCGAAAGTGGCGGCTGCAGCGACGACGGATCCTTCGAAGCTAATGCAGCTAATAAAAGCTGCGACGAGCGGAAGTCGTAAAATGCGCGCACGCGGACAGTCTCGTCAGGCCGCAACCGTAATAATAACGGCGACGGCCGATTGAGACTTTCGTTGTGCGCGCCCGAGCTACTGCCACACGAGGATTGAAGAGAAAGATGATGGGGAGAGCAAAAGAAAAGGGGAGACTTGTTTATAAACGTCAGCTGCGAAAATTGCCGTGGCTGACGAGTCAAGATTTCAAATGTATGAGACACTTACCCTCCTCGGTTAAATGGGCTCCTCCGATTTTGGCGCTGTCTACTGAAAAATTTATGATTTTTTTTTTGTTACGTATAAATTGCGTACGTTTCGGTCTAATGAGTTGGGAGTTTCGGCAGGATGGATCGGCTCTTTTGTGATGCGTCTCTCTCACTTGGTGATGTAAAAAAGACGATGAATAAAAGATGCTTCACGTTTGCGCGAGCGCTCGGCCTTCCCAACACGGTCAGCCGTTCATAAGTCGTCGTCGATTTACTTTGAAAGCATCCGCGTAGGCACTTTTTGCGACTATATTTAGAGCTTAGCGGGTCCCTCGACAAAGACATTATTTGATGATTTAATAAATATTAAAAGCCGCATTACAATGAAAAAGGCTGTGTGTATATACATTTCTTGGTTGGAAGATGTGCCGATAACTGGACGGTATGCGCGACGACACAAAAGAGCCAAACGGGACAGTTTATGCTAATGCGAGTATTTGTGTCTTAGGTCGGAGAGTTTCTTAAATCATAATTTAAGGACGAATATGCGGAAGTAAAAAACTTTTACAGCCCGAGAGTCACGGTTGTTGGCTTCATCCATCGGAGGGTTTCTTCGAAATCCAATAAAATCTAAAGCAAACACGGGCCATCCCATCGAGGCAAATGCAAATTCGCGGCAGAATAAAAATCGACTGGCGTGCACACATATACATTATAAAGTTCCGGGAGATTATCGACAAAACTCGAGTTGGCAAAACATTAAAATTTATCAAAAATACTCAGGTACTTCGAGGAAACTTATCTCCGCTTCGAAACTTTGCCCGAGCCATCAAGAAGGAAACTTCAAAGGCAAACAAACCATTCCGCTAAAATGTAAACGAAGGCCAGCGGTATAATTCAGAGGCAAAATGTTCCCGGCGCTCGCGCGCGTAAAATTCAAACTTATCGATAAGACTCTTAAAAAAAACGAAGAAGAAGCAGACGCCGTCGGCAAGAAAAGTCCATCGTAAAAATGCCCAAATTACGGTAATATACCGGACGCATGAAACCATGTACGGCGCGAGGACAGGGCAACGAGAGAGAAGGGAAGAGGAGAAACGGCGGCGGCGATTAAAGCTAGATAACAATAAAAATCCACTGACCATTGCACATGCCTCCGGTGCAATTAGCTACGGCGACATCCTTCCCCTGGCAGGGTCGTCCGCCTTGGCTGGGCGCCGGCTCGTCGCAAGTCCGCCGCCTGCTGTGGGTACAGTCGCTGCCGCAGGTCGACCAAGCGGACCATCTGGACCAGCCTCCGTCCACTGCTGTAAATCCAAGCGCTCGGGTTATGTGTGCGAATTTATCATTCCTCTTTTTTGAGCTCCGTTATTTATTGTTAAAAATATTTATACGCGAGAGGGTGGCAAAGCTCGTTATCATGCGGTTCGAGCTCTCTCCGTGTATGGAGGGTGTAATAAAGGGAAATGAACGAGCGAGAAAAAGGTGGAACGAAAGAAATCTCGACTTTTTTTTTCTTAACGTATATACAAGGGGTAGGCAGACAATGCACACAGAGACACGGAGGTGTATACGACACACAGGCACTGAACTCTACTGTAGATATATAGACACACAGTGAACAAAGAGAACTCACCGATTGTGTTAGTGAACATTTCCATCTCCTCTGTTATTGTGAAAGCGTGCGTCATATAAAAAGCATTGAGGACTCATTTAATGTTGGCTTTATATATTTACAGTACACGTATATCATAAATGTACGTGGTATGTGCGAGAATGATTTAAGCGTCATCGAATGTGCATATATACGCGGATTTATACACACGTGTATATGCATATACAGTAAGAGACTGTGCGCGGGCTGCTTGAATCGAAGCTGTTGTATACATATTTTAAAGTATGTCATGCATGCATTACGAGTCATTAGTGCGCACACGTACATTGTTAGTCACAAATGGCGATTACACGCACATGTATATTGCTTATGTTATTTCTTACAACGATATACACTCGCTCTGACACCCGTGAGTGAGATGTCGCTGTCCCCGCGACAGCGCGGAAAGCGAGCGGGAGTCGATCTTCAATAGAAGCGCCGCCGACTTTGAAAAATCGCACGATAACATTTGACTCCTCGATAAAAAGGCTTTTCCGCGCTGCCGCGGCTTTATTACACTTTCTTTGTAAACAGAATAAGATGCGTGACTCTAGCTTGGTGAAATATTTACAAAGAACTTTAATGATACACTCGCGCGCGTTCCGTAATAGAGAATAACGAGAATCCGTGATCCAATATTTCTTACTCGAGATACCGCGGTGTACGCGTCTCTCGTGTAAGATTTCTCGACGAAAAAAAAAGAAAAAGTCGAGAAAGAAAAGAAAAACTCGCGCATCGACAATTTCATCTCATAAATGATGCGCGACTAAAGCCACTCGTCGGCACTTTGTCGCGAGCTTTCGAGACCCGAGGCGGCCACTTTCCTCGTTATTCACCAAGCCGGTCTTCTGCAGCAGTGGATCTTCCCTCTCTCTCTCTCTCTTACTCTCGGTTCTTTGTCGCTCTCTCCCGTCTTCGGAAAAACGGCACTAGATCGCGGGAAAGCGCAACGAGCGTAACGAGAGAAAGAGAGGAAGCGAGACGAGACTCTCTCTCGCACACGCTCGCATACATACACGCACACGCACACACACACACACACACACACACACACAAGAGCTAGAGCAAAGAGAGAAGGAGAAATAAAGCGGCGGTAGCAACTCACCCGGCTGACAGTTGGTATTGCAGTCGTTTTTCTGCTGCGCCGGCCCGAGACAGGGCTGCCCGCCATTCATGGGCGCCGGGTTTGTGCAGGTCCGCGTCCTCTTTTGTCCACCTTTGGCGCAGCGCGTGTGACACTCGGACCACGCCGACCAGGACGACCAGCCTCCGTTAACTGTAAAGAGACGAAGGCACACACACACACACATCTTTAGACTTGTGTAGCTATATATAGGTACTCTCTGTGCTACTGCGGGATTTCTGCACGTGCGCTGCAGCCGTCGTTTGCGGTTTCGTTCTCAAGACGCGCTTTCATTGAGAACAGCTGAGCGAGGGAGAAAGAGTACACTCTGCTTGATGTTATTGTATGACTGGGTGAAATTAGCCGTTTCTAATATTACGTATTTGCACGTTTTATTCGGAGACCGGCAGTATTATTTATCGTTCGCTTGATTTACGTTTATTCCCCGTTTATTGCCGTTCGGGCGAGTTTATCGCGAATTCAACGCGCGTGTATAAGTATGTCGATAATGCACAGTGCAACGTTTATGCACATAACGCTCTCTCCACTTGAGGCGAGATAATTTATTTATAATTATCGGACATGCATTTTACATGAATTACGATCGCTCGAGTTGTATTGACTCTGATGATGTTAATATTCGCTTCGTTTGCGCGCAACCACTCAATTATAAGCGACGATTCGTTTTGAATAAACTATCGCGCAAAGAAAAAAAAGAACGTCTAGCAGAACTTGAGTTTTGCAACTGTATAAAACGGAGTAACCGTAAGATGATAATTGGCAGTCGGCGATAAATCGTTTGTTTATCACTGCGGCTAAATGCGCGTTTTGCTCGGGGCAGCGTTAGACGGGACAAAAAAAACATAACGAATAACGTTTTAACAAGACTTTGCAAGGGAACGATTTTCTTGTCGCCGGGCGGCGTAGCTCCGCGATATTTATTGCATTCTCCGTACTCCCAGCGGCATACGAAGAAAAATGTCTCAGCAAAAAGCGCATAGCCGTGTGCCTTCAATCAAGTTAATCGGCAGCGCGCTGTGCCGGCGGAAGTGGCTAACTCGAGTGTGCACGAAGAAAAAGCTCTTTCGGAAAAATGATCGAATCGAAAAGAGAAGAAAAATAACGAGCTCGATCGAGAAACTATTATTTTTCTTATTCAGCGTCCGTTGCTCTCAAGTGGCTTCCTCTGCAACAATGACTCAACGCGGGCGCGTGGTCCGAGTCATCGTTTATCCGACATCACACACATATAGGCGGCAAAAAAAACGAAGGCGTTGTCTGAAAATCGTTCACAGCTTCGGCTTGAGCTTGCATTTTTCTCGAAATCGTAATCTGATCCCGTTCCACGGCATCGATCATCTCCGGTGACACTTCTCACTACAAGAAAACTCTCTCTCTTTCCCTCGTCGCGTGTAAACACTTTTCTTCTGGCGAGAAAGTCGATCCAAATCCGACGCGACGTCGGCACACTAGTCTCGAGTTGCGCGCGCGTGTGTACAGTAGAATATAAGAACGCGAGGTGGTGTACACGCTATTCGCGTAATCCCTCGGAGGAAAAAGTCGGCGTAAGGGATATACACGCGCGCTTAAGAGCCTTACGTTGGTCAAACATTTCATTCGCAAAACGCGGATTATATTTTCAAGTTTCTTGCGATAGCTGCAGCGCTGCAGGTATACGTAAAAGCGCTAGAAACACGAGGCCAAACTCGCAATTAGAGTCGTTATCGTCGTTATCTCGAGCAGCCCATGAAAAAATTCCTCCGGCTGCACAGCCCGCATTAGAAGCGCGCGTCTGCAGATCGCGATAACAGCTGCCCTCCGCAGCGGGGCGTTAAAAGAGAGGTATACGTAAGGGCTCTTTCGTGAAAAACTTACCGTAGACAGTGATGCTGGCGGGCTCGCTGCTCCTCTTGGCGGCGATATTCTCAGCGACGCAGGTATAGTTGGCCTGATGCTGAAGCTTAGCCTGGCCGACGAGCAGATGGCCCTCGCTCGATACGAGCAGCATGTCCGAAGCGTCGGTGTCGAGGGTGACGCCGTTCCTCAGCCAGTAGACCCGCGGCGGTGGTAGTCCTATCGGCGGTAGGCATCTCAGCTCGGTGCTCTGGCCGGCCTCGACCGACACCGAGTACGGCGGCGACTCGAATTGTTTCTTCAAATCTGAGGACAGACGGAGAAAGCGCAACGCGCCAAGCGTGAGTGAGTCTGTATATATACGTGTGGACATACGAGAGGCAAGTTGCGGAGATCGAACGCGTCGATTGCAAGAGCGAGCGAGAGCTCGCGAGAGCGCGTGTAGGTACAAGGAGGCAGACGTGCCAACGGAGAGCTGCACCGGCCACTGCTGCCGGCATGAAGGATGAGAGAGAGAGAGGATTGCGATGATGCATCTCGCGATAGCAGTAAGCGCGCGCCTCTCTGATTTACTCGTATTTGGGGAAAGCATACTCGTGCCGATCGGTTCTTTGATATTTTAATAATCATCGACTCGTCGAACTTGAAATTTTTCCTTTCTCTCCTCTCGATCTTGTTGCATCGAGTGCATTATTATTAAATTTTTAAATAAACCGCGTCATACACACTTTCTCCTCGCTTGACGTAAAAAGGGATCGTGGATACATATTGCGTTTCGATTACTCAACAGCTGCGGATGACTGCTCTCCGCGCGACCGCCTCAAATTGTTTCTCCAGATCTGGATAAGGGAATGCGTAGTGCGCGTATACGTACACGTAAGCCGAGAGATTACCAATATTGATAGAGGAAATCGGATAATTTCTGAGTACTCAATATTCCGCGAGCGTCTCGATCTCCCCGTAGGCTGCAGGCAGCCCACAGTCGCTGGGGAGAGCCTAGAAGAGAGAGAAGATCTTGTTACGGGGAAAAATTACTCCCGAGCAGACTAGAGACCGCGTGAGGCCAGATGTGCGCCTGATTTCTCGAGAGCTTCTCAATGAAGTATACGCGCTGAAACTCTAAGCTGCAGCTAGTCGTCGGGGCTCTTATTCTTATTCTTTTTCCTTTGTGAGTGCGCACGGTAGTGCAGTTTCCTTCTTTTCTTTTCGAGACGAAAAACTTGTTATCGGAGATATACTATTTTTCGAACGCCCGTAACAATACGGATAAGAACCCGACAAGTGCGGCGTGGATGCGGACTAGAAAAGTTGCGAATACGAGAAGTTGCGTTGTTATAGGGAGTTCGGGAAATTTTATTGAAACTGAAGACTGAAACGCTATATTTTCAGCGGTATACACGGAGTATCCGATGCTACGCCGAGATTTTAACTACCCAAATCAGTCGAGAAAATGGAGGCTTTGGTTACTGGGCTGATGGGGATACCTTTTTGATTATATCCAAAACTTGAGGGATTAAAAAAACTATGTATCCTGTAAGACACGAGGCGGACTGTGGGAATTAAGCTTTAATCGGTTTAATATTTGTACAGCACTACGCGGTATGCGCATGGATCTGAAAGCTATATTGAGTCCGTATTTATCTGTCCCTAGAGAGATTCATCCATTCGTTTTGTTCGCCACGGCTGACGGATAAGTAATCGCTAAGGGAGTCACTGGTCAATCTCAGATGATAGAACTTACGACGAGTCGAACCGTAGAATAAAAACACGACATCGCGAAAGAAATAATTATAAGTTAAAAAAAGTTTACACACGAGGCAGTATAAGCCAACGCTGCATTCAACGAGGGCCATTGTAACTCGCGCACAGCAGTCTATATATGACAGTATTTAATTTTATTTACTTTGCTCGTTTTTTCGCGGAAACGGTTTTACCGTTGGCGTCCCTATAGACAAGAGGTATCGCGTTCACCGCCGCTGCTGCTGGACAATAGTGAATAATGCCTCTATTGTTCTGCGGGAACGCGTACAGTAAGCGACGCCGGCGTGCAGACGGTCATTGGAAAACTGCCACGCGTGGCTTATAAAAATAGAATGTGTTCGTCCACACGCAGATAGAGGGCTTAATTGACAAATGAATAAATCAAAAGACAGTTTTGCGCGGTGCTTAATTCCGCGTGTTATCGCGCCGTTCGCCCGGAATCTTAATACTCGCGCTCGGCATCAAAAGAGCCTGCAGCGAATGTCGATCCGAATAAAACGAGCATTAAAATTCATGCCGTCGCTCACTGTCGGGATCAATTGCGAATAATTGTTCGACCGGCTGTGCCCGCAGATCTCAAATATTTTGCGCGCGGTGTCAAATACGCGATATCTGTTTATTTCCAGACGGTACATATATAAAATGTATAACCACAGCACAGCCTGCAGCAGAAGCAAAGGAACCGCGAGTTAAATCTGAGAACTCGTCGTCGCGTGCGAGAGTACGTACAAAAGTCTCGGATTTAAACGCTAAAATAACGCCCTGCCTCTCTTGCGTCTGTCTGAATAAAATTCAATGTATTTCGACAGAGGACCCGGCAGTTAAAATACTCTGGTTACAGCGCGCGCAGTGCAAACTACCTTCCTTCCTACCGCCAGCTCTCTTCGCCGCCGTCCATTCACGAAACACACAACTCGACAAACAGGCCTTTATTTTACTTGGCATGGCTCCGTGTCTTGTTCTCTCTCTCTCTCTCTCTCTCTCTCTCTCTCTCTCTCTCTCTCTCTCTCTCTCTCTCTTCCTGCATCGCACAGCGCGAATACGCTCGGAAATTCTCGACCTCCGGGCTCACTCGTGTATACATATACGATCTTAAGGTAGTCCCTTCGCACAGTGTGGGCTTAATTATTGTACAAACACTTACAGTCTTTTTTCTCATGCTAATTACCCGCCACGCGAATACACTGATTAAATGCAGAGCTCACAAAGTTTATACCTATATCGAAGCTGGAGCGTGTTGTGTATACGACGCGCGTTTCCTGTCGTAATTTACACCAATTATTAGTTTCGCGAGAAAAAACTAGTTCTGTACTTTAAATACGTGTTACTTCGCGCCACTGTGTGCGCGTGGGTTGTGCAACTAATAACCTAATATTGGATCAAACGTTGCACCGAGGCGCGCAAAACTTCTGGTTATTCAAATCAATTAGCTGTACTTAGGAAATTTATACGCATCGTAAAATTATCTCGACTTTATAACAGGCGCGCTTACGCGAAAATCTGCGTTAGCTGAACGCTCGGCCGTTTATTTTCCTGGAACGAAACTTTCAAAACTTTTCCAGCTCGCCTGAATTATACATGCAAAATAACACATCAGCTCGGAAAAATTGGTATCAACTTTCCCTCATCCATTCTCGCGTGTTGTATATCACGCACACGGTGACAATGCGCGCAGTCTCGTTTATCCCGATCGATTTTGCTAATATAGCTACGTAAAAGATAGAGGTTTGTGTGCTTACAAGCAACATCGATGATAGCCGGCTGACTCTTGATCTGTCCGGAGCTTGACCAGGCGATGCACTCGCACTTGAACTTCTCCTTGCTGAAGTACTCCTCGATCATGTTGCGAGTGATGTTTAGCTCAGCCTCGATGATACGCGTGCCCGAGTGTGGGTCGACGAACTCCTGCTTGATCTCCTTGTCCATTTTCTGGCCCATGCAGCGGAAATGGACCATGAGCGCGTTGGCGGTTTTGCATTGGAGCGTTGTCGGCTTGTTCTTCACGACGTACGAGCTGACCGGCTCGGCGAGGAAGACCGGTAAATTACCGCCATCGGGGATGAGCGGGTCGCTAGCTATCGTCGCCGACTGCACCTCGTCATCCTCCTCTCCAGTATAAGTGTCCTCGTCCTCCGAAGCCACATCTTCGTTGGCTGTGAGTGACAAAAGGTCTTTTGTGGATTATTCGTGGGTTCTATATCATCGTATGTGTGAGAGAAGTTAAAACAAAAGAATTCATCCTATCCGAGGATCCGATCTAGGCTGCTGCCATATGCGATTATACGAGTATGTTATACTGAAACGAGAAAGCAATCAAATTGCGCTACTGCTGCGGATTCCAATTCATATAAAGTTACGACGAGGAAATGAGAGAACATTCCTCATTTCAGGAACTCGCTTATTTATCATTACATTACATGCAAATGGGTTATAAGAATGGAAGCCGCATCTGCGCGGTTCAATTTAGAAACTTTAACGAGGAAATCCGCGCTTCAGAAACGCCGAAAGCAAGATTATATTCGAAAAAAAACTGCCTCACGCCTTTCGTTCGCATCTCTTCCAACTCGCACGCGCGCGAGAGAGAGAGAATCCATTTTAGTTTTCAAAGTTAAAAAATTCTGAACTCGAGCGAAATTTTTTTCACTTTCGCGTTTATTACGAATCAGACCAAGTGTGCGAATAGTAGACGTAAAAAAAAGTTTTATTCGAAAAAGCTTTTCGACGGGTGAAATTCCAAATTGGAAGAATTAAGCGCAGAAACACTCTGTTAATGTCGTTGAGGTGTATATTACCCCCTTTTTTAAATCTTGTACGCCACTTTATTTTCGTGTTCATTAGCGAAGTAATGAACTCATTTCAATGCAAATGCAATTGGAACTCGAACTTTTTATTCTTTCTCGTTAGTACTTTACACGAAAACTTCCTTGACTTTCTGCCGGCAAGTATATAAACGAAAACAAGATTTTCAACTTTTTCGCAGAGCAGCGAAGAGCTGCACAAATCGAAAATTAAGACGCGACTCATAACCGAGATTTCAGCTTCGAGAAGCAAATACAAATTTCATTCCATATACTTCAAATTATTATTAACCTTATAGTGAATCAACGTTAATTAAAAACACACGCACATCTAACTCTCGACAAACACGCCAGCATCAGTCCATTACGGAGTTCGAAACGAATTCAACGCACACGAGAGAAAAGCCGTAAATAAAGTAACAACCGACACCGACAAATAAGACAAGCGATCTACATCTACTCCGCCCATAATTCGCACGACTCGTTCGCGAACGCGAGAATCTCGCGCCATTTATTGTCTTTGACAAGGGCTGCTATTATCGCGCAAAGGGTCATTACGTGATATTCGAAACCCCCCGCGGATGTTGCTGCGCACAGCGGCAACAGACGAGGGGCATCAGTGGCTCTCTTTTGCGAAAAGGAAACGGCAGAACTCCTCTGGGCTGGCAAAAACGAGAGCGAAAAAGAAGCGATGAAGCTGCTACTGATGCTTCTGCGCGTGCTGTGTGTGTGTGTGTATGTGCTTGTGTATGGAAACTCTTTTGCGAACTTTCTTTTGATAAAGCCGCGGCTCCGCGGAGAGCGAACTTCTCATTTTACCTTTTTTCCGGCTTCGCGCACATAAAGGGGGGCTTCTGGATTAACACATTCGCCTTGCGCTTTGAAAACGCGCGCGCGTGCGCGGAAGGAAATTCCTCGCTTAATACACGCGTGGCATCGAGCGGTGATGCGCACGGAGAAAAAAGTTGAAAATATACGTATAGCCGCGCATTCATTGGTAAATAGACGCGGTGAAAATTATGTTTATGCGATGAGAACGCGTGCCGCGGAGCTGTTTACAGAGGGTAGAGAAGTATTTCAGCGCGGCGGTGAGAGAGCTGATCGGTCGGAGAAAAATTGGCTTTTTGCTTAATTAGATGCGCACGAGCCGGAGAGAGAGAGAGTTTATTTGATGACACTCGCGAGCTTGCCTTCGCAGTGAAAATATTTGAATAAACGAGCTGGTTGTACAAGTACTGGAAATAGATTTTTTCAAAACAACTTTAGAATTTATAGCTAGCGACGGTGTATTTTGAAACGTGCGTTCGTGCTTGCTCGGGACACTCCTATTACACGCGCGATCCCAAGTGTTTTAGAAAAAGCTCTCGATCCGTCTACAAAACATTCTATAATAGTCTTTCTGGAGTTGAGAGCGCGGAAGGGCATTGATGACAATGGATAATTGTGAAAACTCGAATGACATGGCATTGATCGTGTTCCGCGTTGAATATTATTATTTATTATAAAACCAACGCGCAGTGTGATTATACTGACTTGCGGCAGTAGTCGATCGACGAGAAGTCGCTCTATTAAATTCATTGATTCCAATTAAACCGATCGGGAATATGCATCGGAATCAATTAGAATCAATTGGAATCAACATTCGTTTCAAGAAGACGTTCACGATCTATTTTAATTGCCATCGTAAAGTGAAAAACTCGTAGATATACACGAGCACAGAGCAAAGCTGTAATATTATACGAGCACACGTGAAATGAAGATATTTGCGCTGCCGATGTCATGTGTATACGTATACGCTTTATAGACATGACGGGCCGTAAAAATCCTCGAAAAGCTGCGAATCCAGTATAATGGTTATAACTCGCGGAGCTATTAACGACGCAGTAAAATCGCACCGCGCGCTTGCGATGTAGTTCAGCATTTAATAAAACGAGGCTTAGAAAAATATATGCATTCATATGACCTCTAGAGCCCGTCGTGACTCTCTCTCTCTCTCTCTCTCTCTTCTCTCCGTATACTTTCTAACAACTCAAAGTCTTTATTAACAGTAAACGTCACTAGCCGGAGCATTTGAAGTAAAGTGATTTCGCGTCGTAAAACGAAAATTGTCAGCAAAATTTATACAAGCTCGGGTAATCGCTTTTTACCACCACCGCTGCGAGCGAATGGCTCTCTCTCTCTCTCTCTCTCTCTGCGCACAGCGCGCAGAAACTATAAAGTCATTAACGAGAAGTCCCTCTCCCAGCTCGTCTATGGAAAAATGGCTCCTCGTCCGCTGCACTTGACACGAAAGAAGGGAGAAAAAAAGGAGAACAAAGCTGTGAGCTCGTAATATACATTGTTGTTTTCCCTGCAGTCTCTTAGCTCTGTCTCTCCCTCGGCACGAGCAATAATTATCTCCTTTTTCGCTCTCTCTCTCTCTCTCGGGGCGAACTATACAGAGTTGCACTTCTCGGATCGATAAATTATTATAGCGCCGGAACAGCGAGCGCTATCGGCGGCGGCCAGAAAGAGAGAGAAAGAGAGCTCCGCGAACAAAAAAAAATGAGAGACGCCCGTTGCCGGAGATAATTACGCAATACGTCATGAATACCGATGCGCTCGGCGCGTGGTAACCCCGTCAACTTCGACCTCTCCGGCCGCTTTTTATTTCCGCCGGACTGCAGCGTCGCGATGAGCGCTCGAGCGTGTACGCGATATATACGCGCGAGCGCGAACCGATAACACCGCGAGGGAAGAGCGGTGGGAGTGTAATAATGTGTATGCGAGTGAAGTAGCACGAAGAGCAAGCGCGCCCGGCGAATAGATTGCGGAGGTCTTTTGTTGGATAGATCATCTCTCTATGTGTGGAAATATGCGCGCAGGTCTTCGTTGGGACGGTGAAGCTTTCATTGAACACAGGACGTTTTTATCATCTTTTTAATCTCTTGCGCTGATAGAGAATTTTCACGATAGCCCGAGGGTATAGGACATTTCAGCTCTTTTCAGATATGGCGAGGACTTTTTTTCGTGGGAGAAAAATTATCGTTTCGGAGATAAGATTTAATTTGAGGCCTTTTGGAAATCAAAATATAGAATGTCAAAGATGGGTTCTATCCTTTATCTTGTCCTTTATTGAAATGGACTGGAAATCGTGTAACCCGAAGTCGGATAAGATACCTTATTTCAAGGGCGTGCATGCCCTATATTTTCGAGAATTTATCCGATTTTCCCACATCTAAAGTAGAAAACGTCATGCGTACGTTATACCGAGAAATTTCATTTCGCTGATTCGATGGAAACGCTCGAGCATAACATAAACATCTGCGACGATTCTCAAAGCTCTGGATTAAGATGCCCGGATCGCGATCGAGCGATTTAATTTACGTCGTCATAAAAATCTATTAAAGCCTGCGCGAGTTAAACTTTGAATCGTCGGCTTTTTAAACTTTTTATCCTCGTGTCTACTCGCGAGCAAGTTGATCCAATTGAAAGCACGACATTAATCAGCTCACATACATCGCTGTACGTCAGAGCTGAAATAATTTATGTGGATTAATCGAGCGATAGGTCTACTTTAATCCAGCTCAGGCGTGTGAGTTATAGATACCGGCATTTGCAGCGTATACGCGCGGAATATTATGCGTTATTCCATCCCGTGCTCTACGTGCGCCTACTCAATATTCATACATATCGAAATCGTATTTGACACTATTTTACTCGTGCAAAGAATATCGAATTTCTTCTCTCGTTAAAAAAGTTATTTCGATTTCCAAAGCCATCCAGCTCTGAAATTTCGCCCCTAAAAATTTGACACGCGCATTCGATATCGCTTCAACTTCACACTCGAATAGTAATAATATTCAAAACATCGATTCGCCATACGAATAAGAAGCCCGCACGTGTGTCCCGCAGCTTTTTGGGACAGACATCGTGCAGACGACTCGAATTACATCTCGAGGGCAAAGAAAGAAAAAATCCGTATACACGCATAGCGAATCGCATTCATCGTTAATTCATTAGCGATTTTTCAAGTGAACCGCGCAGGTATACATAACGCGCGTACATAGCAGCAGCAGTGGCGGCAGCACACAGAGAGCCTAGTGTGTCGGACCCCCGGATCGATATTCGATATCCAAGCGATGGCTGTTATAAAAGAGAGAACAGAGAAGAGAGAGAAAGAGAGAGGAGAGCAGAGCAACGCTGCGGAATTGAAAGACTCACCTTCGTTAGAAGCGAATGAATGGACCGGGCTGCAGGGAAGTGCGACGGCCAGCAAGAGCACGAAAAACAACCAGCAGCACGATCTCGGCCTCATTTCGATTGCTTTCTCTCATTCCTTCATCTCGTTGTTTAATGCTGCATATATGCGCGCTGCGCTGTGTGCCGGCTCTCGCTCTTCTATCGGGCCGCCGTGACAATCCAAAGGCTACACACAGCTCCGCTTTTATGATCCTCCTTGATTACTTGAGAGAGATCCCCGCTGCAACAAGTCATAATGCATACACATGCGTTATTATCCTGTGGCCAATGTACCGCACGATCGAGGCTTAACTTTATAATTCCCTACTCGCAAATTGCAGTTCACTCGCTCCGCGGGATATACACGTGTAAGTGCTACATTATGTAGGTATATATGTGTGCGTGCACGATCCTCTTTGAGAAAGCGATAATTGGAATATACGTAAAGCTTTTTTCGACAATTTTTCGACAATCGGATGTAATTTGCCTTTCCTTCCTATGATTTATCGCTTTCCCGAGGGCGGCTCTGCGAAATTAAGCGGTATACACTCGTCGATGTATGTATGTATAAGTAAATATCGCGCATTATGAATAAGTGCTAAATTGTCCTAGCTTAAAGCTCCCTCTCACTATACAGAGAAACAACACACATCACACGCAGATCACGCAACAATGGCAGGCTTATACGTGATACGCGTTATGAGCACATTTACTCAGGCCAGTTATAAATGTCACTCAAATTTCGAAACGCAATCCGCTTCAAATTTTTTGCATCTCCCGCCGTCACCGCGCAGCAAATTGAATGAGCGCGCTTTTGTACAAGGGGTCGCCGAGGTAATGAGGAACGTGAAAATTTTTGCTTGAATTATGCTCAACGACTGTCCGCCTTTGACCCGCGGCAAATTGAGTGTATACACAGGGGAAAGCGGGTTAAGCCCGACATTTTTCATCGTCTTTGTTTTTTTTCTTTTCACGAAGTTGTCTTTATTGCGCAACGCTTTTTCTCTGCGCATTGCCTCGAGTACATCGGTTATTCACAATAATTACACGCTGCAAACTCGAATATTATACTTTTACTCTGTAACCCGAACTCCTCGAGACCTTATCTCTCTTCCTCTCGAAAAAGAGAAGGTGATCCAATAAAAAAAATTTCACAAGTATCAAAATCTCGAGAGCGCAGTGATGATAAACACCGTGTAGGTACGATGAAAGACGAGCTTTCAAGTTTCCGAAAATGAGTTTATTGTAGGCGCCTCGAGAGACATTTGTTTTTCAAATAGAGTTTTATTTGACTTGCGTCACACAACACGACGAGAGCGTCGGGGAGAAGAAGCTACTCTGCACATACAAAAATACATGAGCGTTGAGAAAAAAAAAGTAGGCTGCCGTATGTCAATGCGCTCGGCTCTCTCAAACAAGACGCTTCACCGCGCTGGCGCGCGCGCGTGCGACTCTGGAAAAAAAGCTAACCAAATATTATTCTATCTGAGCAGCGACGACTCGCTAAAAAGAGGGCACTAAAGAAATTTCCACATCGATAAGGTACTGCACTCTCTGGTTTAAGAGACTTTTAAAGAGGACTATGAAGCGCTCATATTGAAATTTCATTATACGCGAGTGGGAAGAAGACGACTGAATCGGATCAACTTCTTTTTTAGTGTCCTTTCGCGAGCTGATGGGTGCAGCAGCAGCATCGGCGAAGAGCTGCAGAATTAACCGATATACAGTCTCGATAGCGCTTTATTACATTATGCATTAGAAAAAGGCGCACGTATGAAAGATGCATTAGGTTATAAGAAAATGTTGTCGAGGTTCTTTTTTTTCTCAATGCGCTGATCCATATTTATATGGGATTACGTCGGGCGTGTTCGCAATATATGACTTGTATTTTCTCCGGTAATTAAGCACATAATTTATAAGTCAATTAGGAGGACTTTTGCAAAGCACGATTATTTAGAAATTTAATTACACTATAGCGCAGTCTCTTGCATATCGCGTGTGTATGTATACCTATATAATGTACAAGACACATCAACAATGTACAGCGTCGCGTTTACACGAAAGCAGCCCGTTAAACCGTAATTAATTTCGCGTCAAGTGGCTTATCAGAAGGCAAACTTTTTCCGGCTTGATTAATTTAATTTTCCCAATAACGCCGTTGCGAATCCGCGATGCTCACTCCGCCGGGTGCTTACAAACTTCCGTGTCCGTCAACATCCATAACGAAGGCGTTTGAATGCTCCCGGCCGCGGCGTCGCGTCGGCGGCTGCGAAGGACAAACAATTAGAAGCCCTCTCTCTCTCTCCTCCCGCATTGTTTGCTCGAAATTTCCGAACTTCGAAGCACGCTAAATTTCCGTATACACACCTTCCTTCGTCCCCCTCGCTTAGTTTCGCCGCGGAACCAACGAGCACGACGACAGATAGATGCGCACACTAGACACGGAAAAAATAACTTTATGCGTTAGAATACCTATACTATATACGCGTGGAAAAGGGCATCGGTGATGCACCTTCTATTATAACGGTTCCCCCTTTTCGAAAATTTCGGGAGGAGCTATCCCACGATGAGGCGCCCGGTGCACCGCAACTCGACAAAACAAGGGTCAACAGGCTGCGCGCATACGTATGTATATGTATGCGTGTGGGAGCCGATTCCCCGAGGCAACAATAGGACCCAAAATTCACGTCAAGTGCGCGCGGCTGGGCCCGCCGGAACAGCTTTAAATGCTACGCACCGTACAAACCCGTATAAATCTATGCATCTCGGTGCAGCACACGCTGTATAGGAATACCTATACCTGTATAGCAGCGTGTGTGTGTGTGTGTATAGGTGAGGAGAACTCGAGCCCGCGCTTACGCGTCGGCGGCGCCTGTTTATTCAGCGCGTGTTTACCCTAACGAGGTTAACATCCAAAATCTCTTAACTCCATCGGAGGAGCCGCGCCGGGAGCACAGCCTTTATCTGATCGTGTCTCTCTGCAACAGCACGACGACGACGACGACGTTCCAGCACGCATATGTGTCGCACAGTTCTTGTGTACATATATATACGCGCACGTGTGCCATCAGCGTCGCGAGAGTATGTTTACGTACGTGCGCGCGGCTCGATAAAAGATCGGCCGCTTTATCTTTTCGTCGTTTCTCACATTGCTTTACAATCAGCCACACTCCCGGGCAGTAAGTGCATAACGCGCATAACGCGTCACTACTCAAGAGGGCGAGAGAATAAATGAAGCCGCAACTCCCAAGTCTAATCTCGTATGCTGAACTCTTGGCACGCGTTCTCCCGCCGGCCGAAGAAGAATGCGCGCCCTCGCGCGAATTTGTTTGCCACTCGGCGCGCATAGCAGTGAAGTCTGAACGCCGCCGACGCTGTGTCGCATCTTTGATGTACGAGTGCGCGCGAGGGCGAATTTTTATGTGACACGCGCGCAGACGCATATATGACCATCCCCGTACAATTATCTTTTATGAGCTGCTTGAGATTTTGAAACATGGCAGTATGGAAGGGCTACGCGCTGTCGGAGAGAGTTTATAAATAGAGCGAGCACTGCAGTGGCTTCTGCATTTCTGTCGAGCTTTCGGTTTTTTGCTCGGCACGGAGAGCTTCCGTTTTATTTTGCGCCGATGAGCGCCAGACTAATGCGCTCGGCTCGCGGGACAATCGGTTATAGTCGCCGGGAATTAGGAAGGTGAAGAGTAGTGTGTGCACAGTGTTATACCTATATACGTTACACGAGATGCGCTTTTCGGTTACAAGAGGTGGTGTTTTTTTTTTTTTTTTTTTGTCGCGGGCTTTTTCTCGGGAAAAAGTTCTCTCTTTCGAGCGTCAGCTGGCTTTGGGGGGCCCTTTTTTTCGAGCGCGACGAAAGGAGGTTTTTTTCGAGAGCGAGAGATCTGGCGGGACGATTGACGAGTGCGCGTGCTTAATTACTCTTGCAGCAGCGCGGGGGTGTGTTTTCTATTTGCTTGTTTAAAATTAACGAATCGACGAGGGGGTGCCGTGGCCCTGCAACGATGACGTGGTATCTGCTGATTTATTTGTGGTGAGCGTTTTACTAACTCTCTTTCTCTGTGTGTACGTGCAGTGTGAGCGCGTTTACGGACTAAATGAAATAATTAAATGGAAGCTCCGTTTGCCACGAGTTTATCTCGCTCGGATGGAGGCAAAGCGCGCGCGTAAAAACTAATTTTATTTTTCTCGCTTTTTTTCAACTTGCCGAGCGCACGTTTACCGGAGTTTCATCAGCAGGTATTATAAATAAAGATTAATCTCGAGCTCGACTATGAAAATTTCCGCAAGAGAGATAAGCACTGTCAACTTAAAACAATTATTTTTTATCGCCATCGCTCTTCCAGGCTAGCGCCGCCGCCAAGAGCAGCGCGATATATAACACAACGACGCGGCTTCCGCGAGCTTGAGAGGCAAAAAAAGGAGGCCGCAGCCGCGCGCTCGCGATTTATACTCCTCATCGTTCTATGCGCCCAGACCTCCTCCATCACTCTTGAGAGCCGCTTGCAGAAAAAAAGAGCCGGGGAAGCGTTTATCAATCAGTTTGGTCTTTATAGTCCCGGTAATTCCAGACTCTCCCTCTCTCTCTCTCTCTCTTTCTCTCTCTCTCTCTCCGACGGCCATTACATTAAATTACAATCTAATAATTCCAGCGTGCCAACACGTGAAATTCATCGGCCCGCCATAGGAAATCTATTCTCCCGTTCTCTTTCAATGGCGCGCGGCCACACGGGTATGGTATAGGTATAGGAAAATTTACGACCGCCGAACCTAGCTCCGCGCCGTGGGCCAATAAAATCGAGAAGATTGTGTATAAACGATTCCTATATAGGTGGCGATTTACTTGCGCAGCTCTCCGCGACTATCGCTTTTGGATGCGAGCGAGAGCTAGCTGCCAACATTGGGGTGACTGTTCGGCTTTCTCTCTCTCTCTCTCTCATTCTATACGCAGAGCTGATGCAGACTGCTGCTCTCTCCTCGGTCATTAAACGTTTCATTATATGCACACATGCACTCGCTCTTTTTCTCTCTCTCCCGTGCACGCCCATGCGCACACAAACACACGCGGCGCTCTTTCTCACACGGACGGGCGAGCATGCGTAAAACGATTACCAAATCCGATTTTTCATGCTCCGCTCGACTCTCGAGTATACACACACA
Source organism: Pteromalus puparum (assembly GCA_012977825.3). Classification (NCBI taxonomy): domain Eukaryota; kingdom Metazoa; phylum Arthropoda; class Insecta; order Hymenoptera; family Pteromalidae; genus Pteromalus; species Pteromalus puparum. Next base: position 55,001,861 of record CM053172.1, read on the forward strand.
CACATATACGCGTATACAGATGATGTATCCAGGGTGGGGGATATAATGTAGCGTCGGCGCGGCAAAAAGAAAGGAGGCAAATAGAGGGGGAACCCCTGCAGCAGGTAGAATAAGTTCTCACGAAGCTGTCGAGCATACGCACACGCGGACACATTGCGGGAATAATAGCCAGCGTCGCTCTCTCTCTCGGATGCGCGCATCTTGCAACCGCCGCACGCACAGATGGCATTACGACGCCGCACGTGCCCAGGTGAGAAGAGGGAAAGAAGGAAGCGCGCAGAAAACTGTTTCCGGATATATCTCCGGCATCTCTCCTTCTCATCCTGCTAGTTTCGAAGTACGCGCGTGTATCGCTCCGAACGATCTTCCTGTTGCTCCTGCTGATGGCAGATTTCAGATCAACCGGTCGACGAGTAATAGCCGCGCGAGCGCCGCGCTGTGGGACCTCCCGACCTTTCTTTTTTCTCTCTCATATCTCAGCAGACTGGAGTGGGCGACACATGTTTTGCACCGGAGAGCTGTGTGCCTATTCACAAAAGCCAAACGGCGAGTAGTCGCTCTCTTGGCGGATTTCCGAAAAGTTCGCCTCTGGTGAACACAGCATTATACCTACGCAGTTTCCGCACGCTGGGATTTTTCTCTCCGCCGAGTACTGGCTCTTGGCGAACAAAAAAAATGTGGGTCGAAAATCTCAAGAGCGGACAATGGGAAATAGGCGCACACTCGAAGCGCTGAAAAATCACGAGGCCGTTGTACGACGGAGAGGTTATTAATGATCGTGAAACGATTTTTCACCCGTGTATATATCGCCATCGCAGCTGACGTGCGATCGACAAACAACTAATTTTTCCGAGCGCGTCTTATCGAACTTCATTCACAATAAACGTATACGCATCAGACGAGAATGTATACGAAGGAAGCAATTCTGCCATTGAACGGATTTCGACTTTTTGCCCCGCGACATCCTAGTAGCCGACGTTTATTCCTCAAACCTGCTCCGACTCCTTTTTTCTCTGTCTTTCTCTCTCTCTCTCTCTCTCTCTCTCTTCGCGCATCAGAAGCCTGACGTAACCTCTTCTCGCGACTGCCTTCCTTCCTTTTTTTTCATCGCCGCAAGTGGCCTCTGACTTTTTTGCTCCATATTACTCTCTCCCGTCCACTCATTAAAGACGAGTCGCCGCCGTTGCGCGCTTCGTCGAGCGAGGAAGCAACAAAAAAAAAAAGCAGGAAGGATCGCTCGGCCGCGAATTCCATCCCCGTGTAATTTATACGATGCGTGTGTGCGCGCGCTCTTATATATAGTTTTAGTCGAGCGAGTGTATAACGAAGAGGAGGAGAGAGAAGAAGGGAAAAAATCACGATCCAGTAATAGATCGCGAGCGCGGCTTTGATCGCGGAAATTCCTGCGAGTATGTGTACACACTCACGAGAGCAAAGTCCGGTAGCTAATTGGCGCTTTTTTTTCGGTGGCGGATGTACGCCGCGCATATCAGCCGTTGAAAAAATGACGAAGCGCAACTTGCATTATTCATACGGCTATTATATTTTCACGCGACTCGAGTGTCGCGTCGGCCGTGCTCATATTGGCTTTTTTCAAGCCTCGATCGTTTGTTCGCGAAAATCGTGCGGCGTAAATCGTTTTATTTTACGAGGCTGTTGGCTCTATGCTGTTATCATTGAGAATACGGACAGTCTATTAGGCGGACAGTATAAAGAGGGAAAAAAGCCGAAAGGGGAGAGCGAAGAAAAGCAACAAGCCGGCAAGCGCGCAGAGTAGATAGAGCCTGCATTAAATTTCTTCTAAAGCCGGCGGACAGTAAACGTCTCGTATTTTGATTGGAGCTCGAGCGAAAAAGCGCGGTTTCTCCTGCTTTTTGTAAATAATCTCGGGAGACTTATGTATACCCTGGGCTTTTTCTATACGATATAAAGCTCGCCTGGTTGCTATAGGCCACGACGTAGTGGAACGAGTTGAGTCTGTGTAATGAAATTGCACGGCGCTTTCTTATAATATCGGTTATAATGTGCTGAATATGCATGGCTAATTTGAATTTCCACGGGAGCGAGCTAGTTTTTTTTGCTGATTGTGATGCATTTTCGCGCAGATTGCTTCTCGATTATGGTAATTTTTACCTCCCGCTTCCAGTTACGCGCCTTGACTTTCAGCCGTAAAGCGAACTTTGAGCTTACAATAACATTCGCAAAATAAAACAGCGCAATGAACCCGTAATAATATTCCAAAACGTGCAATAAAGCCCTGTAGCCAACACAAGAAGTCTTCTTTGTAGACCGTAAATAACGCTCCACAGAGCTCCGAAACAAACGCCGAGTTAAAGTCCACGTCTTCGTGGAGCGCTCTCTTAAAGCGCATAATCCAGCCGCGTTCAAGAATCTCTCTCTCTCCTTCTCTTCTCCCTGATCCCTCGCCTGGAGAGCACGGAGAGAATACAACCGCAACTGCGCACTATCACTCCATAATCCTCGCGGCTTACAATAAAATCGCGCGCGCATAAATTATCTCTCCGAGATAACCCGCGCGCTTTTTAATTCACGCGCTCGCGTATACATAACGCATTCAACACTATATTACATACAAGCATGCGCACGGCGCCTTATCAAACAAGCGTCAGGCCGCTCGGATATGATAATACTCACCGGTAGGTATGAAAGAGACGAGAAGACTGCAGTGGTAATGGGATAAAAACGACGGGACGACGACGAATCAACAACGGACAACAATAAATCCATTATATGCCGACGAGAGCAACAGCAGCAGCGGCATCACCGGAGGCACATCATCGCGCATTTTATACATTATTCACTCGACGATGCAGCGCGTGTAGACACTTCACTCTCATTCACACTGTTCGCCGCCGACGACTGCGCTTATATCCGCCACTTCCGGAGCACCCGGTCTCTTATCAAAGCGTAACCGTAATGCGGCGACCGGCACTTCACAGCGGCTCGAAAATTATAGCGTTCGGTTACTTCTCCTCTCCTCCTTCAGCAGGATGAACTGCTATAGACTCGTTGCTTTTGTTTTCCCACGACTCTGTTTCTGTGTCTCTTTGCCGAGAGCAGATCGGTAAGCTCCTCGATCTCGCTTCGACGATCGCGCACTCTCTCTCGTTATCGTGCGCTCGATACCGTCTCTCTCAGTCTTTCTACACCGCACCAAAAAAGCGCAAGCAAGGGAATAAATAACAAGCTCTCGCTCGGAACGTGCAGAGCGAGCCGCACGAGCGAAGAGCGCGATGTGTGTATATACTGCAGGCGGGCGGGTAGATGCGCGACGTAGCAACGGCGCGAGTCGACTGACTGCTCTCGCGGCGCGTTCGTATAGTAAGTAGTCGACACTTGGCCGAGCCGCCGCGAACGCGTGCTCGAATCGCCGGCGCTCGTGAGCTCTCGGCCGAGCTCGTGCGCCCTCGCAGCTGTGTCCCGCTCCGTCTATCTCTCTCTCTCTCTCTCTCTCGCTCCGTCCTTCGCCCATAGGAGTCGTGCTGATGCTCTCGAGACGCGAGGTATGCGGGAGAGAAACAGAGAGAGAGAGAGAGAGAGATGGAGATTCGAGGGTTATGCAGCCCCTTATACGCTGCTATGACGCGTTTTTTAAGGGACGACAACTGTGGTATTATAATAGTGGGAGTCTGAAATTTCTTGGATGCGGATAGAGGATCGTAAGGAAATAGGAGGAATTTTCGAGGAGGGTTTCTAATACGAGCGGCCGATGCGTTGGGAACGAAATTTTATTAATATAATGGGGAATCCGAGAGGAGCAAGAGAGAGAGAGAGAGAGAGAGAGAGAGAGAGAGGGAGAATGGTAATTTCATTTGCCAGAAGCTCGGGTGTCCGCCTTTTTCGCCCGGCCGATTGTCGCCAAGGCTTGCTTTAATTCGAGAAAAGGGAGGCGCGCACAGTGTCGCGTCGGAGGCCGAAGAGTCGGATTACAATGGATAAATTAATGCGCTTTTTGTCGTCGAGATCACGAGAATTTTCCCCCCGCGCCAACGATTTGCGGTATGTTTTTCTATGCCGTAATCGCTGCAGAAATATTCAATTTGTCCAAGAAATTAATTTCTAATTTATGCAGCATATAAGCGCCGGAACTGTACACAGAACGACTCGCGCATTTGCATTTCAGCGCACGCGCGATTCGTTGCGATCCTTTTGCCAATTGTGGCAAAAAAAAAAGTATTAAAATTACGCGGCGTCGCAACGGCGGCGGCGGCGGCGGCGGTGGCGATCGGAAATTTCTATGCAACGCGAGTCCTTCATAATACTTCATTTTGTATTTATTACCGCACCAGTTTGATTTATGCACAGCCGAGCTATAGCTGCAAGGAAATCTATACGTGAGGCTAATAATTAATCACGTATAATAAGTTGCGCGCGTCTGAAGTGCGCGCACTATAGACCACGCCGAATTAGGGAACTTTGCCAAATTATATGCACTGCTCCTTTCGCCTGCAATGTATAGCCAGCTCGCGGCGATGTATAAATTTAACGGCGATATACGCGATATTTAATTAAAACTCTCGATAGTTGCACGAGCACGCGCGTGCGCCTATTCCGAAACATTTAACTCTCTAAGCTTGCGTCAAAACAAATTTCGAATCGCTTTGATCAGTGCAAAAAATAATGCAGCTCGGCTGACGTTCTAGTATACGTATGAAAGTAAAACGCATCGACTTAGAATTATATCCTCGAGCGATAAATCATCAAAAGCTCGTGTACAATAACATCGTCGCAAATGGTCCCGCGATTAAGATCGGCGCGCTCGGACTCCGAATTTCAAACCTCCATCCATGCGCGCAACCTAAACCGGACCCTCGATGGCAGCAACCCTTCAACAGCAGCAGCAGCAGCAGTTCGCGCACAGCTCAATGATCGCCGACATTAAAATCGGAGCACGCATCGTTTAAAGCGCCACTGCTCGAGCCGCTCTGAGTACGTGGAGCTAGAGAGAAGAGGCATTAGCGCACACATGCCGCGCGCACAGACACACGAGCCTCATCCGGCAAATACTGCTCTGCTGCAGCGCACATGTAGAAGAGAAACCGGGAGAGAGAGAGAGAGAGAGAAAGAGAGAGTCAAAGCGTGTCTCGGCTTTACTTTGCTGGCGCCAGCATTCGCCGGCTGCTGCTGCGGCGGCGGAGGGACCGAAGAGACGAAGCTAACCGCGCGCGCGGGGAGTTGCGCCATGTCACGGGGACATCCATGCCGGTGGCCTGCCGTTCTCTGGCTTCCTTCTCCGCTATTTCTTTCTCCTCCTTCTTCGCTGCTGCTGCTGCTGCTGCTGCTGCTGTAAGAAGGCATAGGTGTACTTCCAAGTACATACCATCAGGGCTACAGTGAAGAACGCGCAGCTTGTGTGTCGCGGTTTCCGAAACAAAACTCGATATATGTGCTCTCCGCGACGACAGGAGAACAACAACACGCCGCTGTTACTTATATGCGAGTACGCGCGCGCCACACTGGCCGAGAAAGAGACGACTCGAGTTGGCTCTTCTTCCGCGAAGGCTGCAAGAGTTGCGCGCATGCAGAAGAGCCCAAAGAAGAAGAAGAAGAAGGAGAAGAAGAGGAGCGGAGTCGGAGAAAGCTCCCGGGCTGAATATTTCAAGATGAATAGAGTGGCTGCTGCTGCCGTCGGAGAGTATACCTACACATACGCGCAGCTCTTACATATCTCTCCGGCCGGCTGCTGCTGCTATATCGAGAAAACGGCGCAGCAGTACGCGGCGGCCGGCTCTTGAAAGCGCGAGCGCGAGGTGTTCGCGAAGACGAGGAAGACAATCTACTATTTATTCTCTACTCCGAGAGAGCTGAGAGCTACGCGAGCGCGGGCCAAAAGGGCGACTTCTCTCTCGAGGGCAGCGTGGAGCGCGCCTCTTTGTCTTTCCGCAGTTATTTTGCAGGCCGCCGCGTCTTCTCTCTATCTATCTCCCGAGCTGCAGTGGCGTACGCTGTATATGCCCGCGCGCGCGCGCGCGCGATGTACCAGGATTTTCCATTGTTTGGGCTCTCCTCTCCGCGGCCGCTCTTGTAGCGCCTTCGTCTTCTTCGCTGTCAGCCCCGGGAGAGAAGGCGATAGAGAGAGAGAGAGAGAGAGAGAGAGAGAGAGAGAGAGAGAGAGAGAGAGAGAGAGGGGAAGGAAGGAAGGAAGCGAAGGGAAGAAGGATGAGCGCCAGTTCTCCACAGCGAGAGAAAGAGAGAGAAATAGCGGGCAATCTGGCCATGGTCCGCGGCCGAGAATACGTGCGGACTACGTAGCGTTTTCTCAGGCGCATGATGCGCACCCTCAGCTCGCCGCATCCCCCCGGCGATGCTCGTCCTGACGGCTGCACGCTTTTTCAAGACTGCCCATAGTTCCTTCAAGTATACCTATATGCCTCGCCCTCCGTCTTCCTCTCTTCTTCCTCTCGTCTGCGGTTTAAAATATTATAAGGAGAGCTGCTCGACGATGAGAGCTGCGAGAGAGCTTTGACCCGGAATGAATTCGAGTTTCATTCGATTATGTGTATATATTATACGTGTCAGAGAGCAGTGGGCCTCTCTGCGAGACATGAGATGTGTGTACCCATTGTTTTATGCTAAATCGTTCGTATCGCGCGTTCATGAGCGATCTCTCATTACTGCAGCTGCAAGAAAAAGGAGAAATCCGTATATAAGGTTGTCAGTTGTGAGAGCGCGCGGCTCGAGACGACGACGACGACGACGACGACGACGACGAGTAACAAGGACTAATGACTTTATTTGAGGTATTCTCTCTAACTGTGCGGCGCTTTATTCATGAAACGTCATATTAAAAATGAAGCGCTTTCCAGAGTGATTTATCGCCTTATATATTTCAGGGAGGATCTCGCTGATGCTTCTTCCGAGAGCTCCAAGCCGAGCAATCCGCCGCAATTAAAATCCATTCGCCGTGTGATCCGCGTCCAGCTCTGCTCCCCACAAAAGGGAGAAAAAAAACCTGTTACATTTTACGATTGGAAATCCCTTTTATCCGCTGGCTTACTATAAACACAAACGCGAGAAAACACCACGTCGACTCGCGGCATTCCTCGGTGAAAAATATATTATCCCTAGCTGCAATACGATCCTACTCAAGAGAGAGAGAGAGAGAGAGAGAGAAAATAATATTAAAAAGCGTTTACCGAAAATTTCACTTCGACTCCGCTGTGCGGCAGTAAATTATTTTTCCCGGGGCACAAAGGACCCACTCACGTGACGGGCATAAAAGCCTCCGCCTAATCGTCACTAATTCTCGCTCGAGAGGATCCCGAGAGTGTATACATATACACACACACGGGCGCGCGCGCGCGGGCGACCGCACACACAAAAAGATGGGAAAAAAAGAAAGAAATCCGTAGAAAACACTCGCATCCCAAAACAGCCGGGGCTCGAGCGCGCACGATCTCGACGTATATGGGCTACATTATATAGAAAAGTTTCTCAGAGAGAACGCGATACACGGCACAAGCCTCCTAGTCGAAGAATCCGCTCCTCGATCCTACTCTTCCTTTTTTCGGCTCAGCACGCGCGCGCGCGCGGACACACGAGGCAAGTGTATACTATGCCTCCTGCAGCGGCGAAACGGCTCCGCGCTTGGAATCATTATTTTTCAATGGACCTCGGAGCATGAAATCGGCCGAGTCAACGTTGCGGTCCCGTGAGAGAGTATGGGGAACGCACACATAGTAGGTAGGAAAAAAAGCACCAAATGATAGAGCGAGAGAGCGAGGGACGAAAGGATCGAGGAGAGAAAAAGACCGAGTTATGGAAGACGAACGGACGAAGATAGTATAAAGTATCATAAGAAACGGCGTATATTACGAGAGGATGAGACGCAGGGAGAGAGAATCGCCGTATGGCCTGCTTCTCTATATACCTATAAATGCGTCGGTAGGGAAACTCGTAAAAACATGATTGCCGCAGCAGCCCGGCCGCGCGGGACCACACGACTATACATCAATTAAGACGGCATTCTAATCTCTCTCTCTCTCTCTCTCCCTCTCCCTGTCCCTCCTTCACCACTGCTCCGGACTATAGTTGCCGCCGCCGACGACGACGACGACGAAAATAGTATACCGCACACGCACGCACACGTAGACGCGAGCGAGACAGAGTGTCCTGCGGCGCTGCGCTTCTCTCGCTTAAATATTTTACGGCGACTGTTTCTCGTCTCAGTGTATCACGGACTCACGTGTGCACGTGTGTCTGCTCGCAGAGGGACCATCCACTATCCAGACGTATAATATCCTTGCCGGGCAGAAAAATACCACAGCCGCCGCTGTCTTCAAAGCTCTTTTCTCGGTATCGGAAGAAACCGCTATATAGCCCACTACCGGGCCAGCAGAGGACGATTAGATTGCGCTAATGGCGAGCGATATCCTTATCGCGGCCAGGAATCCCTTCTCTCTGCAATATGTCCCGGCTTTCCCTTCTTCTACTCCGGCCGCCCTCGCTCGCTTGCTCCTCGCCGTTTGTCTCTGTCCTCCGCCGCCGCCTTCATCCTCTTCTTCTTCTTCTTCTTCTTCTTGTGACCGGTCTTTCTGCAGTCGCAAGCCAGCTCGTTACTTTTTGCCGATGAGAGGGATTCCGAACAGTCTCCTGACGAAGCAGCAGCAGCAGCAGGACTCTGCACGAGAAGCTGCTGGTTCACGACAAGCTTCGGGACGCGCTTTTAGCCTGGCGAGCGGAATGAATTGGCTCCCCGGGATTTGGGATTGAGAATTGATCGCCGGGGATTACAATTATTGAATCTAACGATGATTGGGTTATGGATTGGAAAGTCGGCGACCTCGGAGATTCAGCGGGATTTCGCTGTGTTTACCACTGCAAGAACCTTCGCCCTGATGCTCTATACGGTATTTTGGGATTTCGGCGAAAATTGATGGCGCGTCCGAAGATTCTCAGCTCATTCATATTAATGCAATAGTAGCTGAAGACTACTGCAGCAGACGTGATTGCAAGAGCGGTCCCATCTTTATATTTCAGGTGTGTGAGTATCATCTGCGCGTTCGCGAATATCCTCCACGCGCAGACGTCTAATTTTAACGGGAAGAAACTGAGGAGAATAGCCTCCGCTGAACTGTATAAATTGGATTAAGAATATACAATTCCAGGAAGAGCTTTATTTGCACAAAAGAGCAGTTGGCGCAATTGGATGTTCGATAAGCCATAGGAAGAAAAAATAGAACTAGAAACTCGTTCCGCTTTTGTCATTTACTGCTTGCCCCGCTATCTGGCGCAGCTTGATTAGTCTCTAGGCCGTTTTACTGGCCAGGAATAGCTTCATTTAGTCGGAAAGCATTCCATTTAGATCGAGTCGCCGAACAGTTTTACTGATCGGCTACTATAGATAAGGGAGAAAAACCTCTCTCTCAGTTCAGAAACGGCTTTGCCATTTCTATTTCCCACCGCGGAAATTAAACGCTGCGATCGACGGGATGAATAAAATAATTTAAATAGTTTAATTGGCTGTATGCGATTCACGCGAGTATGCATTACATAACAAACAATATATTAATCTACGCTTCTAACTTTTGCTATCTAATTTCTCTTATTAGCTGCTCCCCTATGTCTGACTTACGAACGCGATACACGCGTGATACAGCAGCATCTTCCCCCTTTCTCGATGAGCATCACGCAAGAAGATATCCGGTGCTCCGTGTCTAGTCATCGCCAGATGGTCCAAAACTCATGGTACAGTCCTCTTCGTCATCGGAAGTGACACACTTTCCGCAAAGAGATGATCTTTCATCGTGGAATAAGTGAAAATCTGAAGGGGCTATATCCGATAAATAAGGAAGCTGCTATATATATAAAGGCGGGGAAAGGGGATCGGAATCCGATGAAAAAGATCGCTTTCGTCCGAGCGAACGATTTGGCTTCGATGAAGAGACACGTTTTATCCGGGAACAAAAGGCCTGTCACAATAGAGGTACAATCTTTTTTCCGAACGTTATACACTATAAGACAGAAAAAAATTGCATTACCGCATAAAAAAATTTCTGATTGCAACGTTGCTAACGGAACTAAAATAAATTCTGGATGTATAATGTATACAAACTGCAAATGTAGTTTCATTAAAGTTAATTTTATGACTCTTACTTATGAAGAGCGTCGTTAACAGTTATGCGATAAAAGCCTGAATATTTTCCTGAGAAATACTAATGATTATCTTGCGATTCGCATCACACACCATACATTTTTTATATCCTTCCAATAAAAAGCACTTATTTCCAAAATCTATCTCGCGTTGGGTTCATAAAAAATTAACGTACTCCCGGACGCGGATTTGAGAGAAATCTCCAGAAAACTGATCATCGGTACATTACACGCCGCAAACGTCCGAATGCACTTTTCGAGTGACAATAATTTTAATTTATTCTCTCGGCATTACAATAATTTACGCCTGTATCTCGCTCTCGCCTGAAAAGGAAGTTTGTTTATTTCTCTCATTACAAGAACATTACTTTTTCCCCCTTGATCACCGCCATAAATAACCATAACATTATCAAAGAGTCATCATCCTCTCTGCACTCCGAAGCGATTTTTCTCCTACGGCGCTTATATAGCGCCGGGACACTTTCGAGCCCGAGAGCAAAATAGAGAGAGAGAGAGAGAGACGAATTCAACGTCTCGCCGCCAGGAGGTTATAGGATATCTATACGCTTTTAAACTACCTGAGCCGAGTGCCGTGGCGGCGACTCGTTAAATTTACTTGCGCTCAGCTCCTTCTTTCCCTCTCTCTCTCTCTCTCTCACGTGAGAGAGATAAGCCCCTCGGGCTCTTATACGTGTCCGCTGGATATGCGCTCGTCGCCTGCCTATGCAGCCGGAGATGATAGCACTTTTCTTCGCCTCCTTTACGATTATGCCGGAATTGCTTGAAATTCCCCGAGTTCGGGGAAGAGAAGAAGAAGCTGCTGCCGAGGCTGCTGTGGCACCTCTTACGCTTATAGTGGTACGCGGGTTTTGTGAGAGATAAGAGCGAGGGAAAAAACGAGAAGCCTCTCTTGCGTGTGTGTCTCGCGCAATCAGTTCTTCTTCTCTCGGCCACTTTTTTCCCCGAGATTGACTGTTTATGTAGGACACTTTTGTAAGAGCTGTCTCTCTCCGGCGTTCGTTCGGTTTAGTGGCCGCGCACGGGATATGTATTCGACTGTGATTAATCGATCTGATATATTGCCCGGCTGACGGCCTTTTAGGTGCTCGCGCGCGAGCAGAGATATGATATATGAGATTCATCGTTTCTTTCCGAAGTTCTGGTTTCGTTCTCCTCGTTTTTTCGGTCGTTGTTGCCCCGCGGAAGGAATTGTTGAAAGAAAAGTTATAAATCGTCGCTTATCAGAGTGGAACTCTTTTGATATTCAATTATAAGTGTGCTGCTAAACGGCACCCAGCTTGATTTATTCGCTAAATGTATGTAATCGTTTTAGCCTTATCGGCTGTGTCGCTGAGTGTTGACTTTCACGCGCCTCTGGTGTTTTTTTTTTTTTTGTTCATCGGTTTTATCGATGTGTTTACTTAGCCCGAGTGCGAGGCGCTGATTTTACGTTAAATCTAAGCGCTCACAGGGTATCGACGTCGCTGCAGTTTTATAATTAAATTTAATAATTATCCTATTATATTGCACGGGATTATCAATTCCTAATTGAAGTTTGAAGTATTCGTGCAGAAACTTATGGCTATCACACGGAGAATTTTCTAAGAGCTCGTGAATATTGTCGATTAACACACAGATAAAAAGAAATATTTGAGACAAAGTCGTTGACTTAACAGTTAACGAATATGACTTTAAATTTAGCCAATTGAATAGGAATTAGTATAGTTAAGAAACGGCTCATTCGCTGCAAGTAATTACAGAGATATAAAGCCATCGCGCGTTAACTGTTAATGAATATTTCCTCAATATTAAAATATATTCATTCGTGGCATAAATATATGAAAAAATCGTGCATCAAATGAATGGTGATTTTTTCTGAAATATTTATTTTGATCTGTGCACCTTTTCTCCGCAATAAAGCCGCGTAAGAATGCAATGGAAAAGAATGAAAAATTTGAATAATTATTCATGAACGTCATTACAACTTCATTGCATTACTCTTTGCATGAGCATATAGACGAAGTCAGTCGCGCATTATCATACCAGAAAACAAATCATCGCGCACACGCGTTCCAACATATTTTATCCGCGCGCGGGAACAATGGAGAAATTTATAATTCAAAACTATTCAGCTTTCTCACACATCGGGCCAAGAATTTATGAGATCTCCGAGCAATTATCTAAAAATTCGACGATCCCACGAACAACCCGCGTTGTAAACATGGCTTATATTGCGTAATAACCTTCGCATATATGTAGCTTCCCAGCTCGATAAATGATGTATGCTTTTTCGTGTCCTTCGTTATCTCGCGCAAGTGATCGGTACTGACACGCACACACAATAAACAACGTTCCTATATAACATCATCCTCGCGCACGGATTCGTGAGCGGTTCCTACATACTGCCTATATACGAGGAAAAAAAAACGCGCACAACCGTTCAATTTCCAGGGGGTAAAAATTCGCGATTCTCCCGATGAATAATTTCCGCACTGCTCACAATACCTCCATAAATCGCACGCAGAGAAATATATAAGCGGCGCTATGTATATATACCTACCAAGATTCTGCTCACACCCTCGCTTTCTAAGCCGACGCTCGCGCACAATGTGGCGAATCTCTATTTATACAAAACGCCGATACAAAGTAATCGCTTATATATCATCAGACTCGTGACGATTCTCGGTAATGAGCACCTATCAATCAGGCTCGGTCAAGTTTGTGGCAACGAGAGAAGCTTGCGTGGCTCGATAAAAAAAGGTTGCAGAAAGAAAAGAAAAGGCGGGCGCGAGAAGCCTTCCACGAAATCCCCGCGATAATGCGCGCGAAAAACTCGCCCGTGCAGGTCTCGCTCGAATAACTCGACCAACTGGCTGATATTATGTATACACACACACGTATGAGTGTGCGCAAATCCAGTCCCGGCTGCAGAATCGCACAGTCGAAAAGTCAGCAGTTTTCTCGCGAGAGCGACACGTCACGATCCGTATAAATACGCCGCGACGTTATAAACCTATCCAGCGGTCGGATCTCGACTTCAGGGAAATGAAGGCATCCATTTCATTGATTAGACAAAGCCGGACGTAGCGCACGGGGAAAGAAAAGTCTGGAGGCGCAGGCATTACAATTAGCTACAGTTATACATATCTGGACAGGGTTCAAGCGCAAGCGCGAGTGTGTATAAGAGAGAGAGAGAGATAGAGAGAGAGAGAGAAAGACAGCTAGCCCATCCCCGCGTGATAAATCAGCGAGCGCATTACCGTGCTCGGGCCACAATGCTCATAATTCTCGCCCAGCACAATGGGGCGACCGGACCCCAACGTTAGTCGCGAAGGAGAAGAAAAGACTCGTTCGCGATCCTGTAGTCTCCGCTGCGTTCTGCGGTGCAGACGATCCTCTCTCGCGACCGCGGCAGCCGCCACGCGCAGAAACTCTATAGCTCTCTCTCTCTCTATCTCGCCCCGGAATAGAAATATATATACTACGCTGTCTCCTTTCCTCCCTTCCGCAAGCCCGCGGCTTTCTCTCTGCATTTTTCCTTCTCCATCTCTCTTCTCGGGGCTCGCTTTTTCGCCAGCGGCCGCCGCGCTGAAGTTATACTTGCGTTGCGCAGACGGGGAGGCAATTGTACGCGAGGAAGCGGACAAAGTCAGAAATCCTCCATTGACTAACTTCCGCGGTGTGTTGTGACTTTTGCCGCTCTTTCTCTCTATATATATAGCACACGGCTCTTTCTCTCGGTCAAGTCGAGTGGCTTCCTTTATTCATCGGAAATCTTATTTGTAGAGGAGTTCGCTCGCGCTTTTTACTGCACCTTTCATTCACTAATCCGGCAGCACACACACATACACACACACACAGATCGAGGGACTTTGTGCAGCAGACTCGACGACTTTGGACTCACAGAGCCGCGGCCTTTTTAAGAGGGACTAGCTCGCGTACGGCCGAGTTACTTAGCTCGCCTTGATCGACATCACTGGAGAGCCTGGGCCGTGCGGAGAAAAGGAGCTGAGAGAGAGTGCTGCCGAATCGAAAGGGCACTGCGGCAGCTCTTTTCGCCTTTGTCTAGGCGGCCATTTACTAATGAAATGCCCGTTAATTCACGTATACACACGGGCTCCCCGTATATACCTGTGCGCGGCTGCGGCTTTCTCTGCACCGCATTGCTGCAGACCGAAAGCTCAGATTAGGTTAACGAAGGAAGCGGCGAGCCTTTGTCTTTTGTTATTGGCAGCGCACTCGGCTTTGATAAATCGCTCTCTGTGATGGGATTATTTTTAAATCGAGAGAGAGAGAGAGAGAGAGAGAGAGAGAGAGAGAGAGAGAGAGAGAGAGACGAGTGGACCTTGGCGCACTGGAGAACGATTCGAGTACTGCGCTGGGCAATGAGAAATTAGCCGTGAAATGTGATTCTTTGTTATTGGCTAGTCGGGGAAAAATTGGAGCTTGTTATACGAGAACGACGAGCTAATTTCGACTAATATTCCACGAGGGGAAGAAGTCCTTTCTTCGCGCTTAATCAGCCGATCCATCATCGGGCAGAGAATCCGCGCAATCATCTCGAACTGTAAATTCTCATATGCGCGACTTGTTTACGTAACGGGATCGAGGAAAATTGCCGACGTATTGACGCTCGAGCAAAATCTAATAAGTTATCGCGTGGTAGCTGAAACAATTTGAATATTGATTGGAATCTTCTTGGAGAAACTCGCACGACGATAGACTCATCTTCGTTGCAGAGAAAAGCGTTACGCAACGCGTGGCTGTTTACCCTTCATATACATACTCGACCAGAGAAGCAACGCACGTGTAACATTCCAGATAGTTATCTAACATCGTTCGGGAGTCAACTCTTTTGGAAAGTTCGAAATGCAGTCAACACAAAGGATAATTTAGTCGTTAAAACATTATACAGCTCGTGCGCTGTTTATACTAAGCAGCGCGTAGCTTGAGAGAGACAGAGAGAGAGAGAGAGAGAGAGAGAGAGAGAGAGAGAGAGACTATTTTCCCGGCATATAATAATCTACAAAGTGTTTCTGTTCCGGATTAGAGCGAGTCGCGAGGCAGGGATCTTAAATATAGTTTTGAAAATCCATCGTAAGCCCTTGCTAGGATAACAAAGCCATCCATTTAAGGGCCTTTCAAATATCATTAATAATGCAATGTTTTTACAGGGCGGTAAAAACATTATGCAAGCGCCTCGAGGGATTACGCTCTCAGTATTCATGATGCGATTAACACTTTATTAGTCGAGGAGATCTACTGTATTCAAGGTATTTATCAAATTACTTCAATTCTCTAATATTATATTGTTCTGTATATAATCTATCCAAACATGTATAAAACAAACACCTCGCCGACATTATCGGCAGCATCAAAAACTGCGAGCCCAAATCAGCGCGCGACATCCGCGATAAATTGAACTCTCGAAATTACCCTAGCGCGGATTCAGCAGCGCCCCTCTATACACCAAATATTAATCAAGTCCCGTCGCTCACATCAAACATCATTCCGAGACACAGCCTAGTATAGGAGCTACCGTGCACGCGAGCGCGTGAATATAATTCAATCGTCGCTTTAGCGCACGGCGCGTCGTTTAATGCTAATAAACCAAAAATGAAAATAGAGCCCTCTCCATTAATAATGCCGCATATAGCAGTGCAGCTCCTGACTGACAATACAGTACAACACGACTCTCGTCGTGCACTCGAACACAGAGACGTAATATAGAGCAGCGAGTGAAAGAGAGAGAGAGAGAGAGAGCTACTGCTGCGCGGCAAAGGGTTAAGGCTAATTGAGCGTGCGGTGCTCGCGCAGCCTCCGAGTTCATTAAAAGTGCACTTTGAAGCGGGCGGCCCCGCGGACTGGTTCTTAACGAGCGGCATAATTCGAGCGATATCAATATATATACCCCCCTCGCGCGATGAGTGTGCAGAGAGAGAGAGAGAGAGAGAAAGAGTTGGAGGAGAGCGCGCCGTGGGCGTTCGGTATAATATAAGCTCGGTCCCCGATAGTGCCTCTATGAGCTTCGCACGCGAGAGGGAGGCGGTACTGATTAATTTCAGCTACTTCCTTCTCTTTTGCGTGTTTTATTAGTCGCGCTGCTTCTTATATACATTATATACGATCTCGCTGCGATCGAGAGCCGTCGATGGCTCATCGGCGGAGGAGAATTAACTCTCTCCTTTCGATTTATCGCGTGACTCGACGCTGAAATGTTTTAAGGCCGCTGCGCATTATGAAATTTGACAATGGGGATTCCTTATTGGAGAGCCGCGCTACCGCTTCGTTAACTGGAATGAGTTTTGAAGCTTTCGAAATGCTGAGCTGTAGGACGTAGGTGATCGATCGCTCGTTATATTGTTTCTCTCGAGCTGCTGCTGCTGCCGTTGAGAGCCTTTTGTCCCTTGCTCTGATGCAGGGCTTTCGCTTTCGACATCGATTGTATGGTATAATTGAGAAATTAACTGCAATGTTCGTAATCTTTGATTTGTCTGAACGTTATCGGTTCTATTTTTTGTATATATACGTAGTAGAATCGAGTGTATTTATATAGAAGATAAACAATTAAAGCTACATCAGAATCAATTACCTAACCGGATTTGTAGTTGAAAATACCGATTCGTTAAGGAGTAATTGAATCTATTAGACTTAATTAATCTCTCGGATGGGAGGAGTATACGCACATCAGAGCGAGCGACGTATAGAAACAATCTGCTTAAGTGCAGAACGTTGTAATCTGCAGCGAAGGACTGAGCGCGTCGTTCAATCTGAGATTTTTCAGCGCTCGCCAACTACCAAGTACAAGCACGTATACAAACGACAAAGAAAAACATTCCTCTAATTAATTATCTCCACATAAATTTACGACACACGCCGTATCAAATAATAAGAGTCGAGTCGATTGAATCACGAGGCCTCTCAAACCGCCGGCTCGTAAAACTCTGCACGCGCCGCAGCCGCCTCCGAATCGCCTCCTAACTCTTTTGCTTCAATTCTACATGACTGTTATTGCTCGCCGACAAAAACCGATATTTCCTGTTTCATTGTAGTGCGCACATTAACTACAGTGCCGTACGAGCTCGCGCGACACGCCGGCCTCCGCGACGGCCAGTGCACTGCGGTGTACATCTATATACAATAATATACACCGCGACTCGACCAGCCCATCCAGTATACATCGCTCTTGAACGTAATCAAGACATCGCGGTGTCCCCTACGTCTTTGAATTTTTCACTCCCTCTCATCGCATTCGTTATCGCCGGCTTTCTATCGCCGTATAGCCTGTGTATACGTTGGACATTGAATTAACAGACGCGCCAGCTACTCCGAGTGCTACTCCCCTCGCGCTTGTATGTACACGCGTTTGTACTATACTTATGAATTGTTGGCCAATGTTTGTTGCTCAATGCGAACAAGCCGAAGGCGTCGATCGAGCGCGCCTTTCGCTTCTCTCTTCTATACATGTGTCCATATGAAATACACACAGACGCGTCGGACGTGCATTGATGCGCGCGCGCGCGGCGGTCGGTCAATCATGGATGCGAGAGTGTGTGTGTGTGTGTGTGTGTGTGTGTCGGTGGCTGTACACACACAGTACAGAGCAGTGTAGAGCACATAGCCGCAAGTGATTCATCGGCGCGCGATAGGGCGGTATATTTTCTTGTCCGGCGCTTTCGTCGCGACGTTTCAATCAAGACTGAAAAGTTACTCCTATATAGCCGCCGCGCTGATGTATATACGGATGCCGAACGGAGAAGAAAAAGCTATCCACCGAGAACGACGACGACGACGACGACGACTCGCATGCGATTAACGAGAATTTTAAATTGGGATATTGATGAGGATTCACCAGGGAAATCGTGATTGTTTAATATTGACCGAGTCTAATGGAACGTGCGGAGGATAAGTCGACGAGCGCGAGCTAGCCGAGGTAGAAACGAAGGAGGAGAGAGATGGAAAGAGAGACGGAATGGTATATATCCGCTCGAGAGCGGGAATATTCAATTTGATGCGCGGGATCGATAAATTTGAGTAATTAGCGAGATTGGAATAAAATTACGAGCTTAATGGATTCCCAGCGCGAGAGCGCCGTTTTTAAAAGGACGCGAGGCAGCTTTATTTTCTGTTATAGATATAGCAGTGCTGCCGCTTTATGTATGCGCGTGCACACACAACTCTGCTGCAGAGGCCTTTTGATTCATGCACCCGAGCGACGCGAGCGCGATCGAGTATTTTCAATTTATACATCAGAGGCAGGTTATTAATGAATTGATGGAATGAATTGTTAATGACAGCTTCTCATACGTATAGATACGAGCATAATTTTAAATTACATCGGCGAGTATGTGTGTGTGTATATATTGCTCTCATCGAAAGGTCAAGTGGACGATGAAATATTGCTGTCTTTCAGCAGGGTGGTTAGCTCGAGTCCGTCGCGCGTCTCGTGGAAAAGCGTGTTTACTATTTTCTCGCATTTTGATAAAGACCGAATGAATAATTCAAGCGATTATTATTTATGAACGGGATGGGCCCGACTTAGTGAAGCTTCGCTGAATTGGAGATCGATGGCTTGACTGTTGCAGTTGTCTCGTGCTACGAATACTTTATATAACTGAACTCGATGCCAATATAACGCAATTTGACGTTGTATAGCGACTCTATATGTATACCATGCGAACGCAGCGTCCAAACTTGCGCGAACAAAGAATCTCGCGTCGTTATAAATTACGAAAATTTTTCCAATTAACGCTAATAAAAAGAGAAGCCTGCCGCGGCGGGAGCCGCGCACAATTAAAAACTCTCACCACAGGCGCGCAAAAAATTTATGGATTTCCGCGTGTACCGACGACTCCCACATAAATTACACGAACGCGCGGCGAACAAAAAGAAAAACCAACATCAGCGACGGCGAAGCATTAACTCGTATATATACTCGAATGAAAAGGATTCCCCCTCTTACATTCTCTATGCGCGGGTAAACTTTTTCGCTTTGTCAATAAAACTAAAATGCCCGTTTCGCACCGCACACGCGCCCGTATAATACAGGCTCCTTCCGTCTCGCGCGTGCCTGCAACGGAGTACGTCAACTTTTGCCCTGGCGCAGCACATAGTGTTTTTCATCGAGTTTTCGCGGAACTACTGAAAAAAACGGCGACCTGTCCGTGCGCGCGGCTGGGAAAAAGAGGAGGAAATTCGCGCGAGGGCTCTCTCGGTACAGATAAAAGGCGCCCTCCACATACGCACGTGGAGACGGAATATACAGAGAGGAGAGGAGATATAGAATTTATTCCCCCGACCACCCGCTGGTGGTGGCTGCTCGCCCCTCGCGTCATAAACGAGGCATTGAAAACACACCGCGCGAGCGCGCGCATCTCGCATAAATTGTATTTGGGGAGAGAGAGAGAGAGAGAGAGAGAGAGAGAGAGAGAGAGAGAGAGAGAGAGAGAGAGAGAGAGAGAGAGCGACGGCTGGCCGTATAGCGAACGTACCGAATCGAAGTCAGATTGCACGAGACACTTTCCGCGGACGGCCGTCGGATTGAATCAGCCTCAGTCCGACGAGCCAACCCTATACTACGCTGCCCCCCGACTGCGCTTCTGCTAGCTGCTGTTTGACAGGCTCGTGCGCCGGTGACGCTGTGGAGAGAGAAAGGACAATGAAAAAGAGTATCAATATAATTAAGAGAGTTTTACGCTACTGGCCGGGCTTTGATGTGGTGGGAAATGAACGTCGTTATATATCGCAAGTTGGTGGATGAAATATCGCGCGGTTCGAGCTACGTATAGCTACATATAATACTTATATTTTTCAAATTGTGTGAGTGCAGTGTTATCACGTTTTACGACAATACAAGGATGTAAATAAATGTCCCGTCATTTTTTCACAAGATAATGCTCACCGAAAATAGATTGGACTCTTTGAGAGACACAAAAAATCAATTTGCCATAAATAATTACGAGGCGAGATAAGAGCTCAACGGATAGTCTGAGAAATTCCTCGAAACCGTTATCCAGAGAAAAAAAAATGAAGAAAGAAAAGATAACGCAGTTGACAAGCGAGATGAACTACCCCGTAAGCTGGCGATAGCATCTGTATACATGCGCAGATACAACCGATGGAGATTGTGTCGCAGATATATGCGCGACTCGGCGTATAGGAGGGTTGATATCGAAGCGGCATATCGAGTTAAATTGGGATAACACGGAATTAATTAAGTCATGTAGGAGCGATCAAGGGCGTAATAAAGTAAGATCCTCCGCAGGCGTACAAACACGCCTGGCGTGACGCGTTTGTACACACTCGCGCAGTGTGTAACCTCGCTTGGCATGAGCCGCTCCTGCACTACACGGTCTGATCGAATGTTGACGAAAGATTTATCCGATATCGATGCGCATCCTTCAAAGCCGCAGACCGAGCGATCAAGGATGGCGAGAGTGTGTGTGTGTGTGTGTGTTTGTGTGAGCAAGCCTGCCGAGTCCTGCATTTTTCAAGAGCCGAGTGATATTTTAAAAAGTATCGTGTATCGGCCGCAAAAGGGACACTCGAAAGCTGCGATGATCGAGGAGACAAGGCCGTGAAGGAAGAAAGATCTCTCTCTCTCTCTCTCTCTCTCTCTCTCTCTCTCTCTCTCTCTCTCTCTCTCTCTCTTTTGGGCAGAGATATAATGTCAGAGGGGACGCGGCGAGGAAAATACATAATGCGGAGGGAAAAAGAAATAAATGGAGACAAACAGAAAGGACAGAGCATAGAGAGAGATAAAGAGAGATTGCGGAGCGAGGGAGAGAGGGAGAGAGGGAGAGAGAGAGAGAGAGGAACAAACTACCCCCGACCCTGCTCTGCTACCGACGAGCGAGCGGAAGGCCGCTTCTCGTGTATACACACGCTCAAACAAAGATTATATTATCCGCGCAAGCAGCGGCTGCAGCGTATACCTGTGCAAATATATACAATATCCGGAGCCCGCATATATAGATATATACACATGGGAACAACGTAGCGTGCGACGCGCGCGTGCGGTATGCTACGTACATACGGACGCTGTGCCACCGCTGCGTATGTATGTATGTATGTATGTAGAGAGAGAGAGACAGACAGACAGACAGACGCCCGTGTACGTCGGCTCTTCAGTCACAGATCGGGCCGAGTTGCATGAAATTTACTTGGTTTGCATAACATTATTTGCAGATGCCACGCGGCCTAATTGACTTACGCGCGGGAGGAACAAAAAGTACATAAATCACGGGTAATAACATCTCTCCGGAGCTTTCTCTCTTTATTCGCACCATAGCACGTCGGACACTCGACGGCGCGTTCATCGTTCTATATAGCTGTGATGACTAGCTCCACGGTGATTGGGAGTTTTCAAAAAGGGCCGGGGGAGAGAGAGGGAGAGATGCGGATTTTCTTAATACGGGGACGTAAAAACACTGCGCTGCACGCGGTCGGCTCGACGCTGCTGGGCGAACTTTTTCATTCCAATTAGAATGAAAGCCTCTTCTGCCGGCCGCGTATCGAATGAATTCCTGTTTTGAATGGAATTAAAAGTTGAAGAGAGAGAAGAACTTTTCAGCGCGCACTGTTTTTCCGGTTAGGAAAAGTTTAAACGGAAAGAAAATTAACGGTATGAAAAAAAGCGTTCAATTACCACTTTTGCACTTTCGACGCTGCCCCCCTTGTGTTATATTGCGGCGGACCGCGAGTGCACTATGCGGATAAATTTGCCCGGCTAATTGTGACGTAACAGTGAGTACCTACTTATCGCGCGCTGCATGTTGTACGCGAGTAATAACTCTCAACTAATTATAGAACAGTAAAGTTTGATGCACAAAGTTCGCTTGTAATTTGCGTTAACGAGCGCACCACATCTAATCGCGAGTTCTCGGAAAAAACTATGCTAAAATTCAATTTCGGCTTATAGGATCCGTCCCTGATTAAACAATGAAATCCAATTCCCGGAACTGAAGCGCACGCGTACACCAAAAGGGGTAACGCTCAAGACTGTCTCCGAGGAATAGCTCGCGCGGAAGAATGTCTTCGTCGTCGAATTATTCATGCGCTTGCAGAGTTGCGTCGCGACGCCCGAAAAGTCTCTAAATGGCCAGGCACGTGCACATCGCTACGTCCTTTTAGCCACAGCATCGGGTATAGGTACTGCACACACAAACGTAAGCTGTTTATTTTTGAGCAACAACTCTTCTCCCTCTCTCTCTCTCTCTCTCTCTCTCTCTCTCTCTCTCTCTCTCGCTCTATCCACATCGATCAGGCGTCACACGCGTGGCCCTGTCGCTCTCGGGCTTTGCCACGGCGATCACGTTTCGTCATGACGGACGTTACTCTCCTGCGGAACTACGTACGTACACACGTTCCGACTGTCCGTGGCAGGCACATGAGAGATGGCGGCGACGGTTCTGATGATGCAGAGGGGGGTCAGGTCGCCGTGCTGCCACTGCAAAGCCTGCTGCAGGAGCTAGTCGGAGTCTGAAAGCTGGCTTTGCTACCTATATACTCGTTTGTGTATATGCACGGCCCCGGCTGTATTTGCATTGGATCTATCCGACGACTAGCTAGGCTTTACCTATACCTAGCATTAGTTGGGAGACCCTCGTACTGCTGCTTTCAAGGGCTGCTGTGCTTTCCCTCCCTATATTCATCGTCGCCAGCGCTCAGTAGCTCTCTCGTGTCGTTTCCGCTTGCTTATGCCAACCCGGTGTGGGTGCGCGTATATATATAGCTACGTACACACATGTATATATACTCGGCTCTTTGCGTGTGCCGTATAGGTATACGCCATACTTTGTATGCGCGGTGCACCAGGGGAGAATCGTCCAAAGCTTTGGTTTCGCTGTTTGTGTTGGAGGAAACAGGCGCGCAAGCGCTAAGAGTATTTGTGGCCAGCATCGAGCCGATGAGATATACAGCTTTTGTGCAGTTGGCTCTCTGTGTACACCTAATGCAAGTAAATTTTGTGTTCGGAGTATTTTGCAGCCGAACTGCTGCTGGCCGCAACGCACCGTCTGTGTGTGGACTGTACGGCCTATAGGGCTTGTTTTAGGATTTCGGAGCACGATGAATTTGCGCGCGCGCTCGCAGTTCAGTATAGCCATCGTTCGCGTTCAGAAATGAGCGAACGATTCAATATTTCTCTTGCCCTCGAGTGTCCTCTGCGCGTACAATTCTGTGGATCTTTGGGGTATATATCGCGCATCGCTCCGCGGGTTTAGTTCGATTTGCGTTTGCTAATTCAAACTCAAACTAGTTTACACTGTTTACAGCGGCGTATGGGTGTTATTTGGGAAACGCGTATAATGAAGTTTTATTACTGACAGTGCTCCAGGAAGAGCGTGAGTATGAATTTGGTAAAGTTTACATAAAAATTCATCCATTTGCGAGGCAGCGCGTGACGATAAAACAGTAGCTGTGCACAGCTCACCGCGCGGATATATTATAACGACGATGACATATCCGCGACGTGAGTAGCGTTATTTTTTCATAAGCGCATCCTCTTGACGTGCATAATATCTGATTTGCGAAGAGAATGTGTGCGTGGCTGCTTGATTTATTTTCGAGAAACGCGCGTAATATAACGAGTGATTATTATTTTAAAACTCAACTGTATATTATAGACCTCAGTCTTGGCAAGTTCGGCCTATGCAAATTCCACGACGAGAGATTCCAGACTTAATTGAAATAGGAATTGGCTCTGGTTCAACAGTTTCTCCGCGTGCCCTAATCTCGTTATCATGTTGCCGGCTATTTAGAACCGCACAGTTCCCGTGAGCAAGTGAAAAAACAATGTACGAATTTTCACGGTGAAAAGCATCTCGACGAATCAAAAAAGCTTGCAACCTCAATTTTGAAACAAAGCATCGAGCAAGAGCCACACTTTAACACAGCGAGAGCTATATGTATTATAATGACAGACTCCCGCAGTAATCATCCGAGACAAAATAGACGCTACTCCCCGCCGCGTATAATTAAATTTTATCCGGGCCGGAATCAATCAGCGAGCAGCAACTTTCATCCGCGTCCATAATTTGAAACCCACTTTAAAGCCTAAACGACTCGTCCCTCGTATGTATAAATATATGCGCAGGACGAACTAGACAAGAACGAGAGAGAGAGAGAGAGAGGGAGAGAAAGAGCTCGGTCCTCGTACACTACTAATGAGCACTTTTCTCTTCCCCATGCTCAATAATACAATACAAACTATGCATCTAGTTCGCTAATACGCCTACCCGTACAATTACTTCCCTCTCTATCCCTCAGCTCAGCAGTTTATACGTGCATTCAAACTACACACACACACACACACACACACACACACACACACATACATATTGACGGGGATAGAGAGTCAGACAGACAGTTGTCCCGGCGTCGTGTGCAGGGGTTATCGTACGTGTTGCACATTCGTGCCGGTGCGCCGCAGCACGCTCAGCACGTTACTACTTGGGACGAGAGAGCGCGGCCTGCCTCAAAAGCAGCGCAGCTCTGATGTGTCATTGTTGCCCGCGTATACGTATATATGTATATATGAATATACCTGGTATGCGTGGGGGGGCCCGCGGCTCACGAACACCGTCGTCGCCGTTCTGTACATGCTGAGCGTGCATGCACGTCGACCATGAGTCTGTGACAGTTTACCGCGCAAAATCTTCCTCTATGCGCGCATATATGATTCGCGGCCGAAGATTCTCCCGTCATTATGTACTATCCTATATTATGATAGCCATATATATAGTGCAGCGACGCGTCGCCCCGAGCGCTCCGATTATGGAATTTCACGTCGATTTCGCAGCCAACACGGGACGGGTCCTATTTTCGGTGATGGATATAATGTCGAGAGAGTCGCGCGCGCGTTCAGGGTAAATACGTTGCATAATGAGACGATGATTCGCCGCTAAAGGTTCTCTCTCTCTCTCTCTCTCTCTCTCTCTCTACTGATGGCGGTATATAATACGCACGAATAATAATAATCATTTTGCGAGAGCGATGTGCATATTGGCGGCGCGCGAAAATTCACAGCCAATTGATAAATATGGCTGGCTTGTATGTTACGTTATAATCGCATGTTATTACGCGAAGCGCGCGCGACGCGTTACATAAGAGCTCGATATGTAAACCGTGTGCACGAAGTCTCTGTCTAAATTTACAATGTTAAATGGGGAGTGACAGCCTGGGGTCGAGCTAGTTATATCTACAATATAACGAGCAATGAGTGCGTGTAATGCGTGCGCGTGCACGACGAAATTTAATTTCATCGCCCCGCAACAATTCATATACGATGAAAATACATCGCTTCGCGAGGTCCAAACACTTTTTGACTCGATTAGTGAATCGTGAAGAACGATCGAAAAAGGGCTATATCGCCGCGGTGTCGGATCGGTTTACGATAAGTATATGATGACCCAGATAATCAAGACAACATCGGGGAACAGACGCGTAATATTAGATAATCCGGCTTCGGCTGTATGTAATAATCTGATTAAAAAACGCGTCGATCCAAGCTATAACTCGCAGCAGCACCTCGCGTCAATCGATAATGCAAAGCAGCCTTCGCCGCGGTTAGACATATCCTTAATTTTTTTTTGCGTTAAACACTTCAACGGCAATTTTCTCAACTTTCCTCTGCTGCATAAGCGGATCAAGTTCTTTTTTGCGCGCTCGCTCCTCTACTCCGCGCGCACACGATAATGTGGATTATGCCGATCGAATTTTATACCAAGTGGAATAATGCATCTATACCCATGGGCACTCAGCTTTAATAGATATTACAGTCTTTTAAAAGGCAAATACTATCGATCCTTTGCATCGAGGTAAATAATACCGCGCGGCAGAGTATAAGGCTCGATTTTTGCAGTATCTCGTCGTTGAAGAATGAACGCGCGAACTTTGAGAATCTAATTCCATATTTTTAGCATCGTGAAACAATCTCATACTTGGTAATTCGATTAAATAATGCACAAAGCCGCGATCGTCTCTCACATAATAACCACTTTAAACCGAGTTCCTTCTTCAATTATTCACTATGTCGCGGAGTATTCTGCATATTTTATGAACAAAATCCGTCCCATAAATTACAAATAGACGTATCGATTCCCATTCGACTATGGAAGATTAATAATCCCCCTATAGCCCGTCCTACAAATGAATCCCTGCATAATAATGCGGCAGCCGCGAGCAATAAGAGAACAAAAAGACGAGAAAGAAGAAGTAGACGACGGAGAGAAAGAGCGAGAGAAGGAGAAAAAGACATATAGTAGAGCAAAAAAGGGTATAATAGAGCTGCGTCGCTTCCACGAAGGTATCAAATATTGATGTAACGCTTTATCCCTTGTATATACGCAAATTCGCCGGCTCGCTCGTCGACTTACACGACTACGGCTCTCTCTCTCTCTCTCTCTCTCTCTCTCTCTCTCTCTGCCCACACCCGCCCCTCGTGGCCTGCTCTCCCCATCCTTGTAATGCTTATAGATAAGGCGCTCGCTTCTCTGCCACCGCGTGTGTGCAGAACGGCTACAAGCCCATATTGATCAGAAGGGACCACGCGCGCGTCCTGTACAGCCGCATCCGAAGAGAATCGAGAAGAGAAAAAAGAAAAAACGAGAAGACCTCGGATAGAAAAAACGAGAAGGAGGAATAATCTCTCTCCTCCTCCTTCTGGCTTACCCCTTGAAGCTCGTCAACCACAAATTTGAGCAGCAGCAGCAGCAGTCGTCGTCGTCGTCTCCCCCTTTTCTCGCAGACGTCGCTGCCGCCGGCCACCTAGGGTTTCACGTCGAACGCCAGCGTCTCGTGGTCGTCGTCGTCTCTTCGCACGAGCGACAAGGCGGCCCTCTCTAACAGCTTGCGGTGGCCAATGACCCAGCTCGATACTCGAGATGCGAGTATAATAAGACGTACAGCCATAAACGCCTTGGCAGCGGCACTTTGCGGGTTGCGCTAAATTATATGCGCATATATAGAAGTGTGCCGCAGCCGTTGCGTATAATACGTGTGCTACGTGCGGCTATATATGTATACATATACATATAGGTGGACATATCGTGTGTATATGCGAAGTGACGTGGGCGAGCGCCTGATGCCTATGCGTGTGTCTTATATTATGTGGCCGGGGAGGAGAACCCCTTGCTGTCGCTTATGCTGCTGCTTCTGCTGTTTCGCTATACTATACTCACTTGTCCCCTCTGCTGCTGTAGGAAAAAAATTTAATATTAAGTTTGCGACTGTATAATGGCCAGCCATGGACGGAAGTTTAATGTTCTGCGGGGATGTGGATAAGGAGCCGAGCAATAAAAAGTTGGGATTCTTATATTTTTCGCTGCGGGTTTATGCTGTTTTCGAGACGATTGTGACATAATACTCGAGGATGCTCTTAATACGGTTATGCGACTTTGGAATTTTCTAGAGCATCGTTGTCGACTGAATGCCTCCTGCTTTGCATACCGCGGTATGTGAACGCTTATTACTTTTGCATGAACTTTGTTTATTCAAAAAGTAAAAAAAAAGTATAAGCTAGCACAGTCGCGATATCGCTAGCCATGACTCATACAACGACCAACAGTTATTCACGTAGAATCTAGAAGAAAACACGAAGTGTAATATTATCCGACGTTCGCCAATATACGTCCACACGTCAACGTGTCATGGAAATTTTCCCCAAGAGACGTGTCTCGGACGAAGAGTATTATTGAGGATTTTTATTAAAAAGCTTGCCTATGTAGGGAATCTCGAAAAGCCGCTTATACTCTTCGTGTACACGTGCGCCGTGCGGAATTTTTACAGGAATTTATTGCCTCGCGCGCGCAGCGTTTAAGTTACATTATACGCTGAAAACTTTTCAGCCTTACGGGACACACGCGCGTGCGTTCTCTCGACAATGCGATCTCTCGTTCCGTTTTGCTCCTGCGAATATCACATAAATGCATGCCGCGCGTTGAATGTAGCGTATATAGCGTCGTTTTCTTCAAACTCGGTGCGCAGGGAAAATCGGCAGCTGAAAAACCCTGCTGAAAGTAAAATTTCCCGCGCGCACAGGAGCTCGGCTGGCTTTTTATACACTTAATTAATATGGAAATTGCCGCGTGGTAGAGGGCTCCTTCCACGAGGCCATTTGAATGTAAGAGTGCTCATGCATTTTTCCGGCCCGGGAAAATTTCGTTGGGCTTTTGCGAGGAGAGCTGCGCTCGCCGACGCTAGGTGTGCGTCTATCGTCGCAATTTCGTGTAATGAATTTTTATAGACATTCTCAGCTCGTAGACTGGTATTATTTTTAATTCCTTTCGAGGGCACGTGGGTCTTCTAGTCCGTTGTTCGACGGCATTTGGATTGAATTAATGACACTGAAGCCTATACAATTATCACACTGGTGCAGTGCTTTTGTTTGATTTTAAGTTTAGATTTTTTTTAAATGATTGTTTATTTATCGAGTTCTTGCATGTCACAGAATTTTCGACAAATCAGTATAAAATTTATTTTCACATTTAATTAAGAAAATATTATGCGTCTGTGCGTGATTTTGAAACATGGGAATAAGTATCCAGTTCTATTTTGCATTATAGAATGCATAATATTTAAAAAATCGCTAAATTTCTTTTTCTGGCTCTTCGAGCAAGTTTTCTTCTTGATGAATTACGTCTAGATTTACTTCAGAATCCTTTTTTTTAGGCAAAAATCTGAAAATCACATTTATAGTATTCAGTCGCTCAATGTCTCCTATAAATAAATGAGGATATTGTCAAATGTGTTATAAAACAAAAGTCTTGATTACCTTCGAATTAACGGAGTAATATGTTCGGGATTGACCTTTGAAATGTCAGACTCCCCTATTAGAAGGCTTGTTGATACTGCTACAACCACGGTTATAAATGATCCGAAAAAAACGAAGAATAAAAATGAGATTTTAAAAAGTATCATGGGCTCATCGTTTGGATTAACAGGTGGCAGTGTAATAGTTTCAGGAAGACTTTCATTTAAAGGATAGGGACAATTTTTAACACTCAAAGGCAAATTTGAATAACGTAAAGTTTTATTTATAAAGTGCCATTTAGATCCTATTACGATTATTGATATAAATAATAAAGCTGCGCAAGCACCAGTCAATGCTCCTTTGTTTCCTACGCATGGAACGCACATGCCAAGAATAAAAAGACCTAAAATCGGCCCATCTACTGTTCCACGGATACTGAAAGACACTTCTAATACTGTTCCAATATGTTCAATAACTAAAATCATAACTATACTAATCAATCCAATAGCTATGGAAACCATCTGAAAACATTATAAAATAGTTATCATTTATTACTGTATATTCCATAGTGTGTAATATAACTCTTGGTGCAATTCTAGAAACCTTCATGATATTAGCAGCTTTGACATCTTTATTTGCACTTTCAGCTATCCACTGGTCAATGAAACCTTTGTAAATGAGTCCAGATAAAGCGTTAATACTGGCACTTGAAGTAGATAAAGTAGAACTCACTATGCCAGCAAGGAACATGCCAGATACACCTGGTATATTCTTTGTTATATCCATAAGATAGTAGGGAACAATTTGGTCACCTTGCTGTATTAGCTTACAAAAATAGAAAATCGTGTCAGGAATAAAATATGTAGTCAAAATAGTAATGCATCAGTTAAAAACATATTATGGAACTTTAGATAAAATTTACTTGTGCACTTGCAGGATCACAATCATAATACTTGGTGTATATGGCAAGTCCGATAAAGACCACGCAAATATCAATTAATATAGTACCTACTGTCTTTAACAGTATAGCTCTAAAAGGATGTAAAATAGTTTAATTTTTACTTGTAATTGCATTGGAGGTCTTGTCTGACTCCAATTATTAAAATTTATACAATTACTTGTTTATATCAGCTCGTGTTTTAATAGCTAAAAATCTTTGGATGAATTTTTGACTAACGGCGAAATTGCTTAATGACGAAAATATAGTTCCGACTGTCATTGTCCAAAAAGAATTCCGAACAAATGGGCTTGGATTAAAGCTGGAAACATATAACATGCGACATGAGATGTTGGATACAGTTGTGATATAGATTATGTGCATGATTTTACTCAAAAATATCAAGTCTTCCTCCTTCGCTGGAAATTTCCCACATATTAAGAAATCCGCCGACTGATTTGATTCCGACAACGACGATCATAACCAGTCCTCCAACCGTAAATACAAACTGTATAGTATCAGTCCAAACTACAGCTTTTACTCCACCCTGAATATTAAAATTATGATTTTCCGTGTTGCCTTACATTTTTATATCAGTAGAGCGAATCTTACCATTGATGTGTAAGTAACGCAAACTATGCAAAGTAAAGGAGTAATCAGGTGAATACTGTATCCAGTAACTTGAGAGAAAGCAAGAGCCGGCACGTAAATAACCATAGGAACATACATTATAAGAGATAGTATGTACAGAGTAGATGCAAAACATCGAGCTCGTCTTGAGAATCGCAGTTCCAAAAATTCATATGTATTAGATACTTGCAGGTTATAAAAAACAGGTATGAAAACATAAGCTGTCAACAAGCCAGTGCAGATACTATTAATAGTAGAAAAAAAGTACTGACATCCGTGAAAGTAAACTTCAGCAGGTACTCCCAATAACGTTATACCTGACAACAAACTTTGGAAGATATTCATAGCAGGATATACATAGAATGAAACAAAATAGAAAATTTGAATACAATTTTATACCCACCTTGCCAAAATGCTTATAGCAACAGGAATATATCCCATTCTTTTTCCACCAAACAAATATTCATCGACACTATTTTGATTACTACAAAAGCCAAAGTATAGCCCAATCAGGAGACTTATTCCAAGTAAGCTGGAGAATAATAAATAATCTATCCATCCAAGTAGATGTTGCTGCATGTTAGCGATTATATTTAAAATTGAATTTATATTAATAAACTTGCGATAGATTAAATTTTAGACTAAACTTTGTTTATAACTGCGGCGGCAAGAAAAGCAAATTGAATAAAAGAAGAAAGGGGAGGCGTGTGCACTACTCGACTAGTCTGTCGAGACTAACACGCGCCTAAGCAATTAGCCTAACAGTAGCGGTCAATCGCAGTTGAGAAGGTGGGACATACAGATAACAAACTGCAAGGGTTATTACTAATGACAACGGAAGCAAGTATGTGTGCGAGATACGCTGAAGGTCGCGGCGTTATCGTCTCGATAAAGAAAACCTTCGTCGTGTGAGTGATATTGTTTATGAATTAAGCATGTATACGCTGGAAAAAAATTTCTACCTATGTATCAGTTGATGTTCTTCATTTCTTTGTGCATATTCACATCTGTTCTCCTCAACTCTCTATGTACTGATACGTGTGGACATTTTTCAAAAGATACTTTAAGCTTTTTTTTAAATTTTCAATAAATCTCAAGTCTGAAGTATTTTATGTATTATCATCAACAATCAATATTAAGAGGTTAGGAATCCTTCGCCATCAATGCATGAATAAAAAAATAACTTCAAATTTCTTTTATCCTCCTATAAAACTCCAGTAAGAAAACAGTATCCACTCTGCTTTGCTTCTGACGAACTGCAAGCTGCCTACTTCCAGGCTGCAGAACCGATATTCAAGTTTTCAAAATTATTGTAGCGAAGCCGTACAACTTGCAAATGCTCTAAAGTTACGAAAAGCTGCTTTAATTTACAGTTCCGTAGAGAGTTCGGCTCGTTTGGTCGTCGTCGTCGCATTTTCGAAAATTCCAGCTCAAACTAAAGTTTCCCATAAGCTTTCATTATGCGCTTTACGCACAGGCGCAGCCTATAATACTCTCCCTCGAAAAATCGAACCCACAACAGTTTGACGAGCTGCGAGCATTAGCATAATATGTAAATAAAACCAGTTAATTCCCGGGCTGAAAGAGCCGTGCGCATTTTCGCTTTATATCGTTAATGACACGGTGCGTACAGCGATTCCATCCGCGAGAACCTATAAGGCAAACAACAAAGCGCAAAAAATTGCAGACTTTCGTATTTCATGAATATGTATTTTGCGCTTAATCGAGCAGTTTTCTCGTACGGCATTTGAGCGTTTGAATATTAAAATCTATATCATATAAGGTCGATTTATAATTGTACGCTTTCTATAATTTACAAATACCGTTCATTCATCTAGCACAACTTTTCAACGCTCTTATACATGGTACGATCCCCTCTTTCCTTGTATAAATAATCTCGCAGACCGACACACATACAACGCAGCCCCGATAAATTTTTTGCAACTCCACGACTCAGCAATCTCGAATAAGCACGATTTCCGCCAGCTAGCTCGCTCCCCATAAAACCGACGACTCCGTGTTCCGCAGAATCGTCCAAAGAACTTTCTCCCCCAACCCGTTCGCCCGCTCGTATTTTTTTTTTTTTTTTCACGAATGCAAAAAGAACAACGGAGCTTGCACGCACTTTGTTCTCTCTTATCAAGGTTGCGAGCATGGCGCGGAAAAAAATCCCCTCCGTCCGAATTCAAGAAATCACGGAACACCCTCTTCTATTCGCGCTCTTTGAACTCTCGCGTGCGCGTAAGATGCGCTCTCTCGTCGTGGCAGGCAAAATGAAAAAAACAGGAGCGCGCAAAGGAATAGGACGAGAGAGAAGGACGCGTAAAAGGAACGACGAGCGGCTTGCAATTACACAAATGCGAGCGCATCGCCGGACATTTACATAGAAATATGACAACGCGACCGGGCGCGTGGGCGGGTATATTATGGCGCGCGTCGCTCTGTGAGCATTGTAATAAATACGCGCGGGGAAGACAAAGTCGACTACGAGCGAGCCGTCCTATTCCTCGTATGGCGCGCGTCGAGCGCATCCACCCCCGATATACACGTATAGTAGGTATATGCGTCAGGCGGTCGTCGGCGAATGACGGCTGCTGCAGCCGAGAGGAGAGATAGGATGCAGTGCGTTATATATATATAGGCGTATTACACAGGCGGATGAAGGAAAAAAACGAGAGATGAGGGTATAGCTAAGGCGGGGGGATGCTTGATTAATTGACTGTTCCCGGTCGTGTTCTGTATAGTTTAGCTGCTGGTTGCGCGGTAATTAGAAATGCTGTATACAAAATATGTTATAGCTGTAGGTATATTCGGTGTACGCGTAGATGTAGGCCGTAAGTATACATATACGTCGATATTAATACCATGGAAATATCGCAGAAGGCAAAGCAGCAGCTGTCGTGAAGTACTTACCACACGGGAAAGTTAAGCGTATACCTATATAGCTGCGGTGCTTAGTAAAAATAAAACGCCTTTATGAATAATAGATTGACGGCTATAAATATACGGTTAACGTTTCAAAAGCTCCGTGCTACAAAGTTCGCGAGTCTATATGCGCGAGAAAGCTATAATTTATGGAAGAGCATGAGGTACGCTTCAAGGATCGCTCGTTATAAATATCAAAATTTGTACTAATTATCGTATCCACACCTCTTCATTAATACCCTTCCGACTACAGCAAAAGGAGATGAAGAAAAAACAAAGAGCGTCGTACAGAAGTAGCGCATTTATTTCAAGTCAAAATGGACACGCGCGCGCGCGCAGTGTATATAGGGAGAGCCTCGCGCCGCGAGAGATCGTTTGTTGCGCGTACTTTGCTCTACAATGTATACAAACAGAGAAATCGAGAGTGACTGCTCGGCTCGACAAGAAGGCCGCGGAGAATGACGGAGGAAGAAAAGCGCGCACAACATGTCGCGAGAGCGAGGGAGGCCCGTCGAGCTTGCGCTATGTATATGTTCTGTCGCTGCATGAGTCACTGCTTCTGTGTGTGTGTGTGTGTGTGTGTGTGTGTGCGCGCGTGCGGAAGGGGGTGGAGATAGATACTAGAAGCTCACTCTCTGCACGTCTCGGGAAGCACGGCTCGACGAGCAGCGGCTGTACACTGCATACAGCACTGCGTACACTCTTTCCTTTTTCGCCATTTTTCTTTCTCTCTCTTTCGCGTTTCGCGAGCGCGTCCTCGTGTCCCTGACTCAAATCCACAGGGCGCCGAACCAGACGCTTGCGCTCGCTTCTGTAGCGACTCTCGATGGATGCGTGCCAGAGATTTATGTATAGGTGTATGTATATGTATACATCCGCCGCAAGCACTCGCGGACAGAGAGAGAGAGAGAGTGCGAATATACATGGACAGCAGCTTTTCTACGCTGCGCCGTCGGGATATAATACCGTTGGAGAAAGCATTTCGAATACTTTGCAAAAAGTGCGCATCGGCAATTCAAAACAATCGGCCTCTATTACTTTCAATGGTGATGCGTTTTCACCTAAAGTTTGCAAATATTATAAAAAAAGTCGCATATTCCAAAGAAACGCGCGTATCAGCCCTCGAATACGAATATTCAATATTGAGACCTTAAAAGGCTGTCTCCTTGCCGATGTACGTATAGCTATATCGCTATCCTGCTCGTATCGCAAGCAACGCTCGCTCGCGCGCGTCATGAATCGTCTTCATTTATTATTATCTCGCGTCTGTCTGGTTTGCATAATATATCAAGCGGAAGGTGCTGGCGTATTGCGCCGGCGTTTCTCCACGGTGCACTTGGCGAACCAATCGCTTCTTCTCTTTCTCTCTCTCTCTCTCTCTCTCTCTCTCTCTCTCTC
>CM053172.1:55037277-55069588 GCA_012977825.3 Pteromalus puparum
GCTCTCTCTCTCTCTCTCTCTCTCTCTCTCTCTCTCTCTCTCTCTCTCTCTCTCTCTCTCTCTCTCTCTCTCTCTCTCTCTATCCCTTGACGAAACAGCTGCCTCCGCGTAGAAAGGCGCACACGGTATAGGTAGTTGTACGCACTACCGCCGCCGTCGGGTTTCCGGCGACGAGCGCCGTTTCAAAGTTTCCTCCCTGTCGTGTCATCGTCGCGCAGCTCTGCGAAACTTGGAAAGTTTATTCGAATCTCGTTTTGCATCATCAGAAGGGGCTGCTGCCGCAGGCGCTGGCTGCAGCGCTATGGGCAAAAAGGAAAGGTTGCTTTAGTTGTGTAAGCATCCGCACGCCGCAGAGAGAAAGAGAGGGAGAATAGAGAGAGCAGAGATGGGACGCAAGCTAGCAAGTGAAGTAATGAGTAAACATCTCTTATTACAGGCTGAGGAGTTCAAGCGTACGGAGGCCTCATAATGTGTATATACTCGTTAAATTCGAGCGAGGCTCCGGCTGCTGCTGGCACCGCAAAGTTTGTGCGGAGACCCGGCGAATGCGTCCCTGGATGGACGGGTCTTCCCGTGATAAACACGTTCCCTGCATTTGGGAATAATTTGCGGGGCTTTCGTATACATAGAACCGCTCCCGCGCTTTCTACAAGTCTACATTATAGGTGTACGTGTGTGAGTTTTCGCGCGCCACGGGCACAGATGCCTGCAGCCGTCGCCACCACGGTGGGCTTATAATATAGGGAACGACGAGTGCCGGAAGTATTCCCGTGTAAGAACAACGGGTTCCGTAAGTTTCGAACTTCCCAACTCAATCTGACGATAAAGACTTTCTTGGGAAAAATTTGTTCATTGTTTCGGAAAGACTCTCCGCGTACTAACGGTACTGTCGATTATTATTAGTTTTTAAGTCTCCAAAACAATCAGCAGCAATACACGTAAAATCTAATGTTTTCATTCTTCCATATACGAAGGCTCTGCAATTTTTTAATAACTTAAGAATGTTTCAAATATATGGCTTTTTTCATGCTCTAATATATACTACTATAATATATCGATTCATGATAAATGATTTTATCTACTAGAGTATCTTGTTGACAAATTTGACCGATATTTATCGTCTTCGTTCGCACCATAAACTTCCTATAGGAAATACAAGATTCTCACGCATTTTTTCTCCCCCTGGATAGAATAAAAATCGGTGATCATTTGTATAAGTAAGTAGGCGGTTTTGTCGCGCGAAGAAGTGCTGCTGGCTCCTAAGTACCGAAAAGTACAGCAGATGCCCCCTTCAAGAGAAAAACCGCTCTGAACCCGTCACATCCACGCCATCCTCTTACGTTTCTTTATCTGCGCTATCAGCATTTTTTCAAGGTCCAATATTTCACCACTTCCGATTGTGAAAACATGAAGGACCGAGCCCTTTGTTTCTGTCAGCTTACTCAGCATTTGACTAATGGATCGACAACCGATGTGAATATGTAAATTTATACAGAGATGAATTGAAAATAATTTTCGGAACAATTTTTTCTCAATCGATGCTCTATAGCTGTAATTACTGTAGGTCCAATATTGTACTTGCAAAAAAAAAACAGCAGTAAAAAATACGAGAGATTGATATGCGTGAACGTAACCAGTAAGCCTTGAAAAAAATCGGTAGAAAGGAGTCGCTCAGTCATCGACCGCTCGTGCACCGCGAGTAATTTGAGACAAAAAGTGCAAGTCACAAAACAACGATTCAACTCCAAAACGGGGATGCAGCCGCTGTCAAACTTCATAATTTTTCCCTATCGTTAACCGCTGGCTTTTAAATACACATTGTTAATGTGGGCGGCTCGTAAAGCGTGTACAGGTATACCTATATGCTCTCGGCTACTAACGACAGCTGAAGAACTTGATTAATTGTACTTCAACTGGCTAGACAAATGACGTTTCGATTATTGTATCTTTTGATCTATCGCCGCATGACTTTTAATTCCACTGGCGATTTCTTCGAAACGTACAGATTTTTTGTGGC
This sequence comes from Pteromalus puparum, assembly GCA_012977825.3. Lineage (NCBI taxonomy): Eukaryota > Metazoa > Arthropoda > Insecta > Hymenoptera > Pteromalidae > Pteromalus > Pteromalus puparum. Next base: position 55,039,295 of record CM053172.1, read on the forward strand.
AACAGATCGGTTATCTATATACATTTTTTAAAGTGACAGTCGACATTATTTATATCAGATTAAAAAATGTTAGACTATCAATATCTATGGAGCTGACAACAATATGCGTTTGATTTAAAAAAAAAAAAAGTTTAATCCAACTTTAAATATTGTAAATTTAGTACAGCCGTATAAGCAGGAATTTTACGATCTGCTACGCACATTAATGAGAAACGAAAAGTATGGATAACTATAATCGATATCCCCCTTTAGTTCAAGAGCGAGTGCTCGCGGCGTTTTGTAGAGCAAAGATGAAACTTTTGAAACATCGCTTCAAACCAGGAATTTAATTTATTTAATTTGAAATTTACGTCTGATTTACTTAAAGAACACGAGTCACTAACGGATATTAAAAAAGTCTCAAATACTTCTTGGCAAGTTTGTTTCCTCGCAATCAATACGACTTATACTTTTTAATAGACTTCATAATATATACACACATATTATATACTACTCACAATGCAAAAAGTTTTTTCATATGCCATCTAACTGATGTAAAAGTCTCGCAGAAAAATATCGAATTTACGTTTTTTATCTCACAAAGTGTTTGTAGCAACATACAAATGCAATATTCCGAGGTAACGTTGAAATACATAAAGTGTCAAAATGACATCTGAAAGTGACCGTAAATGTCATCTCGTAGTAAACACTTTTTACACCCTCATAAATAACAGGGCCCGAAATTGCATTAGTCCGTGGATCGAGTATAAGAAGAAAGAGACATAATGATCGTCCAAATAGATAAATTGTAATGTTTCTCTATACGGTTCAGCGGTTGATAAGGGCTCTGGTATAAACAGCGCAGCCGCAGATATTGATAAATTATTCCTCATAACAGTGTACGCATGCGAAAAAAAATATTTTTCTAGACGCAAAGATGTGAGGATAAAAATTTGAATTTCCGAGCAGAGGAACACAGAGCAAAAGTTCGTATAAATACGAGCTTAATAACATCAGAATCGAAGGGAAACCTTATTCGCTTCGACCTCCCGCCAGTCATATCCAGCGGAGGAATTTATGCATTCCATCCAGCGCGACCATTCCGTCTAGCACCATACCACCACTGACTTCTCGGAGTAGCGCAAAAAATTACGACGAAAAATATGTTGACTTTCAATTTAGCCGCGCTTGAAACGAACAAGTCCGTAATACAGAAATTTCTCTCCTTCAAATCAGCCTGCAGGGCAGCGCGCTCTCCACTCGCGCAAAACGTATACACATCCACACAGGCCTGGCACGAACGTATCTGTACCTATACATACGCTCCCGCTACAGCTCGAATAAGGAGAACGCGGCTCGACAGCTCGGACAATACTTGCGAGTCGCGGCGCAATCAGTTGGCTTTAACCGCAACACGAGTACAATGGGCTGTAAAACGAATTTTTCGCCTTTGCCGTTTGGAACGTGACGTCGAGGGACTCTCTGACTTTCTATGTCGTGTAAGCTGTGTGTTTGTGTGTCTGTGTGTGTGTGTGTGTGTGTGTGTGTGTGTGTGTGTGTGTGTGTGTGTGTGTGTGTGTCAACCAACTCGGCGTGCCACATGTGTGCGCGGCGCGCGGGAGGGAGCGAGCGCCAGCACACGACTTTTAAAAACATGATTCCCAGGGAGGTATGTACCTGGACGCGCAAACGCTTCTATCCTAGGTAAATAATTTTATGCTATGTAAATATACACATTTTATGTGTCCCGCCTCTCATATAGTAAACACGCGTCGGGATCAAAATATTGCGGTTCGGGCCCGATGGACCGAGTTGGAGTTGGATTTGTGTGCCATGTGTGCATAGTGACCGAGAGAATATGGGACGTTGGCAACTTTTACGATAAGTATAAACTCCTGTTGGACAAATACATTTTGAGACAGCGGATTGGATTTCGCAATTTTTCGGGAGTGAATGGATATTTTCGAATTTCCAGTGATAGATTAAATTATTCAGATTACTCGTATACTTTTTGATCAATATCGATTCTCGCTCACGGAAGGTGAATTCGTTTTTGAGACCATTGTGGAACAATCGTTCTATTATTGAAATATCATAAAATTATACGACCGAGCTTGATCTATACATGTACGATCGTAAATTTTAATGTTGTTCGACGGTGGATTCTCATCAAAATATGCAAATTTATTTTGTCTTTTAATTTACAGCCTCCCGCGCGAATAAATTGCCTGTGTATATTTTCGTATATACAATACATCAATTTCTTATAATTAGTGTATTCAAATTAATATTCGTTATTGCACGAAAACGCTGTAATTTGAAATATTAATTCAAGAATTAAATGTATAAAAATCCGTTCTTTTCTTCTCATCTCATTGAAACAAAAGTAGCGAGATGATTTAAGGTACGTTGCATATTCCATGCATATTCAGGCGTTTTGTGCGCGGCGTCCGGCAGTACAAAGCGTAGGCGAGGCGGTCTGCGTCGGATTGTATCCTCAAGGGGCCAAAAACCAATGCAGATTCTTGCAAATTCGTCGCTCTAATCTCGATGCTCGAACGGTAGAGTGCAAATTTTAATAAGCTTCCCATTCAGCAAGACATTTTTCAAGGCGCGTACCTAAAATGCTTTACACCTTCCTTCCAATTTACGAATTGTATTATATCAGCCGTGTATAAATATGTAAGCTTTGATACAACTAAATCTATTAAATTGAATCGCTTACACATACAGCGCGAAAACAAAGGGACATAAAGTTTCCGCGCCTCTTTGTATTCACCCCGAACGCGAATCCATTCCAGCCCACGTCTTCACTCATTTTCACGTGCTCAAGAGCTGGAGCCCGCGCGACACTTGGTCGGTCCATAATGTGATACAGTTATCCGAAAAAAAGGCTATTATCCGCGTTAGTCACGTTTAAACATTTGTCATTGCAATAACCTCGCTGTTCTTTTCGCTTGTGCAATCGTGCGCAAAACAAAGTACATATTGACAATGCAAAAGTGGAGCGCACGCGCACGGCTTTCTCGTCAAATCTGCGAATGTCCTGCCATGACATTTTTGTTTACTCAGCAATCGAGTGACGGCACGCGATCGCAATTATCGGATTGAATAAAAGCAGTTTCCGCGTGTTCTGCTGTTTTTTCCTTTTTTTCTAGCAGTTTCTATAGTAACGGTCTTGCAGGCCTCTTTCGTATGCAGCGCACCGAGAGAGCGGAGGTCAGCCACTGTGAAATTTGAAATAAACAGAATTTACGGTCCTGATCTTCATAAATTGAACGTCTTTCTAGCTCAGCTACCGTGAAAGCTCTCGAATCGATTCCTTATTCTCTCCGTCAACAATGCAGCCCTTTTATTCGGTCGCGAAAAATATGTGAAAAATCATCGCACGCATCGCTGATTCTGGCAGATTCAATTTTCCCAACGAAATAATCAACGAACACGACCTCCGTTCATGTCATTCTGCGACATTTGTTTGTGTATTATTTTCCAACGCGCTCACCGACAATTATGCTGCGTGACAATTTACGGCGGAAGTATTGTTGAAACTACCTGTCATAAAAGTGGTATTTTGCTGAAAAATTTCGAGTGTTCAACGAGAGGAAGCGAAAAAGATCGCGCCGTTTTAATTGCGCGTGGTCGCGAGCTCACCGGAAAATAAGCGAAACCGACGGACAAAACATTGCATTTATTATAGAGAGAATCTCACAGTGGCGCCCGACAGCGGTGGCGCTATGCGCCTGTCGCGGCGACGCGTATATACAGCTGCCCAGAGGGGAGAAGCGCGGATGAAGTGACAAAGTGCAATAATTGGTGTCATACGTCTTCCGTAATTGTCCCTAATAACCTTTCTAATTACCGCTCTGAAGTTTGCGGGAATAACGACGGCTGACTATAACGCCTATAGAATCAAGTCAATTAATCTAACGGCAAGACAGGTTTAGACGAAAAGTTTTGATTTGATGCCCGCAATCGTAAGCGCTATAGCTCTGCTGTAAACACTCGATATGCAGAGTCCAATCGCAATCGAATCTTCTGCAATATGATTTTAGTATTTCCATTAAAATCCAAAAGTACATCGCGTCTATAACGGAGATCGATATATATATACGGCCCGTAAACTCCCCTTCGATGCATAAATTCCCGTATTTGCGCAATTTGAAACTCCTCCTGAACTTCGTATGTCAGCGTTATTCCGCACAATGAAAGGGCCATTTCAAGCACACGCGAGTTTGCGAGCGGGCGTTTTCACAATTTATTGTAGCGCCGTTTATCAATATTTTATTCAGCCGCGGAAACGCTCGCTCGCTTGCGCGCAGATAGCAAACGCCCGCCGTTCTCGGGCCCATTCAAGCGACGCCGAACAAAATTTTCAGGCAACTCGCTTTGGCTCCAACGCCGTTGCTCTCTTTTTATCCCCCCAGTCCACCGCTTCCTTCTCTCACGCCGGCCTACAGTTCTTTTTCTTGTTTTCCTGTTTGCTTGGGTTTTCCGCTTTTTTCCCGAGCTTTGTTTGTTTTGTTTGCCGGAGGTTTCAGTATAGTTTCGCGCGAACTGCTCTGAAGGGAAGTGTTTTTAATGCGGATTATTTCGTTGTTTTGCCGCGGACAATTCGCGCGAGCTGGCCTGTTGTAAAAAGTGGCGCGAGCGAGATATATTTTTTTAGAAAAATTCCCGCCGCGACTGACTGGAATATATTATTTATTCGCTTAGACTGCGGTGCATTTGAATTTCGCGCGTTTCGAAATTTTGAATGCTCGAGTACAATCGAGATAATTCTCGAGCCCGCGGACTACGCTGTTGGGGTTAGTAATTGGGAGCCTCGTCACGAGTACGCGTCTATTGTGCGGATTTTAGCGTGGATTTTTGTAATGTCGGAGGTACGTGAAATATTTACACGTTTTTTTTTTTTTTTTTAAGTGGCATTTCGAACTCGAAAGTTCATCGCCTCATCTACGCAAGCCTTCCACGTATCCCTATTTTGTGCTAACCCTATCCATTTCGCGCCGTCCCGTCCGATTTCAGTTAAGTCCGCTTTTACATTGTCCTCCCACCTGCGTCTAGGTCTACCTAGAGGTCGCGATGTATTTGGCTTTCCTTTCATTATACGCGCTGCCGTGCGATCATTTCCCATTCTTGCAACGTGCCCTGCCCATCTTAGTCTTCGCGATTTAATTATTCTGTTTATATTCGGTGACGCGTATAGGTTATGTAGCTCGTCGTTGTGCAGTTTCCTCCACTCCCCGGTTTCCTCATCTTTCTTTGGCCCGTATATTTTTCGCAGAACCTTATTTTCGAACACCCTAAAACGGTTTTCTTCCGCTTTAGTAAGCGCCCAAGTTTCGCACCCGTACAGGATTACCGGCATTATTATAGTCCTATATATCCTTACTTTTACATTTCTAGACAGCAGTTTTGATTTTAGTAATCTATTCACGGCGTAGTAGCAAGCATTACCCGAATGAAGTCTCTTGTTAATCTCGGCTTTAATTTCGTTTCGATCATTTATGGTTGTGCCTAAATATCTGAATTCGCTAACCTTTTCAAAAGTATAATTTCCGACTCTAAGATCACCCTCACCTTCGCAAATGCCCAATTTATCCATGATCATATATTTCGTTTTCGATTCGCTCACCTCTAAACCCGTGTCCTCAGCCGCCTTTATGAGAATTTCCGCGTTTCTCGCTACCGCTGCACCGTTATCCCCTAGTATGTCCAAGTCATCCGCATACCCTAGAATTTGTGTTTTTCCGTTAAGGGTTGCACCTAGCCCGCTAGTCTGCATTTTTCTAACAACATATTCTAGCGTTAAGTTAAAGAGTACTGTAGAGAGACCGTCACCTTGTTTCAAACCGTCGCGTATCATGAATGATTCGGATACGTTACCGCCTACTCGGACCTTTCCCGTGCTTCCGTTCAGACATATTTGAATTAATTTCACGAGTTTTTTTGGTACTCCGAGGAGCACCAGGATTTGATACATTTTGCTTCGTTTGATAGAGTCATACGCTTTTTTAAAGTCTATAAATAGTTGGTGTATTGTTTCGCAATGTTCCCATTTTTTCTCTAACAACTGTCTTATAGTAAACATTTGATCGCACGTCGACCTGTTACGCCGGAATCCACACTGATAGTCTCCTATTATATCTTCCGCGAAGGGCGTGAGTCTGGCCTGTATTACGTTTGATAGAACTTTGTAGCAGGTAGCTAAAAGTGAGATTCCCCGGTAGTTATTGCAATCTGTCTTATCTCCCTTTTTGAAAATCGGTATAATGATAGATTCTTTCCAGTTTTCCGGTATCGTTTCATTTTTCCAAATAGCACATACTAGTTCAAAAATTTTGAATGTAAGCGCGGTGCCCCCGTATTTAAGTAGTTCAGCTGGTATAGAATCGTTTCCCGCGGCCTTATTGTTTTTTAGTTTTTTGATCGCGGCTTCTACTTCTTTGTAGGTCGGTTCTTCCATATGGAGTTCCGCAGTGTGGATTTCGTCTCCCGTTTCCTCGCAGTTTTCATGTACGTTTAGTAACTTATCAAAATATCCTTTCCACAGCTTTAGCAGTTCATTTTCGCTTGTAACGAGATTCCCGCCCTCATCTTTCATTAATTGCGATCTACTCTGGAAACCCTTCCTAATAGCGTTAATTCCTTTGTACATCTCGCGCGGGTTATTTTCCTTACTATTAGTTTCTATTTTTCTAATCTGATTCTTTTGATACTCGCGCTTTTTGTTCCTGTAAATCGCCCCCACTTGCCTTCTTATTTCGTGGTACTCTTCTACGGCCCTATCGCCTCCATTGTGTACGCTGTCTAATTTGGCCTTTTTGCGCCTTTCAAACCAGAGTTCGCACTCTTCGTCAAACCATGGTTTGCTCTTTGGCTTTTTCTTTCTACCTAGCACTTTATTCGCGGCCTGTTTTATCGCTTTTTCGATATCCCCCCAAAGACTGTTCGGGTCGTCATCTACCTCCGTCGGTGCATCCGTTTCTTCGAGTACCTGAAACCGATTCCTTATTTCTACTTGATACTTAATTCGTTCTATCCCGTTCCGTAGCTTTTCAATATCGAACGTTTCTACTTTGCTCGCCCGTTTACTATTTTGCCCAGCTACTAATTTGGCTCTTAATTTGGCCACTACTAGAAAATGATCCGAGTCGCAATCCGCCCCCCTATAGGTTCTTACGTCAAGCACGTTCGTGTGGCGCCTCTTATCGATAAGAAAGTGATCGATTTGATTTTTCGTGGCTCCGTCCGGCGATGTCCACGTTACTTTGTGTATATCCTTGTGCTTGAAGCACGTACTCTTTACTATAAGATCTTTTGCCGCCGCGAAATTTATGACTCTAATACCGTTATCGTTGCTGGTTTCGTGCAGACTTTCCTTGCCTATAGTGGGCCTAAACATTTCCTCTTTCCCTATTTTAGCGTTGAAATCCCCCACTACTATTTTGGTGTCGTAAGACGCGAACTGGTCGATTAATTGCTCCAAGGCTTCGTAATAAAGATCCTTCACCTCTTCCTCTTTGTCCTCCGTAGGACAATGCACGTTAATAACCACGTAATTGTACCACGCTCCTTCGATGACGATATACGAGAGTCTGTCGTTTACGAATTTGAAACTTTTAACCGCGTGTATAATTCTTTTGCTAATCAGAAATCCGGTACCTAGGGAATGTCCGCTCGCGCCCCCGTACATAAAGGTGAAGTTTTCGTTTCCTAACATACCGCTATCTTGCCACCGAGTTTCTTGTATAGCTACTAAGTCTAGATTGTACCCGCCAGCTTCTTTTAAGATTTCCCGGTACGCGCCTGCTCTGTATAAACTGCGCACATTCCACGTTCCTACCTTTAAGTCCCTATTGATTTTGGTTTGGTTTTGGTTTTTTTGAGCCATGGTAGTAAGTGAAACCCACGCGTTTTGGATCCTGTTTCCGATCGCAGGTGAATCATCCGTTCTAGAGGTGATAACTCCCATACCTCTCTAGAACTAAGTATGAGAGCTTTCCGACTTTGATAAGGACGGAGTCAGCTCATCGTCGGACACACTACGGAATCACGCTCGTATCCTAACGCCCCCCTGCAAGGCAGCGCGCCTACGCTGGCTTCGTTACCGTGTAAGACCAGGTGGCGAATCATTCTACACATCCCCTTTCGGGGCAGTTGTCATCGCTCCCGCATTCTCCACGGCAGCAGGATTTTTGTAATGTGTGCTAAGAGGGATAGATTATAGACATAGTTAGGTATGAAGAGAGAGTGGAATAAGAAATATTGTTGAGTGTTCGTTGTTGTGGTGCTTGCGTAGTGTTTCTAGATGAATGCGTTCGATCGCCAGTGTGGGCTCATCACACCCACGCCCGGGCCTATCGGCTGTCCGCGGCTGCTTATTCGATTTATTCGCAGCTAACCTCTTTCTCAGGGGCCGTTCCTCTATCCGCAACCTGAGGACGCGCCGTGTAGTGGTGATAGGCACCCACCCGTCCGCTCTGGACGCACAGGAAATATTTACACGTAATGCATAAAAATGTCGCTTTGGCGCTAGAAAAGTATTTTACTGTAACTATACGTCCTTATCGAGGCAGAAGATCGACTCGATAAATTTTTAAATAACACGAAGCTTGGGCAATTAGCCGCGGATACTTTTATTTCTCCGAGAACCTAAGAGGCTTTTCCGTTAACGAGGAAACTTACGAGACAAATTCCAACTCGTATTATAGATACCTACCCGACACTAAGAAACACGTATATTTTCTTCCGAAGAGAAAATTCTGGTATAATACAGCAAAAAATACCGTGTACCTAACAAGTGTATAACATCATATCAGCAGTAAACATTCTGTATAATTTACACGTTAGTCGGCGTGTACTATTATCCCGGAAGCTGTCCTGCAACAAAGGAAACCCGAAAAGGAAGTCATTGTCGCTCTCGGCGTGTCTAATTCCTCACCCTATCCATGATTGTTAATACACCTTTCCCCGGGCAAAAGTATAGCTATAGCCCTACTTACTAGCCCTTACCCTCAGCTCTCCTTTTATTCTCACGCTCTCCATATATCTTTCTTTATTTCGCCGTCTCTCCCTCAGCACCTTCCGATCTCCTCGCGCCCTTTCCGCAGACGACGACGGCGTGGACGACGAAGAGGAGAAGGAAGGAAAGCTCTCGCACACCAAGCGCCCGAGTTTTTCGGTGAAAAGCGTATAGGCCGGTGCGTGAAAGCGAGCCGGGAATATCGCGCGCAGTGGTTGGGGCAGAATTACGAGGCTGCACCTTCCGCCGGAATTGGCGAGGGCCGCCGCCACCGCCGCCGCGAAGCCGGCTCCGACCTTCGAGCTTCGTTTTCAACCCCCGTGTGATTTAGCGGCTACGCTGGGAGGACGACGACTTTTCTCCGATCGCATCTTTTTCATTCGCGTCGTCGCTAAAATCTAGCCAGCTACGGGCTTTTTTACCTTTTATCCTTTGTGCGCGCAGCCGCGAGGGATGGCTTACGAGTCTTTTTGATATGAAACGGATTCGATGCGTATGTGTGTATATATATATATATCATATAACGCGAAGGCGCTCACGAGTCTTTGCTATTGGCTTATACGCGTGTTCGCCGTCTCTCTCAAAGCCGGGACGAGTCCGTATGATTAAGACTTCAATATTCAGCAGAAGACCTTTTCTCCAAGCAGACGCCGGAGCTTTTTTTCCAGCTCCTTTCGTTGGGTCTGTGCCGTGTATATGTATTCCGGGAAGGATACGCTATAGCTCGTTCAATAAATATTGCAATAAAATTGCAGATCGACTCGACTTTTTTCCGGCGGCTTTGAACGCGGCGCGAGATACAATTCGACTGCTCCCTTTTATCGCGACGCTATATTCGCGAAGCTCGGATTCCATACGGGATTTCTAAATCACGTCCAACTTGCTCTTCCTCTCCGATCTTATCCCCCGGAGATTAAATTTCTTCCGCTTGAAATTTCATATCGTCGCTCCTAACGAAAAGTAGTACATTTCAGATTTGCCACGAAGACTAGTACATTTCATTTTTGCCGCGAAGGACTATATAAGTACATTTTAAATACTTTCAACATGAAAAAATCCAATTGTTTTGGAGAAAAACAAATAGTTATTTTGGTTAAAACTAATAAAATTGTAATATTTTTAAAGTTGCCAAAAAATTTTTGAAAAATTTCGAAATTAAAAAAATTGTTATCAGAAACTTCACTTTAGAAAAAAAAAATATTAAATCTCATGACAACTTTTTAAGTTTCGAAATTTTTCAAAAATTTTTTGGTAACTTTAAAAATATTGCAATTTTATTAGTTTTAACAAAAATAACTATTTGTTTTTCTCCAAAACAATTGGATTTTTTCATGTTGGAAGTATTTAAAATGTACTAGTCTTCACGGCAAAAATGAAATGTACTAGTCTTCGTGGCAAATCTGAAATGTACTACTTTTCGTTATAGGAGCGACGATATGGTCTTCGATAGCAGAAGAATTTTTCACGGAAAATACATAAATCGAAGCGTGATTTTCGTTGAGCTTTGAAGTAAACTGTACTTCCACTCAGTACGCGTGAGTGGCATCCCTGATTAACATTTTCTCCCCCGCAATAGCGTATTCATCACGTCAGAAAAATATACTCACTGGTCGCCAAATATTCAGACAATAATGCCCATTATCCCCCTATAGGAAAAGAAGAGTTGCACAACGGCTCGGATCAGCCTATACAAAAGCCAGTCGCAATCCATCGATTTATTTACCAGCGTGTCCAGTGACTGCTTCACTCCTCTCAGCTCCCCGTGCCTTGCCATTCAAAGTCAAAAACTCAATCACACGCTCATTGAACCCGCGTCCGATTACCGTCGCTCTCTTTACTTCACTCCAGCGCACGAAATACACAGAGGGCGGAAAACTCGTCTGGGAAAGGCATCTCTGGGAATCCACCGGCGCGCGCAATTCTGAAAACACGCAAACTCTCAAACTTTCGCCCATCGATTCTTAACGCGGCTCTCTCTCTCTCTCTCTCTCTCTCTCTCTCTCTCTCTAGCTTCTCTAAGTTCCACAATTAAATTATCCCCCGCGACCGCAGTATACAGCCACGGAATTGGCCCCACCTCAATCCGCGTACTACATAAGTACTTAATAAGGTTCCCGGGGATTATACGGCGCGCGAATCGGCAAAACTCGCGATGTACGCGGCCGAGACAGCAGCAGCAGCAGGCAAATGCCGAGTATTTCCGACGGCTTTGAATTAATTATAATCGTGCGCGGGGATTCCGAGCGCCGACGCTCGATGTGTATAGGTATACACCTAAAGGTATAACAGACACCTCTCCTCCGACTGCTGCACGATACCTCTATCAATGATTCAAGCTCGAGTCGGCCGCGACTGTGGACTATATTTATTATATATATACCTATCCCGAGCGCTGTACCGTGCGCTATACGAGCACGACGCGGCGTAATTCGCGGATGCGCCACCGGGGAGCATCCGCTCGATAAGATTCGGCGCTTTGTAATCGATCCCTCTCTTTCTGTCTTCCGGCGAGGCTCTCCTCTTTAGCCTCGAGAAAGAGAGCTTTACAGCTTCTGTACTTCTTCCCCGCAATTTCAGCGAAGCTTGAAAAGGACTCCGAACGACGAGAGGACAAAACTGTATCGAGGGGACAGAGCACAATGACGCTACGGCGCTTTGTATGCATGAAAGAACTTTCTAATAATTTGTATGGCTATTATTTCTGTGGCTCTGATTTAATGGGCCGCCCCCCTCTCTCCTACACCGTGTGCCAATAGATTTCCGTGTAATTGCGCGTTTCCGTGATGACGGACGACGACGCGGGGGTGTATATAGATCGTTGCGCGCGGCGGCTATACGTATACGCAGTATGTATATATAGAATATATATATAAAGACGCGCTTTGCGAGGAAGAGATCCATTATCGGGGCTGTCGCTCGAGCGTATTATATAGAGCTCCGTACGTATATACGCGCGACTGTATCGGCTTCGCAAAGCTGTTTTTGCCAAGTTTAATCGCGCGGATGAGCTTTCGATTTACGAGCTTGCGATTGACTTGCGGCTGCAGCTCCGGCTCTTTAGAGAAACGGCGTCGTCGGCGTCGTCGTCGTCGTCGTCGTCGTGAAGTCTCTCCCGTGTGTGTCATGCCGACTGCGCGTATCGCGCGTTCGTGCTCTGCGGTCATGTTTTATTTATCGCGCCCGCGAAGAGATGCCGCGGAACGTGGAGCGATTTTCGAAGTGAGTGAATACGCGAGAGCAAAAGCGGTTTTATACGCGCGCCTGCGATAAACAATGCAGGGGTTTGAAAGACGCGATACGGTTTGCAAGGAAATATGCAGCTGTGTGCGTCCGTGGGCTGGTACTCGTTTGCAAAATGTAAACTCGTTGATGATTCGCATTTGACTACCCCGCGAGTGGAACAGCAAGTTTGAGTAAATATTTTCCGGTGATATTATTATAGCGCAAACGTACTTTACTCCTTTCGGACGCTTAATTTTTCTCTTCAAAACGAAGTTTTTCTCATCACCTCAGCGTCGCTACTGGAAATTGCACTTTGATAAAAATGCTAAAGCCAGCGGTTTTTCATCTTTCATCGCGGCAGCGGTGCTGATGGTGCCGCCCCTCGCAGACCAAGGCCAACGTGATTACTTACGGTTCAATTTGTCTTTGAATCGAGAAAATCTGCGGAAAATCCCTTTAATTTCTCCCCCATCAAGAAGTTTGCGTCGATTTCTTTGCTGATTCGTCAAGAGAGAAAAAAGCTCGAAAGCTCTCGTTGATGTTTTTATGAACCGCTTGTTGTATTATTTTTACAAGATGCAAAATTAAAGGAGAGCCTCTGAGAAATAAGACAGTAACTTGTGGTGACGCGCACAAGCCGAATATTTGTCGGTGCGTCCGAAAAAAAATCACTCAGCAAGCTGTAACAGGGACTTTTTCCTCGAGCGTTTAATTGCCCTCGAGAAATGAGATCGTGAGTTATGGGCGGCACTAAATCGAGGGTGAATTATAATGAACGCCAAAAAGCCGCCGCTGTAGCAGACTCTATAGGAGTCACGGCTCACTATTTTTAGCCGTTTGGCCATTAAAATGACTCTCCGATCGAAGTCAAAAATAAAAGCCACTCGCGCTCTTTCGGTTCGTGTGCAGTGTACGTGTGTGCGTGTACAACGCGAGTTCATAACTTGGCGTCGACTGCGTTCGACGAGAGATTAGCCAGGAGGAGAAAAACGGTCCGAAAGAATGTCGGCGGAGGAGTATGCGGAGCAGCGCTTTACTACCATTGAGTGCAAGCTGCATTCATGTCGTTTCTCTCTCTCTCTCTCTCTCTCTCTCTCTCTCTCCCTCTCTCGCTTGGGTCGGAAATTAACGCAGCGTAAAAAACAAAAGAAAGGAGGAAAAAACAAACAGAGCAGCGGTAGCAGTAGCGTATAAAGCTTCGAAAGAAACAAACGCGCACGGGAGGGACGAGTTCTTTGAGTATCCGCTACAAATCCCGAGGCATCCTGTTCTTATTTTAGCCGAGGCAAGATAAAAAAGAGAAGCGAGACAGATAGAGCGAAGGAGAGGGAAGAAGGAAGCGACGCAGAAGAAGCCTGTCTTATCGACCTTGGGGGTGCGGAGAGATTTACTGCCAAAAGTGGCCAAAACGAAGGACAGATACAGAGCGAGAGAGCGTAGATTGCGCGCAAGAGTCAAACGCGAGGGAGACATCAGCAGCGCGTCGCGCAGCCGGATAAAAAGAGGATGAGCGCGCGAGGAAGAGTGAAGCGGCGGAGAGGAGATTAAGTTTTCGAGGGAGACCAAAATTAAATCCATTGTGAGCCTCCGAGAGCGAGAGATAGAGCAGTCTATATAGACTTCGAACAAGAGGAATGGCAGACGATAGACCAGAGGGGCACTACTTATACACCCGACGACGATGGCGACAGCTGCCAGGGCTGGATAGGATCGAGAGACGCAGCGCTGCTGCAAGCGGTGGAGGGACTAAGCCGATCGGCGAAAATCCGGCGGCGGTGCGACGCTAAGTGCACGAGAGACTCTCTCTCTCTCTCTCTCTCTCTCTCTCCCTTGTATACGCGATTTTCCTGATGCGCATAGGGCGCCCGCCGCCGGCCGGCAGCAAGTGCCGAGAGGCAGGTATTGTCGAATATTTATGTAAATACGGGGAGGGTCGCGACCGACGGGGCTTATACTCTTTTTTCACTTCACAGAAGAGAGAGAGAGAGAGAGAGAGAGAGAGAGAGAGAGAGAGAGAGAGAGAGAGAGAGAGAGAATATCAAGTGGCCAGAGTGGATTCGGATGGTTAAAGTTTCAAAGTTGGGTCATCGCAAAGGGGTTGGGAGCGGGGGATGCTTTAAGCGACGCGCCTCTTCTTTTCTCAAAAGATTTGAGCGCAAAGAGCGTTAAACTGCGCGGATGAAATTTTTCCGAGACGCCGATTACACCAGTCTCTTAATTTCGCAAGTATATGCCGCAGATTCACTTTGACGCTTTTTTCTCTACCTGCCCACTCTCATGGATAAACTCGCTATCTCTCTGAAAAAATCCCAGCTATACAAACGCATCGCAGTGCGACTCAAAGGTTCGCAAAGTGTATGAAGCAAACATTAATTTCGAAATTGCTTCATCGCGCGCGTTGAAGAAGGTGAGAATTTTAATTTTTTTCCCATCAACGCGCTCACAAGCGAAAATCCAATTTTTGCAAAAGCGTACGCGCCAGCCCTTGTTGCCTAATAAATTAACTTCAAAGCACACCGCGCGAATATCTTACATACACCGCAACGCTATGTAACGCTAATTATGCGTCACGGCTCCATCAGTCGAACTAAAAATAAATTGTCCCTAATAAGCTATGCTCGCAATTAACAATGAAATTTATATCGCGCTGTCTGCGTATTAGCTCGCGGTTGCGGATGGAGCGAGAGCCAGAGCGACATTTCCGCGCCGCTATAATCATTATCCAGTATTGTTCCGCTACCCGCAATCTCTTTGTGCATTGCCGAGCACTGAGCGGAAGTGCACGAGCGAGCGAGAGAGAGGGGGGGGGGGAGAGAGAGAGAGAGAGAGAGAAATGCAGAGTATATAGTACACAGCAGCCAAGAGGATCATTCTGTCTGCGGAGATTCTAAAAACGTCATTTTAGCGGCTCTATTGTCGCGGCCGAGGGATTTTCTCTACGCGACTCGTAAACATATACCTATACCTATACACCATGGACGATTCTCTCTCTCTCTCTCTCTCTCTCTCCCTCTCTTTGCCCGCCTACTCCTGACGTTTTTTTCCGTCGCGCGCATGTACGTGCTTTGATGCTGGGAGATTAAAGCCAACGTTTGCCTCAAAATGCTTTGAATCCTGGCGACGCACGGTTTTACTAAATAAAGATTGCCGGTGCCAGCCGTCCTTTTTTTTCCGCGTTGCGCAATGGATCTGTTGTACATCGTGATGGCTTTCAGTTCTTCCCGGAGCACTTTATTATACAATGGATATTTTTGACTCTTCTCTTTTTTTCTCTCAGCATAACGTGGCCGTGGATTAGCGCCGGATATCTCGCAGTCTTATACGCGGCGACATGTGCATCGAGGGTGTTGAAAAAATAAGGAAGATGCCAGTGCTGATGTGTAATTTTAAAACTGGGGGTGATCGAAGCTCGAGATAATACCTCTGGGTTTAAATATATTCTATGTTGAAACAATTATTCTAGGCTAAACAATTGATTTGCAATTTTAAAAAAGCAATTTCGCCCTGCGAGGATGTCATTTTAATTAATAACCAACGCGGTGCAAGCGAAATTGATGGGACAATGGCAGAAGGAATGAAAAAAAAATATCGCCGAGGTAGTTTTTCGCGTGTCCATAAATTCTAAGTTTGTCGATAAAATTCAATTTTAATTATAAAACACAACGCCAATGCAACGAGCTCGACCCCCGCGTGCACGTGACGCATTATATATGCGTCATAATAAAGCACACTTTGAGGCAGGTTTTTTAGCCCAGCGTATATATGCGTCATACGCATGAAAGTGGTTAATTAATTACGGCACTCTCCCACTATCGAATAAAAAATTGATAAATATCGCCTATCCCTCGATTAATTTTTCAATTTTCGGGCCGCGAAATTTCACTTTAGCGTGTATACAGACGGTGCTGACAAAAATTGTGGAAAATTCGTGGCGTATATCGTAGTAATATTAATCATCTCTTTTACGCGAAAAAAAAACACTGGCTGAACCTCTGGACAATAAAACCCTCTCTCGTCGCTTGACAATGAGGACATAACAAAAACAATCGCGCGCAGCACAGATTACTCTCAGTTCATCAAGCGCGCATAAAGAATCTCTCTCTCTCTCTCTCTCTCTCTCTCTCTCTCTCTCTCTCTCTCTCTCTCTTTCTCTCTCAGCGCGCGCGTTCGGGCTCGCTAAACAAGAACATTAGTCGTCCCTCGCGCCGAATGACGGTAAGTCAAGCGCGCCTGCATATGCATACCTCGCGAGCGTACGCGCGTTTATTGCTGCCGCCTCTGCGCGAGCGTTTCGTTGCGAAAATAGCGTCTCCGCGCTCATTAAACCGCACACACGCGCTCTCTCTCTCTCTCTCTCTCTCTCTCTCCCCGCGTGCGTCGAACGTATAGGTCGTATTATATGCGCACGGACTGCGGATTCTCCGGATTCCGTAATTTGAATTTGAATTTCATAATTTATCGCAGTCTGCAAAAATATACCGGGTCCAAGCTTCCGCTCTTCCATTGCTTCCGACCTTCCACTCGCTCTCTCCTGGCCTCTCTCGGATTTCATTATAAAGTTATATTCATAGTTGGGATCCGGTGAGCCCGACAGAGAAGAGGAGGATAAGGAAAGAAACGATTCGAGGCTCGTTTCTTAACCTCTTTTTGTATCCGACCTTATCAATTAATCCGAAAGCTTCGCCGGGCGTAGATTCGATTGAATCTTTTCCCTCGCCGCCGCTGGGCGAACGAGTTTCAGGGAGAGAAGCAATCTATGCGCTCGTTATTCAACCCGACAATGAGCCCGAGAATTCGGCCCAGAACGGAAGGAGCACAGAAGAAAAAAAAAACGACGCGGGAAGAATCGTTACGCGCGCTCGGCCGCGCACCGAGACGAGAAGTTCGGGGACCGCCCGGCGCTGTATCCCAAATCGATAAATACTACGTTCTCAGTGCGGGGGTTGGCGCAAGAAAGGCTATGCGAAAAGGAGACGCGCTATGTGAAGAAAAGGATGGAGCTGTATAAAGAAAGCGTGTAAAGGGAGGAAAACTGCTCCCGACGAATCGAATCGACTCCACTGGTCAATTCGTCTGACCTGTCGCTCGGATTGCGTGTGTAGGTGTACTCTGTACGTGCAACCGGCGATACTTTCCGGAAGTGAAAGTTCACCTGTGTTGGTACAAAGTTGGCGACGGCGGCAGCGGCGGCGGCGGCGACCGGTATCTATATTTATTCTTTTTTCGCGTTTTTCACCATCCCCACCAGCGCGCGCGCCGTTCTCGTGTACCAATGTTCGTAAAGTAAGTTGGAACTCCGCGTCGCGTAAAGGGACATGAAGAGGTCGACTGGGGCCGCGCTATTGAAGCATGTCAAGGGAAGAAGCGGAGACGACGAAGAAAAAAAAACAGAATTGTTTCATGCCTTAAGAAGAGAGAGGAAGGGAAAGGCATCGATCGTTTATATCTTTCGGGGATAAAACGGAAAGAAAAATACCTCGAGGGCCGATTGTTACTTATGTATTTTTGTGGCGTCGAGGGGATTTTATTCTCAGGATGTTTTTTCTATCTCCCGCGAGCGAACCGCGAGATGCTTGTTTTGTACTACTTCGCACTCGAATGAAAAGTTTGCTGTATTATAAGAGAGAGAGATAGTACTCCGCGACTTGAGATTCCAAGTTGTTGCTTCGCAAGTTGTTATGGGAAGACGATTGCAGACTACTCTGTTTGTTCTTTCTATTCTGGATTTTTCCGCACTTACACCTCGGCTTGAAAAGTTATCAACTTTTAATCATGTTATATTATCAATTTTATTTGTCAATAATACCGCGCTGATGATTTAATCATCATTTTGCAATTGAGGGCTTACAGGGAATTACAGTCTCGAATATGACAGACTCAGGCCAAATTGATTTTCCCGATTCCTGGGAGTTTAGGAAAGGTCTACCGACTAAAACGGCATACGTAATAGGGTAAAATGGATTTCCTCCCGGTTCGCGGATCAGCGATCTGTAAAGCCCTAATATAGTCTTCTTTTTTTTTTAAAAGATCGCTAACTAGATTGAAAAATTTTGTTTAAAATCCGTCCACCGTTTTAAAGCGGTACAGTAAACGACCTTTTGTTATAATATCAATTTATTATTGGTTTACAATTAACTCGCGTTTATATAATAGCAAATCAGATTAGAGATGCATAGAATTTTATCGAATAACGCAGAATACTAAACTGAATCATCTGCCGTCGTTTGCATAGCAGCTATAAATGTGATTTTCTGGCCCATCTGCCATGCACCGACGACTGAAACGCAATTTTTCTAGCACTTTGAATAAAACGACGTGTACACGCACGTACTATGTGCAAGCGACTAAAATGGCACTGGACTAAAAAGTGGGTTAAAGCTGATGGTCACTTGAATAATATAAGAAGAAAAAAAGCTGGCGCAGCCGCGAGACGCGCGCGAAACAGAGAAGTGCCAGCGAGAAAATGGAAATTCTGGAAAAGTGAGGGGAATTTCAAAAGGAAACGAGGAATAACGACATAACGATTTTCATAATTGACTCTCGCCGAGTCCTCGACACCGAAAAATGCACGAAATTACTCTCACTGCGAGTTCCCGACGCGTTTAGAAAAAAACTTTTAGCCCCGCGCATGATGATGACGAAAAATGTCGGTCATATTCTCTAATTCTGATGGAGTATTGTTTTCTGTGACTTTCAACAGCGTCGTCGAGTCGGACAAAAAATTGTTCGTCGTATACTTTAGAAGTAGCAGAGAACAATTCCGCGTAAAAATCCAAAACCGTCATCAAAAAATCTCGAGCACTTTATTTGCTTTCGCATCTAGCGTCCGGCGTGTAATTTTTTATTCAGAAAAACATCCCTATCTCTTTCCCATCCTGCTGCTCGTGTATCAGCGCGCCAGTTTATTATTCGCTCGCGGCAGTTTCCCTCGTTTTGGAGGGAAAAAAGCTCTTTCGCCAGCACGCGCTGCAAAAAAAGCGATCTCTCTCTCTCTCTCTCTCTCTCTCTCTCTCTCTCTCTCTCTCTCTCTCTCTCTCTCTCTCTCTCGTTTACCACGTCACTTCTTTTAATTACCGGGCTCAAAGCGCGTGAACGGATAACCGGGAGCTCTGTGAACTGAAATCTGGAATTTTCACGCGCGCGCTCCCGGTTAATTATAAAATTCGGTCGGCCGATTGTTTGCACTCGAGCGTTTGCGGAATCAGATGAATAGTTACCCTCCCGCGCAGTACGAGCCAAAAATACGCGGCGCATATACGTGTACCTGCCGCGATCTCGTAAAATCAATAACACTGTGCAAAGTCGCGTGTTCTATTCACGCAGTGACACCGGCTGCAGCCGAGGCAGAATCCAATTTTCGCGGTTATATTCGGGACGCGAGGGAGAGAGAGAGAGAGAGAGAGAGAGCGACTCCTCGCATGCCATCAGGGGCCGCGCGATCGTCTCGTTTGGAGACGTGTACGTACTGCACCGCGGGCGGCTGCATCAGCGAGGGTTATATTCGGCGCCCAATAATCAAAGTGCGGTTATTCGAGTCGAGCTTTGTTAAAGCATGATTTCTATACATATCGATCGCGGCCGATGTCCGGCTTCGTGCAAACTTCCTCTACCTATACAGAGAGAGAGAGAGAGAGAGAGAGAGAGAGAGAGAGAGAGAGAGAGAGAGAGAGAGAGAGAGAGAGAGAGAGNGAGAGAGAGAGAGAGAGAGAGAGAGAGAGAGAGAGAGAGAGAGAGAGAGCAGAGCAGAGCAGGTCCGACAAGCTATGCTGAATATAACGCCGCGCACGGCTAAATGTTTGCGCACTGATATCAGCGTAGCGGTACGGGGGCCCAGGGTGTACTAGATGAGCACGATTATGTGCGAAGCGTTAAATATCTCGTGCGCGGCGGTATAATCCGCGCCATAAAAGTAATATACATGGATATCGCCGAGCAAGCTCGACTCTATATACCGGCGGTGCATATAAGCGTGTGGGAGTGAGCAGCAGCCGACTATAACTATACATAAGCCTGGGCAATCGCCCTGCCGTGCAGGATCGTGTGTATATAGCTATAGCAGCCCTTGCCTCTCTCTCTCTCTCGCCCACGCCGTGGCATTCATGTATGCTATATGTATATATTATACACGCAAGCTGAACACGTGTAATACTATCGATCGATGATATAAAAAGGACGGAAGAGAGAATGGGCTCCTGCGCCCGGCGTATTATGCAACGCGAGTGATTATTATTTTTCGGCTCATTTTTTTTCTCCCATACCTTCGCGTTGCCGAGCGCGCTGCCGAGCTGATAAAGTAGAGAGCCCGCGCGTATAAAAATTCATATTCCGCCACGGGTATTCCAAAGTGATTTCGCTGCCGCGATCACGATAGAGAGCGCTCGTGTATAATAAAGCGAACGTTTTTCACACACTCGACCAATAGTCAATTAAGTCGCGGCGTTTTTTTTCTTTTTCATTTTCGGCTGCTGGATCGAGTTAATTAGCCTGTGAATGCCGTGTGTTTGTTTTCGAATTTCGTGAAAATTTACTGCGCTTTATATTTAGCGTTTCGATCGCTTGCGCGCGCGAGACACGACAGCAGCTGCAGTTGCGGCAATTATGACCGTACGGATTTATACCAGTCGACGTTAATTGATTCGTTATATTATTGTATAACGTTATATGACACACGGCGAATTCCGATACTGATAATAATACCGAAGACGTTACACGTTGATGTCTTAATATAGAAAATATATGTATATGATTCGTATAATCACGGATATTAGCGTACAGCAGCGCTGCGACTCCGCCGCGTATTTGAATGTCTCGTGAACTCGAACTAAGCCAATTTAGACGATTCACGCGCGCCACGTGACATCGTATAGCTGGAACGAAAATTTCTGGCATTTAACTTAATCAAACGCGGAATCCCGCTCCAAAGCTAACTCGATTTTTAGCGGAAATCCCGCTCGCGCATCGTAACGCAATTAGAAAATTATCGTTTTTCCAGACGCCCTAATTGCGTTATACAACAATGCCACGATTCCCGATTACATTACACACCGCACACGAGATTTCCGAATTATTCGAAGATTACTTCTGCTTCGTCTCCTTCATTAATTTTTCAGCCTCGTCACACGACTCTAATAATATAATGGCCCGCGCGTTTCATAGAAATAATTTCATGCGCCAGAAGTCAAGAACTCATTCGGAATGCCAAATGCACGAGCTCAACGCGACTCTCGCAAGCGCGCTGCATATCATCTGAATAATAGAGGGTTACTCGCTTATCAACGATCGAATCGAATCGACTCGCGCGCATACTGCTGATATGCATATATGCGTATTCCTGCCTATACTGCCTATCAATAATTAGCGCGCTCGTGAATTCTCGTCGTGGCTTGAATTTGTCAAATCACTTTTTTTTTACACGGATTATTCATAACCGGTTACGCGAGCGCGTGCAACTTTACACTTCTTCCGGCGTTTGAGTGTCGCGCGTGTATCTTCGATTATTAAATATACTGTCTCTAATTGCATGTCGTTCATTCCTTGATTATATATATGCAAGTGTGAGTATCGTGCGGTTTTGACGAGAGATTAAAAAGTTGCACGAGTAGTATTTAGTAGGCGAAAATTTCGCTCTACTTTTGCGCGAACAATGCGAATGGAAGAAAAGCGAGGAACAATTTTTGAAACGAGAGATGAAGCCATTATTTCATTTGTTCGCTCATAAAACGGCCTGAATTAGAAGTAATGAGAGGCAGTGGACAATGAACATCGTACAGCAGTTTTGCGCAGAGCCTAATAATAGCCGGGCTTCCGTGACCCATTAATTATCAAGAAACTTGACAAATTAATGTCACTCTTGGAGCCATTTAGAAAGCGTAATTGCGATGGAGAACACAGTTGCAGAAGAAACAAAGCTTCGAGCTCCTTTCTTCCCCTTTTCAAATCTCAAAATAGATTTGCATTTTCTAAAATGTTTCTCATACGCGCACGTACGTTGCTCAAACGCGACAAACTTGGCTGTATACTACAAATCAAACCGTAAGGTCTATGCTCCGAAGCATCGTATACGAAAAAATCTGACATAAAAGAAAGAAAAACCTCAGATAAAGGAGACCAAGGTAAACGTTTACTAAATAAATCCGTTCGGAATGGCGACAAACCCGGAAAAAAAATCCCTATACAATTTCGTAATTGAAAAATGAAATACGACACGCGCAACATCATCACACGTACCAGAGCATCCCCTATCCCCCCACTTTATCCACATCTCTCGCCGCTGCAGAGAAAGAGCTCTATATTTACGACGATGCGAGCCTTTTGGCCGACTTCAAAGTCAAACTCTCGAAGAAAAGTGATTACTTTTGTCATCTCCCGACCGCACGCGCGAACGAATCCCAACAAAAGAAAGGGGGAAAAGAGGAGGAAAAAAGAGAGCAAGACGAAGAAAAAAAGAGCACGTACATAGGTATATACTACTCTTGCAGTCCCTCGTACAAAAAGAAGAAACTCGCTATATACGCGCGCGCGACGGGTAAGATAGGGAGAGACGACGACGTCTCCGTTACGCATAGCTACGGCGCCTTGACAAAAGCAGCAGCAGCAGAGAGACGCTCGCGTTCGCAGGATAATCGATGTCGCTAATCGCGTCCTCTTTTCGGATCACGAACCTCGGCACGGGATTGTTTGCGAGTCTTCAACTCTCTCTCTCTCTCTCTCTCTCTCTCTCTCTCTCTCTCCTGCTACCGCGAGGGGGGTCCGGAGCAGAGAAACGGGAGCTAAAACTTTCTGGCTGGCGCTGATGCTCGAGAGAGAGAGAAGCATTTAATCGCTCGGCGCTCTACGCGCTCGCTCTAATGAAGACCGCCGTACGTCAGGATCCTTGCGCCATTGTCGATCCTGCTCCGCCGCTGTCTCTCCATTATTTTTCTCCGTTATTAAAAAGTCCCTCCACGAGAAAGAGCCGGGGCACATCGACGAGCCGACCACCATTGTGCTCACTGGAGTCGGCGTAGGGAGGGGGGGACACATTCCTAATTTCTGTTCTTCTGGATAATCGCAAACGAGGGAGGAGAAGGTGTACAGGGTAGGGGAGTTCAGGCGCCATAAATGAGGACCAGTTGATGTGCTCGGGAACAAAGATTCGCGAGGATAAATGGGAGGAGAGAAGTTTTGTCTAGGTTCGTTCGCTGTGTGGATTTTCTTTTATACGGTGATGCATCTCGTGTGTTTGCAGAGTCGACGTTCTTCGCTCTGTTGCTTGGGATTTTAATTGGTGAGAGCTTTTGTTTGGGCTGCGTGCGAGCGCGTCCTCTTTGTTTATTCGTCTAAATAGGAAAGCAATCGTACTTTATTCACTTTAATATAGTTCTATCTCTTCTAGTTTTGATCCTGACGTGAATCAGTTTTGCAAATCGAATTCGCGATTCAAATTTCGTATACCTATACGAATCCGATTGTAAAACTTTGATAATCAGCTTCGGTAGCCATTCGACGGAGGCGCCGTCAATCGAAATATCGGCTCAGACTTGAATTCATAAACCATTTACGTGCACGGTTTTGGAATATGACGGGAGTTTGAGGGTTGGCTTTGCAACATTTCGAATATCGATAGTTTGAGAGACGTTCCTGCCAAAAGAGCGAAGAAATATCGCGGCTCTTGAAAGGAACTCGTTCAGGAGGCCAGAAAATCTCTCGACGCGAATTTCCTCCTCCGCACCTTTCTAATTATCACCTAGCACGGTAGCTACAATTCGCTTCCCTTCACGCCCCCGCTTAAGCCCTTGTAAGTATTTTCTCCCATGAAAGCTCCTGCAGCAGCTCCAGCACCGCCAGCCAGCCAGCCGCGCATGTAATAATAAGGATCCTCCTTCTTCCTTTCCTCGCGAGCCTTAAAAATATTCATGGAAAGCGCCGATGGAGAGGCTTAGGACACAAAGCTCCTCTCGACCAGCGGCTCTATACGTACACCCAATATACCATGACAATGCGACGAGAGCTCAGGGGGGGGGGGGGGGGGCGCAAAGTGATCGAGCCTACGCACGGGAGGACTGCAGGGGGACAGCTCAGAGCAACTGGCGTGCGAAGCGGTGGTCTGGCGCCTCGGGCAGTAGTCCCGCTCTCCACCTCCTCGCGGCGTCGGCGGCGTCGGCGACTACGGTAATGGTTATAGCTGCATCGCGTGCAATCCCATTAGCATCGATGCAATTTACCCGATCTATCACACCCTATTAAGTGGTTCGCTTTCGAGGCCGACGCCGCCGGCAGCGGTCACCTCCGGCTTATGCCGCTCGCGTAGGTGTGTAGCTTGCCACATAACGTATATAGACGCGATCGAACGATCACGAGAGAACGCGCGCGTATAGGACGGGCGAGATAGCGAGAGAGAACGAAGCGTCGATGTATAGATTCCTATGTGTATACAGGCGGCGCGTTAGGATATTAATCGAATTTTGGCGCTACAGGGATGCCTTTCTGCAATTACACACCGCAGTCACGCGTTATTAACGTTTCAAGAATGATTGAAAACACCTTCGGGTGCAGCGCACGACCGCGCGGGGACACTGCTGCAGTGGAACTATACACGCGTCTGCGTCTAACGCATAGTGGACTGACTGCAGTGTACTGCTGCTGCAGTTATGGCCGTTCGCGTATTTATGCGCGAGTATACAGCCGATCTGCCGATAGCCCGAGCTGTGGAGTGTGTGTATATATGTCTATGTATAGAGCAGTGCGGCCGATCGAGGGTCTGGTGAGCCAGCGCGGAACGAGGAATTAATCGCGACGCCGGCGTTCCCGATAATACATCGACGTCTGTTTAGCTGCTGCCGCTGCTGCTGTTTCTACGAGGAGATTTGCTCTATTATTCTCGGTGTGGAAAAAAGCCTGCACGAGTGTTTGCTTTATGGCACTTGCGCTTACTCTCTCTCTCTCTCTCTCTCTCTCTCTCTCTCTCTCTCCCTCATGCGAGGAGTAGGTATATATATATATATATATATATATATATACATACCTGCAGCCGTACGTCTATACCCTTTGTGCGCCGAGCGCGATTATATGGGTGGGCTCGTAAAAAGGCCTCCGCGCGACTGTGTGTGTGTCTGTGATTAAAGGCGTAGCAACGTGCGTATAGACGCGTGAGTAACGGTATAGAGGCATGCTTTATTGCGGCCGTTTTCTGAATACCAATGAGCGCGAGCGGAGATTCTGGATTTTTCACGCGATATATCGATACTCGGGCAGTGCAGCGCGCTCGCGAGCAAGCCTTTTGATGAATGCGATCGTTTATGTTATTATACGCTATATGCGCGAGCTCGCGTAATACCATGTGGTTATAGGCTGCGCTGCAGCAGCGCACACAAGCCATATGTATACGCGCGCAAAAAGTTCAAGAGATGTATAATGATAGTTTATACGCGCGGGCTCCGAACGCTTCTTAGAAACAAATTAACGATGATTTATTTTATTTGCATACGCGATTTATGGCGATGCTAGCTCGAGCCGAAAGAAATGTCTCGTGTGTGTGTATGTGTGTAATAACGGTTTTATATCTCAATGAAATCGGATTCATTTTTTAGAGCGAGCTCTGTGCAGTAGTGCAGTGGCGACATATGCAAACGCTGTTGCTCGGCGGATTTGAAGAATTTATTGCAGCTGCACAAAACTTTTTTTTCTTTCTTTGAGAGGTTAATTATCGGTTATGGATATAGTTATCAAAATGCATCGCGCTTTGATTAAATAGAACTTTAATTGATGCTTGCTGAGATTACTAGGTTTATTCTGCACCGCGAGTAATATAATATTAGGTTTATAATAGAGTGACATTCAACTAACTTTTCTCACACTGCGCTGAGAGAATATGTCTTACGACGAGAAGGAGATCGACGATATTGTTATGCTATTGAATTTGATCGTTAAAAGCTCGAAGTAGGACACAAGTTTTTAATTTAAATCCGTGGATGAGTATTTGACGTGCACCAAATGATTCTTCTGTCTAATTACACGATTTTCACGAACAGTTCTTTAGGGCGACAGTTATTGCAAAAGATATCCTCGAATTTGACGTTGTACATACCGAAAATTCGTTCTGAAATTAACAAAATGACGAGATTATTTCAGTATCGCCAGGCTACAGTCGTCCGCATGTATATTTAGATAGACAGCATGGATTTCATACACGATAAACGAATCAAAAGTACACACGCGGCGCATAAAGAAAAGATTTGACGTCAATCCAGTTGCACAGCTTGCACACGCTCAAAATAACGAAATATAATTTTAGCTATTACCGGAATAGTCATTCGGTAATATCTACCGCGGAATCTTTTACAATTTCGCTTTTATGACTTTTAGATCCGCGTCAATAGATCCTACCGTAACTTTAACGTGAATAAATAATCCCATTCCAAAAATTGTACAGGGCTCAATTTCATTGCGCAGCGCCGCTCCCGCGTCGAGGTTAAAAATAACTCCTTGCACTAATCCCCTGCATTTTTTACCAGCCGCATCTATTTTAGCTGTGTGCGCCTATATACACTCACCGCGCATTTTCACGGAACAGTCCAACTGGAAACCGCAAAAAGTTACTTTTTCCCGCACTACACACAAAACCGCGCCCTCCGTACTATACCGCGAAAAAAATGTCGCGAGAATCAACCGCGAGAGCTTTGAACTTTCGACCAGCGCATAAATTGCACCAGCCAAAGGAATTCAAACGTAAACACCGGGCGGCTACTACTCTCTGTAAAAAGCGAGTTGGTCTGAAAAAAGAAATTCAACTCCATATTTATGTGTCCGCACTCGCTATTTAAATTTTACAAGTACACCCCAAGAGCAGTCTTTCTCTCTTCCTGCGCGCGAAGGTTTTCCCTCCAATATAGCTCTCGAATTCCCTCGGCAACGACCGCCAGCAATAAAACGGAATCGCGCGAAGCTTTTCCCACTGCGCGAGACTGGCTAACGAGATATTGTCACCCGGCCGCAAATTCAGCCGGAAGTGGCCCGAAACCGCATCCACTCGAGCTCCGTTACCGCGGTCCGAGTAAGATATACATCTGGTACAGCTGAGAGTCGCCTCCCGCGTAATTGCGAACAAATATCAGCGAGTAATTGATAACACACGTAAGCGCTGCCACTGTTGCAAACACGGACACATACACACACGCACACACACATAGGTGTATACACGAGCAGGAGTGCGATCTATAGCAGCCAGACAAATGGAAACAGTGGCTCGGAGAATTAGAGGGATGGAGGCTCGTATGTGTGTGTATACCCGGAGCCATACATATGCGGTACAGTCGAGGGGCGGGAAAGGAGAGCGATAGAGTCACACGTGGATCGATGGGAGCGAGCAGGAGAGGTGTGGGTGTATCTGTCAAGTAATCGCCGACCAATTCATTCCACTCCAATCCGATCTAATGCGATCCAATCCTATAGCTCTCTCTTGTACTGAAGCTGTCCCTCTATCTCTCTCCCGTTCCTCTCTGAATGCGCGATAGCGGCCCGTATATACACGCGTTTGCCAAAGTACGTAATACGGCCATTGCAACTGCTCTCTATACGTACGACGCGACGACGACGACGACGACGACGACGACGACGACGGCGACGCCTGCAATTATCTCGTTACGGCTATATTGTGTAGCCGCGTGCTCGCCCTTCTAAATTCACCCACACACTAACTTGGCGTGTACTTGTGAATCCAAAGCCGACTGCATTTGTGTATAACTATGTAGAGCGAGAGTTTCGCTCGAGTGTCGGTGGTTGAGGTTTGCCGTGATGCGATACATATAAGCGCTCGGCTTCATCATCGCACCGCGTAGGTATATAGAGTAGTAGTAGGTGTACATAGCGAGTGCGTTAATGCTCACGAGCGCAACCGCTGGATATATAATATGGGCGAGCTATAGCTGCTGTGGTACACGGCTGCGAAAGCCAGAGGAGAGAGAAAGCAGAAGCAACCCCTTGCGCCCGCGATGATTACACGGGGGGGCTGGGAGCTGCTGGCTTAATCAGCTGGCGTATTGTGAGCCGCAAAAATTGCGCCAGCAGCGCCGTTAGCACGATGACTGGGCCGCGTCAGCTGACACTTTGTATCTCTATACTTCTTTCTCTCTCTCCTGTCGCGTAACAGCTATATAGGTGCGGTATGTATCTGGGAATGGATGTGTCCCGTGATGAGAAGAGAGAAGTTTCGAGAGCGCGGGCACAGTCTGTATAGAGCTACTGCAGCTACAGATGGAGAAAGAGAAAGAATATGACGTAACGCTCTCGGCTTTTTCTTCGCCCTTCTGCTGCCAGTAGTCGTTTCGTTTTTTCCTCCTTTTTATGAAAGCCGCGTCTGTCATACGAGTAGTCCTGACGCGTCGCGCGCGCGCGCGCGCACTTGCGGGAAAATCATTTCTCCGTTTGCATCAATCAGCGCGCGCCACTGCCGTCACAGTATATAGTTCTTCTTGCCTCGATACGTGGGATACTGTGTTGCGTGGGAATACGGCTACGCTTAATTACTCCGCGTAATTTTTACGCGGAGTAACACCGCGCTCTCCGCACTCTTCAGCCGGATCGTGACAGTTTGTACACGAGAGGGCTCGGGAAAAGGGAGTTGTTAAATTCCGTCGAGGGCTTTGCCGGGAATGTCAGTTGGGGTCTCGAGAGAAACTCGAGCCGAGAGGGACTCGAAAATAGTTTCGGATAAGCGTGCTTTTATTGCTCTGCCGTAAAACAAGGCTGACTCTTGTATAAGGTTCCGCTAGATTGATTTACGCCGGTTGATTTTGAAAATTTTTGTATGTACTGGATCGTATAGCTTATAGCTATAGCGCGAGCTTTTTAAACTGGTGCGTACAGGATTCGTTCTTTTGTACAGAACAAACTATATACGACGATCTGGCTACTCGAGGCGAGAGGTGAAATGAAATGCGTCATTAAATATTTAAAAATACAAATACCCCTCGGTCTGCCGGGGCTACTATCCTAAGTGCACGGTTAAAGCACTCGAAAGATCCAAGAGCGTTTTATTCGGTGCGGCGTCTGGCGAGTGTCTTTAAGCTTTGCATGTAATCTCAGCTAGCGACCACTAACAGCGGGCTGCTTTAAATGAGCTTTTATTCCTAACAGAAAGAAGATATCTCCGCCCTGCTTTAAAGAAAGCAAACTCTAATCTAATTAGCCGAGTGTGATGCACGTTTTCTTTAATAGAATTAAATTATCAAATTTAAGCTCATATGTTAATAAATAAAATCAAGAAATTCATTATTTTGAACTTACAATGCCTCTTGATTTACCGACCAGTCCATTTCAATGGAAAAAAAAGGAAAAGAAAAATTAACTTTGGATCTGAGCGGCTATTCCAATTTGGTATTTCTTATTTAAAAACTAATAACTACGATGCTATATGCAGAGCTTCCGCAACACATCGTCGCTCATTTCACATTTTTTCCATATCCCTGAACACTGAAAAAATATTCAAATCAAAACTCGGGCGCTCAAGCCTCGTACGTTAGCCGCGCAGTACTGACTGCACGCCGAGTCAAAAATATTTTCTCATTGCGAACGAGCATTTGTTTCAACGATACACACATCGACGTGATCATCTAGCACTGAAATATCGCGCGCGTGCGGGCGGCCAAGTAAAAAATTGGAGCGTATAATGGGCTGCTATAGCGTAGCGCGACCCGTAAACAAGTCGCGAGTAGTGCTCGGCGTAACGGAAAAAACAGCCAATTTTTTCGTGACAAATCACCAAATATTTTTCCTACCTGCAGAACATTCTAATTTGCGCTTTTTTCCTCCCAGCTCATATACGCGCGTATGTGTGTGTAGACTCGCATATAACCATAATCCCCGCATCGTGGAGACGGACGTATAAACGCGCGCGTGCACACAGTAATTATACGAAACATACATTTGGCCAAGAGAACTGCTGCTGTCGCTATACCTTGGCCGGGCGAGAATATTCAAAAAGGAAGGACAGCCGGACCTTATGGGACTTTCCCACAGGTTTAAAATAAACAGAGAGTGAGAGAGAGAGAGAGAGAGAGAGAGAGAGAGAGAGAGAGAGAGAGAGAGAGAGA